>JAODKC010000130.1:7966081-7985640 GCA_026777985.1 Mormyrops attenuatus
GATCATGGGGTAGTCGTATGGATTGGTGGTGATCAGAAGTGCCTCTGTAAAGATGAAGACAATATTCACAGATGTAATCTGCAGGTACAAAACCCCAGTTTTCCCCAGACTAGGGGTGGGAATCGAGAACCGGTTCCTTAACCTACAGGCACGTTTTCTGAAACATAAATGAATTATGTATACATTTGTTTCATCCATTTTAGAAGATGACATGCAAGGTGGCAGCGATAATTTCTCCGAGGCAGCAATCGCGCCTTGCCCGGAGAAACGAAACCCGTTCATGCTAGCTTTCCAGGCAGTGAAATGTAATGAGGATAGGGTGAACGAGTGCTACACTCTTATAAGAAATATTGGTACCACTTTACAATAAGGCTCCCTTTGCCACTTATATAAATGGTAGTAACTAATTAATAAAAACTAAACTGTAGTATAACTTGTTTATAATTGTCTATTAATGATTTACGAAGTGTTACAACCTTATTTATAACCTGCTTATAAACCATTCATAACCCCTTTATAAGGGTAACCTTATTGTAAACTACCAAAATATTTTTATTTTACTTTATTGTTCATATCACACTGCAGCTAATAAAACAGCTGCTTTTGGTGCTGAAAACTGTGTAGGACTATTGTTTTTTTAAAATAAATATTTAGCTAACCAGGTCTAACTACCTGTCCACAAAATTATAATCATTGATAAATTAATTTTTGTTTATTTTACAGTGATTAGGAATTGATAAGGGAATCGATAAAGATCCGGATTGATAAGAAGAATCGATGATGGCACCGACATCAATAATTTCTTAACGATTCCCATCCCTACCCCAGACACTGGGTACATACCAAGCAGCTCTGGTTTGTGGCCTGTCATAAGCTGATAGAAGATGTGGTAGCTTCTCTCAGCTGACAGTTGGAAAGTGACTCTTGACTTTTCCAGCAAATCTGTCAATAGGAGTTTGCAACAGGTTACATTTATCATTATGCCATTAATCTTAAAGTAAGTAGTTTGGGAGATGAGGACTTACAAGTTTCAATATCAGCAGAAGCCAATTTCCCTGTTTGCCCGAAATGGATTCTGATGAATTTACCCTATAATATAATGAAAGTATTACAATATTAACAGTTATATTAACAGTAATTTGTCAAACTACTTTTACATAATTTTAGATAAATTAAAAAACTTACAAAACGAGAGGAGTTGTCATTCCTCACAGTCTTGGCATTACCATAAGCCTCCAGCAGAGGGTTCGCTGCAATGATTTGATCTTCCAGGGAGCCCTACAGGAGACACTGGAGCATTGAGACTCTTGCTTCTGTATGTATGTTACTTATTCATATTCCTTGCATTTCTCTCTTACCTGCATTTTTCCAGGAACAGAGTCAGCTTTCTTCTGCCCTGAAATGGCGACTGTGGCAAAATACTGGATGACACGTTTTGTGTTCACAGTCTTTCCTGCACCGGATTCTCCGCTATGGGTGAGTATGGGAAAAAGACTCAGATGTAGGAGATGCATATATGTATAACTTATATTTTATTTGGTTTTCTCATCAGATTTTGACATTAGTTATTTAGATCTGTATTTTGCAATCAGATACTTACGTAATCAAGACTGACTGGTTCTCTCGATCTGTAAGACAAATGGTAAGGAAATGTACTGTTTTACAACTCTCAGCCAATAATACATCTTACAATACAAATACTGCATGACTGAAAATTTCGGAGAGGTAATTCACGAAACAAATCAGTATTTTGGGTTATTCATACCTGTGAGCATGAACTGATAGGCATTGTCAGAGATGGAGAAGATGTGGGGAGGAGCTTCAATTCTCTTCTTGCCCCTGTAGCCGGACACAACAATAGCATCGTACACTGGGAGCCACTTGTAGGGGTTCACGGTGACGCAGAACAGCCCGGAGTATGTCTGCAATACAGAAAGTAAACATGTATTCATACATGTACCTTATTTAATTGAAAGGACACATCAAACAGATTTAATGGAAAAACCTACGTAGATCATCCAGGCTGCATAACGCTCTTTGAGGTTGTACAGCACAGCGGGCTCATTGAGGTGGGTCATCATGGCCATGTCCTCAATTTTATCGTACTTTGGAGGGTTCATGGGGTGAATGTCATCCTCCTTAACTGTAATGGTCTGGATTAAGAAGACACAGAGATTTGTCCCGAAATGTAGGCAAAGTTACAAAAATGACATTTAAAATAAAATTCAATACATGAATCACTTTATATGCAAAACTGGTAGTGATTACCATAGTTCAAGCAGGACATATTTTAAAATGAAAATCTTCATAATTTTGTACTAATAATTAATCTGTTAGGTACACAGTTGTACTTACTTGCCCACACAAAGTCTTAACAGTGGCTTTGCCCCCCTCTCTACTTTGAAGAACCCCTTTGAGGTACATCTCCTTTGGTTCAGCCACAAAATAGGCCGTTTTGGCATCAAAGGGTTTGTTCTGGGCCTCAATCCTCTCTTTCTCAGGCTTCCGGAGGTAAATGGCCGCCGGGCCAAAACATTCCATTTCCCCATCCCCCATGATGGCAGTTTCCTGACAAATAAAATGAAATTAGTGAAGATATTATTCTGAATTATCTGTAGAACGATTGTGACAGCGTAATATCTTGATTGCTTTAATCAAGGGCCTAGGTTTGTTTTTGTCATTGGTATTAACCAAATTAGTCCTGAACCCCCCATCCCCTTCACACACACAGTTCTCCCAAAATATTGGTTGGGACATGTCCTTGGCTTTAATCAGTTTTGAAGGGTTTTTTTGGCTAATGTCATAGATAGCTATGTATTTTGTATCTCTATTATGTGATCAATTGATCAGAAATATAAAACCGCTGGATTTCTGTTACTGTTCCGATATAGGAATAGTAAAATATTTTTCTCAGTGCCCATTTAAAGTCAGACGTACATCTCAGAACGTACTCTTATGGACATTAGATAATTGCTAGTTATTTCCTCCATGAGCGTTTCATATAGTAATCATTTAACATTTAAGTTTAAAATGCAGAAATTTTTTTAAAAATCTGACATTTAGCAACCTAATAAAATGCATCCTTTTCAGTCGTTGTTTCATTTAATATTGCTAAAATGTTAAGGAAATAAGCTGGACGTTTGGGATTCGAGGCTGAACCTTGTTGTTTCAATGAAATATCTGAATATTAAGACAGCATCAAAGTGGGGAATGCTGTTTTTTAAAAATAAATATAAACACATTATAAATTTCACATGAAACAGGAACTTTAACTTAACTGCATGTCAAGCCCTGGCTGCATAGAATTTGCAAATGCATGGCACATGCCACAATTTGGCTACTATTAAAGTGAATCTTATGACTGGCTACAAGCAGCAGTTTACCTTCTTTGATGCCGGCTGAGGTTTCCGTGTCGGGCGCTGAAAAAGAAAAATTAAGCAGTTAATATGCAGGATGGCTTTCCTGCAGGTGAGTTTGATTTGGACACGTTACAGCTTGACATGACCACATACATACCTGTGCTGGATGGTTTTCGCTTCTTGGTCTGAAGGTGCTGCTTTTATAGGAAGCTTTGTGGTTGCTCAGCAGAAACACTCTGCTCTATTTGGTCATGTCCGTCAGCCCCTTACTCTGGTATGTTTCACTGAGCCTCCTATATTCCTCACTGTTGCATTATTTTTATCATAAAGTCTTGAGCGTACATGCCTTAATTGAGCTTAATATTATTAGTCATTAAAAGAATTGTAAACACCAAAAACTAAATTATATTTACTTCAAATAAGGCATGTACAACTGAGATTTTAACACAACAGTTATTGAAATAAAAAGACAATGAAATCGAATGGCAAAAATGTGATGAGATTTAATTTTGCGCAAGACCTGCAGAACATACTAAACTGAACATCAGTCCACTCTGCAATACCAATAATTTATAAAAAAAAAAAATGTATGACTAATCATTAGCAATATTATATGTCAATCAATAAAATTATATCCTTATTAATATTCATCTTACATATATAGTAAGATTAAGATACATAATAACAAGACTGATAAGATGAAATATTATGAAATGAGATTGTATTTCACTGGAAAATTGTGTGTTTATCAGTCATTCAATGATAAAGGTAGGTTCTTTTTTCTCTCTACAGATAAGACTGTACATGCTTCCATGTCATAACAGTTTAATTGAATTAGACTAATCTAAACTGTTCGTTAAAACAATGTGATTGACAATTGAAAATTAGGTCCTGTGGTTAGGATCTAGTTTATCTCTGTTGCAGCACACAGATGTCATTGGTATACTGTTGCAAGACTCCTGCTAGTCTTGCATTTTTATTAATAGGTAAAACCAGGAATGGCGGATACCACGCTGTAACACTGAAACACTTTACCAAGTGGTTAGCTGGTGATCAGGGTTTTACAAATTGCACATAGCAAAAACACATCTGATCATTATACATTCATGAGCAAACCAGACAGATGCAGGGAAGCAAAGATCTGAATTCCTCTATCACTTAATCAAATGATATTAACCAGAATCACATGATCCAGTATTTCATTATGTTAAAATTCACAGAGTGAGAAACCTCAGTCAAATATTTACTGAGCATGTGTACATTTGAATATTTATAATTGTTCAAATAAAATGAGTTATGTGATACATATTAATGTCTTTTTTGAGCATCTATAATCACAATTTTTATTCTTGGCTATGTCTTGATTTTAACAGTAAAAACCCAGACAAGTTTTCAAAGACTTCAGTGCCATTAAAATAGCAAAATCTGTACAAAACCAAAAATACTCACATGATAGTCAACAGTTTTGATTTATATATAATAGCTTGATGGGCTGAATGGCCTCCTCTCGTTTGTAAATTTCTTATGTCCATATGGGTGACAAGTCATATAGAATTTGAACTTTAAGATTCATTATGAAAATCTAAATGGTTTTTCATAATTAATGCATCCATTAAATGTGAATTTAAAGGCACTGCACATTCGCATTGTCCCACTCTGATATGGGATATAAAGAGTTATGTACGTTTTATAGACAACTTCAACAACAAAAAAAATTACACAAATGGCAGAAGTGATAGTTACCTCAGTACAACCCCACCTACACTGCATTAAAACATTAAAACTCTCCCTTGTCATCTTTTCATTTAAAACTCATAAAGACTCCAGGATGTCCTGCCTGGAAATGGGAAGGTGTCACTAGCACCAGTATTGGGGCTGATATGGAACCTCATTGCAATCCTCAATGACTAGTTCATGGATCTGTTGTGCAGGTGTAGCAAGGAGTTTTCTCTTACTTCGTACATTAACATTTTCTTGAGACAAATAAAGAATCTTTTCCAAATTGTAGTTTATGGTTTCTGCCATAACCAGGCATTTAATAAAAGGGCATGATGAGTGACTAAAAATGGCAATTATTTGCAACTAATTTTTATACAGTATATGTTATAATTCATAATTGGTAACACTTTACTTGATGGGACACTACTACTATTACGTATGTATTAATTAACAATTAACTAAGTCTGATCTCATGTTCATTCACCATTAATGCTTTGTGACGCATGTTTTATCTTAGGCAGTTACTATATTTGTTACAATACAGTATCTGTTAATTCTGTAAACCTTTGTGAACTACTGAAGGAACTAGTAAAGGAACAAGTCATGGTAAGTTAAATAGTGATCTCATGTTCATTCATCATTAATGAATCATGATGCCTCTTTCATCCCAAACAGTTACTATATTGGCAATATATCTGTTAATTCTGTAAACTACCAAAGGAACTACTGAAGGAACAAGTAATGAATAACACAAGTGAAATACTGACCTCCATGTTTGCTCACCATTAATGAAGTGTGATGCATCTTTTATCTCAAGTATGACTATATTTGTTCATGATTTGTTCATAATTTGTACTTGAGTAGTAACTGAGTTATTATTAAGTGTTTGTGCCCAGTCGGGTAAAGTGTTACCTAATAATTCAAATACCATTGTCAAGTTCTCAAATATCTCCAGGTAAAACGATCGGCTTCTCACTGTGGTATAGCTCTAGTATAGTTTTACTGTGTTGTGTCCTTACCAATGTGTATTCATCAATGTTTTCATGACCACAAACTTTATTTTGAATATTGTAACATTGAGCAGCAACAGCCAAGCAATAGGTAACAGTTAAGATCTATGTCTCTATTGGGAAACCAAGCTTTGTGTCTAGCCACAGGGTTGTTCTTGCAGAACTTGGGAAAGGAACTACATTTTGCAGAACCATAGATTTGTATCCCCATATCCATATTTCTAGATTATGACAAAACTTGTATTAGCATGGATTATGAGACAACGAGAACAACCAGACATTATGTATCCTAAATATACATTCATTCACTGTAGTCCAGCTGGTATAAACAGCTCAAGTTTTTTTTCCCACCACCAAATGAAATAAATTCTTCAGCAATGCATGGAGCTTTTGTGAGTTGTCTCTTGATAGTGGCCTGGATAGTTGAATGTGGTGTGGAATATCATTCTGTAATAGCACATTACATTTTTCATTTAATGGTACAAGCTCATGTTTTTGTCAGATGATAGAAAGCCTACTGGCTTAGTTTTTGGTACAACAATCTTCAGCCAGTCTTTAGTTTTAAAGAAAGATGTGAAGTGTATTTGGCAAGGAAAGGGCAGGACTGTATGACTTTGCTGTAGACAGTCAAAATTTAGGGGTTGCGTTTAGAAGAAAAAGGAAATATAAATAATTTGCAAGACTGCAATAAAAAAGGAAAGGAGATAGTTGGGACTGGACTGTGAGTCAAAATGTGGTGGGAGCAGCTGAGAGGGAGGGGATCTGACCATAAAAGGAATGGGGAACTTACAATGAAAGAATGTTGGGGGTTAAGTTACATTCAAGGCAGGAACTTTAAGGAACGAAGAAGAGTATGGTTTACAGAACAGAATGCTATCAAATTGTGTTAATTTAAAACTTGATCTATCTCGAAATCAGTCATTTTATCTATATGGGTGGGGATCTGAAAAACTCTTGAGAAAAATAAACTAACCTGGAATGTGCCTAATCAAAATATATAATACATGAAAATCTAAGTAAATTGAATTGCGTCTGCTTCCTGTGCTTGATGGGGCTACACAAGAGGTACTTTGCCTGTACAAATATGTCATATAATATTCAGATGATAGCCAGAGGGGCCACTCTGCCATGGTTCATGAGGACTGTGAGCTGTACACAGCTGCTGTGTTACAGTACCCAAACATGGCCAGGTCAGAGCCGCCACTAGGGCACAATCTCAGGTTCCATTACATTGGTGTCCAGGGTAAGCATGATAAAAGTATAATGGTTTCTTAAGGGAATCAAAAAAAAGAAAGGAAAAAAATGTCCACACTAAAGAATTGTGTTAGTCTCCATTGGATACAGTCATGTATAATGACTCCAGGTAATCCATAATCTAATCAGTGACTAATTATATTTCTTGCGGGTTTGGAGAAGTACTCATTTACTCAGAAAAATGTACTCAAACAACTTTTTGTACTTGGAAATCCTTATTCCTTAATAATAAATAATTACAAGTAATCACAAAATCCATCAACTTTCCATACATACAGCACACGCTGAAATGTTTGCTTGACTTTAAAACATTTGGTTTGTTCTTGTGCTATATGTAACATACCTATTATATAATAGAAAATGCAATATAAATGAATACTTGGTTGTTTTACATTTGAAAGACATAATGCTGGTGACACAGGGCAGCACTTAGAAATCTAGAGGGAATGATGGTAACATGATCCCAGACTGGGTTTGTTGTCAGAATATAAATACATCTGCTTGTTCAGCTCCAGTGACAGTGCTGTAAGTCTTAAACTGAAGCAGACCAAGAACAACCTTCAAAACTGAACCCCCCCCGACTATGTTTTTGATTGAACGGCATTTACAGGAACTTTTCATGAATTCAGGTAAGGTATCGAAAAAATAATAAGGTATCTAACCATAATTATCTACTAACAAGATTTTAAAATTAATTATATATATATATATATATGTGTGTGTGTGTGTGTGTGTGCGTATATCTGTATTATATGTATTATAAAATATTAACTAAAATTAGTTATCTGATGCATTGACATGAATGTTAAAATGTATGTATTTGTATATGATGTGTATTTACAGGCTGAATTCTGATTTGCTGTTTTTCGTATATTCTGCTAACTGTATATCCCTACAAGAACCATAGTAAAACTATCCTAAGTGACAACGTTGCTTATTAGTATGACTTCACTTTTTTTCCTATGGCTTTCACATTCCTATCTGTTTGTCTTTTACCTGAACATGTGAGTATGCTGGTGTGTTAAATACGTGGCATCTCAGACTATTTTAATTCTCATGGAAATGTTTAAATGAAAATGTTTATGAAAATGTTAAATAAAACGATGAGTCTGACTGATCATTCTGTCTGTCTATTTGTATGCTTCTCTTGTCGGTGCTGAGGTGAGGGGTAAGCAATGAGGGAGTGACAACAGAAAAATGCCTAGTTAATTACACTCCCCTTCAAAACCCACTGACACAAAGAAAAGTAGTTTTAAAGGGCATTACAGCATTACTCGGTTATAAGGATCATTAGAGACAGCAGGGTCCCTGGACCAGCTGGGGGGGGTTACAGACTTTGCTCGGGGGCCCAGTGGTGACATCACTCCGCTGACCCTGGAAACTGAATCAGTAACATTCTGATGACAATCACAGGCACAGCCACCACACCACTGAGTCAGCCCACAATATTGTTGTCCAAAAAGACTGATAAAATGGGAGAGACTATCAGTTGCTCTCCTGTTGCCTGTCTTAGAGTTACCAGCCATGCTGGTAATGTAAGGATAGTAGAGTCAGGTTCCCAAAGGACTGACACATAAGACCCAGCAGCTGTAGACACCCACAGGCAAAGCCAGTGCCAGTGAGACTGCACCTCAAGTGAATTCCCAGTTATAAGTGTAAGTGATATTGTTAGAAGTAACTACATACTGGGTGAGGGGACAGAAAATTATTAAAAATTACACTTTGACAATATTTCAAAATCTGATTATTATAAACCAAATGCATGAACATCAAGGACGACTCAGCTAAAAAAAACACTTTATTAGAACAGATACTTTTTTACTGTAATGGATACACACCTTTAATTAATTGCACCATGACATACCACAATATTTTCATGGAAATTAGTGAAATGCAAAATATTTTAACAAATCAGTATTGCTATAGTCTTTTCCAAATAGTTACAGTCACAATCTAACAAAGTGTATCTGTACAAAGCTTGTCATACATACCAGAGGCATATGAATGTATAGTGTATATATATGTATATGTCTATGTGTGTGTATATATATATATATTAATACATAACAGACATCTAACCTGTAAAGTAGGTCAGTACACATTGTCAAGCAGGTCCAAACAAGTACAGTTTAGTCTTCAGTTTTGAATTAAAATAAATGTTTCATTCATCATCATCATATTGCATCATTATATAACCAATCACTTACTGTATATAAAATCGCTTACTGTATATAAAAAAATAAAAGTTTAACTGACAAATCTAGATCTTAAACTGTTCCCAACATAACTTCAATAAATGGAAAGTCAATAACTCAGCAACCATGACAATGAAACTTTGTTCTCATAATTTAGCTATGGTGACCTTTCAACTGAGAATAACAAATTCAAACTTAATAGCAGTTATTGACAAAAAAGTTAAAAATCAGGATTTAATGAATGAATAAAAATGTAATGAATGAATACAAATGTTCCTGGTGGACAGAAACATAAAAGAATGCTTTTGCATTATATTTCTAGTTATGTAACTCCCAGTGCGTAATTTCTGCATCAGAAGGTGCTGGAATTTTTTTATGTTTGTGTTGTATTTAACCATCGAGCTGCTGGTTCCTCACAAATGCATTCCAGCAGGATCCGGCACAAATTGAGCACGGGCTATTGTTTAAAACAGTATATAAAATTCATTATGCTGAGAAGAAGTCACAAGGAAATTGTTTAGGCCACAGGCCTGTTCTTCGGTTTTATTGACTCCCTTATATGATTTTGCTTATACACTACACAATACAATATTTACTTATTTGTTTTAGATTTAGCAGATGCGTGGCCAAATCCAGGTCCCCTTCACTTACAGTATTATGATATATATATATATATACACACACACACACACACACACACACACACACACACACACACACACACACACACACACACACACACACACACACATACACATCCCCCTCTTGGGTGTGTCAGCTGTGACATTTTGCACTGTGTTAACAAATGTTCCTGTCATTTATCAAACCCCAACCTTATGTCTCTGGTAAACTAATCAGGCGCTTGTGGGAAACTGAAATATTAGAACTCCCTCTAGTGGCTGAATGTCAATGATTACTAGTCACATTTTTTTCAAAATAAGCAAACAAATAATTAAAATTCAAAAATCATGTCATTTAAAAAACGACTAGCTTCCTGCTTGTTTACAATCACCAAGAAAAAACTGCATTCGATCAACATTTTGATCAAAACTGCATTTGATCAACCCTGCATTTGGGTTTTACCGAGATTCTTACTTACACCAGTTGTCACCTGACTTCCTGCAGTTTAGATGACAGAGACCCCATCTCCTCTTGCATCAGGCAGGCAGCTAGCTAGCGAGCTAGCCAGATAGATAGACAGACAGACAGACAGACAGGCAGGCAGACAGACTTTATTAATCCTCAAAGGAAAATTCAGGAGAAATTATGCAGCTCACTCTACAAAGCAGGAAGCTTGTTATCTCCATTTTTGGATCTCTGCTACTTTTTCATATTTTAATAATATACATTAATTTAACTTAAACTTAAGCCACCTCATCAGGCTATTGGGATCACCAAATTTACTAATCAGTTCTCTTGAGTAGACTTCCAGCACAATCAGAGCCACCCACTCTGTGAGTTTTTGGTCTCATGACATTTTCGGAGAAACCACTTGAACTAAGCTTGCCAAAATGCCGAACTACTCAGAGAGCCAGTGAACTGCTTCAATTGAACGTGCCAAACTTACTAACTCGTCGATTGCTGGAGTCGGAAGTTAGTGAACCACAGCCAGCATGCGGCTGGGCAAGAACACGGTACAAACACAAAGCATTATGGTATGCAGAAGGGCACTGAAAGCAACACAACTACAGTGAATCAACAAAAAGCAAATATAAGTTGTTTTTATAGGTTAATGCGTCAAATATTTTTTGATTGTTAGAATCTAAAATTTGTACAGAAAGTTGTTTTAGATTTGAAAATCGATTCAACCAATTCACTGAAAAGAACTAGTTCAAAAGAACAATCTGTTCACGAATTGGACATCACTAGTACGAGAGAAAAAATGAACCTACTAAAAAGGAAGGTTCTTGCTCCAGCAAGAGCAAAACTATGGAAAAGAGATTATTGTTTTGCTCCTAGCAGAATAATAAGCAGAGTAGTTGTGATTCTTTAATCAAAGAACTGTGGGCATTTTCTTAGTGTTATACCCTACGACTAAAGTTTATTTTCATATGATCTATTTATTTAAATTAGATTTCAGTTCATGGTTTATTCAATCTGTCACCCCTTTCATGTTCTGAAACTGTTCAAGGACAATTCTAAGGGACTTAAAAGCAAAAATACAGCAACAGTTATCGATATCGTTTTATATATTTAAAAAATTATCACGATAAAATATTTTGCTATATTGCCCAGCCTTACCCCTAACAACCCAGCTTCAAAAAATCCAGACTATTCTTGATTTAGAATCAGCTGACTGGCATTAAAAAATCTCCCTGAGGCAGTAAAAACATTTTTTCAACATTAATATGGCATTATCTGGTTCTTGAATTGTGTTTGTAAACTTTAGTCACATCATGACTGCTTGCTCATGATTTAATGTAGATATTATGGATGTTGTTGTATTTCCTGCCATCTTGAATGTCTGTTTGTTACTGTTCTCTTCCACAGATGCCGTTGTACATAACTACAAAACAGACGTCTTTTCTTGATTTCTTCATGTGTTCTGCACCTTAAGTGAAGAAATAAGATGGACTGTTAAATAGGATAACAAACTGTTCTTTTGGGCCCTTTATTTCTTTTCTTTCCTTGTTCTGAACCTCTAGTTCATATTTAAAGTTTGACGGCTGAACGCCAAATAATAAGTCTGACAACATGGCTTTGAGATACTTTATTTTATGACCATTACGCATAGATGGAAAATAATTTTGTATGTTTCAAAACAGAATTAAAGTATTTTCTTGATTGATTACCCATTACTCTGTGGTAATATATGGTAGATATACAGTATGGTAATATATTTATTTTAATTGTGTACATGTGTTGCACATACATGTTCCCATATCAATGTGAATATATGTAGTACATAGAAATCATACACACACACACACACACGCACACACGCACACACACATTTCATTCATCATCATAATTACATCAGAAATGCGTGTACATATATAATATTTTGCCACATTCATATTCATATACCATACATGAAAACCAGCAATGGCTTATGTATACTGTAATATATTGTATGAGTATAAATAAAATAATATACACTATCGTTCAAAAGTTTGGGGTCACTTAGAAATTGCCCATGGAATAGCTGTCATTTCTCAGAACAAGAAAAGACTGATGAGTTTCAGAAGTTTTTTGTTTCTGGCCATTTTGTGCCTTTAATTAAACCCACAATTGCTGATGCTCCAGATACTCAAGTATACTCAGTGACAAAAAAAGTTAAGCAACCAGTAGTAATGGTCTGATTTAATTTGGTACACACTGTGAAGGTTCCAGTCGCCCAAGACAGACCACACCAAGGGAGGATCGTTGTATTGTGCACCAAGCATTACAGAACCCCATGACATCTGCGCCTGCCATATGGATATTGCACTCCCTACAACACCCCGTGTCATCCCACACCGTGTCTGGACAACTAGCATCAGCCAGACTATGGGTTCACCGTCCCATGCAAAGGTTGCTGTTTGGAGCAGCGCAAGGACGGGTGCGTTTGGAGTGGTGCCGTAACTGGGAGGCATGGACTGATGACGAGTGGCAGCGTACGAGAAGGCCTGGCTCACAGTCTCTGCTCTAATTCATCCCAAAGGTGTTCTATCGAGTTGAGGTCAGGGCTCTATGCAGGCCAGTCAAGTTCCTCCACACCAGACTCACTCATTGATGTCCTTATGGACCTTGCTTTGTGCACTGGTGTGCAGTCATGTTGGAACAGGAAGGGGCCATCCCCAAACTGATCCCACAAAGTTGGGAGCATGAACTTATCCGAAATGGCTGCACCATTAAGAGTTCCTTTCACTGGAACTAAGGGCCCAAGCCCAACACCTGAAAAACGACCCCACACCATAATCCACCCTCCACCAAACTTTACACTTGGCACAATGCAGTCAGGCAAGTACCGTTCTCCTGGCAACTGCCAAAACCAGATTCATTCATTGGATTGCCAGACAGAGAAGTGTGATTTGTCACTCCAGAAAACACGTCTCCACTGCTCTACAGTTCAGTGGCAGCGTGCAATACACCACTGCATCTGACGCTTTCATTGCACTTGGTGATGTAAGGCTTGGATGCAGCTGCTCGGCCATGGAAACCCATTTCATGAAGTTCTCTACGCACTGTTCTTGAGCTAATCTGAAGGCCACATGAAGTTTGGAGATTTGTATCTGCATGCCTAGGTGCGTAATTTTATACACCTGTGGCTATGGAAGTGATTGGAACACCTGAACACCTGGAGGGGTGTCCCAATACTTTTGGCAGAATAGAGTATCTGTGATATTTCTGCCAATAGTTGTTAGACCTCATATGCCAGGAGAAAATCCTTAGTGACTGATTCCTAATTTCCATACTTCAGAAAGATAAAAGATAAATTCAGATCATATAAGGCATAACATTTCTGGCTTTAAACCAGCATTATTTTTTACTTTGAACCTGCATATTTTTGATAGATAGATTTTTTTCTACGTACTCTGTCTGAATAGGTAGTTACATGTGCATTGTGTATAGGTGTGCCTGTATCTGCTTCTGTGTATGTTATCCTGTCTAATTTTAAAACTGTGATTTCATATTTGATTTTCTATATACATATGGTGTGTGTGTCTGTGTGTGTGTGTGTGTGTGTGTGTGTGTGTCTGTGTTTAAATGCTGTTGCTTTAACAACTTAATTTTAATCACATCAGCCATTGTTTTCTTCTTTTCATTTCTACAGATGGACTAGTTCCATGATGGGGGCTGGTTCCATGGAGGTCAGTCACAGTTCAGAGTCAGTGCTTGGGAATGTTTAAGTCATAAGTCAAAGTCAAAGTGAACTTTATTGTCATCTCAGCTATATACATGTATGCAGTGAGACGAGACGAAGCCTGGTGACTTGGAGGATGTACATGCAGACTTGAGGCTGATTTTAAATTGATTTCAGGCACTAATGTTCATATTATTATTATTATCATTAACAAATAATAATGTGTGTGTGTGTGTGTTCTCATGGAAAACAAGGAAATTTCTGACCCCACACTTTTGAATGGTAGTGTATATAATTTTGTTTATGTTTTTCTCAGTAAATTCCCCTTTTATAATCCAGAAGAGAGGCTTGTGGATTAACCCCCCCCCCATAAATCCTAACTGTTTCCCTTGTAAATCTTCCTCTATTCATATTCTTTTCTGTTATTCCCTGCCCCCACAACGCTTATTAATACTTCAATATTTTGGCTGCCATTTCCCACTTCATTGAACAGTGCTTTGTCTCTGGCATTGCTGCACTGGATTTAAACATTCATAGCTCTTCTCGAGAATTCTCCAGTTATGCAGATCAATTTCTAATCTCGCATTTTTATATAAAACTTTAGATAAGGTTGCTGGCTCTCAGCTTCAGACTGGTTAGCTTCTGCTAATGCTAACAAGCATTCCCAATGAGATTTTCACTCTTTTCACAGCACTGAGACGCCTCTTCTCCTTGTTGCTAATTCAGAGACTATTAACAGCCATCTCCTTGATTTTAGCTCAATATTTTATTAGCCATTACATCATTTTCACCTGCGTTTCGGCTATTAATGTTTCTCTCCTGGTTTATCACCCACCTCACTGACTGACAATTCACAAGCACAAATCTGCTCCTGTTTCCCAGGCTTCACTTTTGGTTCCTCTTTTGTTGTTATTTGCTTCCTTTAGATCAATGTTTCATTACATTTTTGGCTTTTAACAGCATTATTTTTTTTTTGCTTTGAACCTGCATATTTGGCAACAAACTATATTGTTCATAATTTATCGCAAGACTGGATGCAGAAAAGTTTTCTTATTTTCCTGTGCTGCACAAGGATAGTCTAGATCATGTAGTTACTGAATAAGAGAAAGTGAGCAAACAAGTCTAGGGTGGTACGGAACTAAACCTAAATCCTGTCTGATGCACCTTCCATGTGGGAAGATGCACTTTCCCAATCCGATCTTCAGGGACCCACAGACAGTCCACATTTTTGCTCCCTCCCAGCTAGTCCACATTTGTGGGAAACACTGCCCTAGATCAGACCTTGGGGGTGATGCATGATCAGTAAGTCACCTTTCAATCCCCTATTAGCTTCCTTGCCTAGACTTCCTTTTTTCATCTCCGAAACACAGCTCTCCTCTGTCCTCTTCTTAATATGAAGGATGACGAAACCCTAATTCACACCTTCATCACCTCCTGTCTAGACTACTGCAATGTCTTATTGGTCTGCCTTCTGAAGGCTAGAGAGAACTTCTGTACCTTCAAACCTCTGCAGCTCAAGTTCTCAGCATAATAAATGCTCTGCTCACTCCCATCCTTTGTAATCTGCACTGCTAACCAGTGTCTTGAATCTTATCCAGTACAAACTGCTCCTCATTACCGCCAAAGCTCTTCATAGACTTGCCTTTCTGTACATTTATGAGCTCTTTGCCCCGTTAAACCCCAGCCCATACATATAGATCATCTGGGTTAAAGCTACACATGGAATTTCCTCCTTGGGCAACAGGTTGGTCAGTGTGATGGCTCCTGAATTCTGGAACACTTCCTTTCAGTCTCCAGATTACCTCACCTTTTTCATCTTTGAAGACTCAGTGACATCTTTTCTCTCAGTGATTGATTTCCCTATCCAGCTGTGAATTCTGGATCATGTTGATGTGATGTTTGCTTTATATATTGATGTTGCTTTCTGGTGTTTTCACCATACTATATACATATTATATTGATATTCAGCAAATTCAAATTTTAGAATTTGTAAAGGATTATAAAAGTAAAGTATTTAGAAAAGCTACTGTATAATAATTACTAAATAATAATAATAATAATAATAATAATAATAATAATAATAACAACAACAATTAGTAGTAGTATTAAATAATAATAATATGACAGTGACAAAAAGTCTTGATGAAAAACAACGGCTCTGTAGCAGATCTCTGCAGAGGATGGAGTGTTTCCTTTACAGTCCCGTGTATCGGAAGCACATGCGTGTTCTGAGCCTGTGACATAACATGTGATGCAGGTCCAGGGGGAGGCTGTTGGAGGTGAACTGACACAAGATAGTGCTCAGCTTTTTCCACCAGCAGTGTCCTGTTTTAACTCCTTACGATTTGTTCTTATTTTGTGGGGGAGACCTCTTTCAAAGCAGTGCCTTTTAATTGGCTGTCTGCCATCTTAGCAAGAACATAAATTACTTACAGCTGTCCACACATTTTCCCATGAAAGTTTCCGTGTTTAAAATCCAAAATATTTTTTAAAAATAACAATGCTTTTGTTGCACATATATGGTATTACATATATTTATACATATATTCGTAAATATAATACAAATATAAAGACCAATAAATAACTATTACTAATCTACCACCCCAGAAATGGTAGTATTTAATAAACAATGCTTACTTTCTGATGAAATGCTTTTTGTAAGCTTTTTTCATTTGTTAAGGACTTGCTTCACTTACACAAATCTATTCTTTTAGCAGTGACATATGCCCAGAATGAATATCCATGTCAAAAACATGTTCCAAATTCAGCAGTTAATGAAAAATTCAGTTGCTTAACCACCATTCTCTTTTCTGCAATTGGGTAATTACTAGCAGTTTGTTTGCTTGATAAAAAGCATTTGTTGAGAAAAGACAAAACCAGGGAGCTAAATGAAACGTACAATAACTTGCAGTGGTGTAATGATTTACGACGGGACATTGCATGTACTGAAAAAGGGGGATCCTATGAACCCTTCAAATGACTGTTATGCTCTGACCATTAGGTGATGATATGTTATCGCTAACTGTCCTAATCCTTCTGCACTTGGACTTTCTGACACTGATACTTTCTACTGGCACTGGCAGCCTGCAACAGTATCACTGTCTTTTTTCCCCAGGAAATTATTGGCATGCAAGTCAGCAATGGAGGTCAACAAAGCAGATTTTGCAGCCAGATGAGAATACTTGTTTGCGGGTCTCCCCTTAATGGAATTTCCAGTTGGCTTTTGGCACAGCTCACATTGAACACTGAATCGGGCTGTATCCTCCAACATTTCCTCTCTATTGTATCCTCCAACCCCATCTACCTTATGAGGTGTGAGAGGAAGTACACGGCGATGATATAGTTTATTTTAGGGAAAAAGACTTAGCTGTATATAGGGTCTTAAATATATTTGAGTAAAAGACACATTCTAATTACTAGTCATTAAGTGATTGCTGACTCTCTGAGACCATGACAGGTCAAAGGATGTATTTGGTAACGCTTAAAGCTCTCATTTATGATGCACTATAGATACTGTGGTACAGCAGCAGGGCAGGCACGAGAGACATCACAGGCATAAGACATTATAATATTGATTATAATACTTCATAAGCTCCAATGCATCTGTCTATGGTGCATTGTATATGACACCCTCATAATGCATTATAATGGTCAGTATAAGAATTAAGGATACTTTTTATGGTATGGTATGGTATGGATGTTATGGTATGGTATGGTATGGATGTTATGGTATGGTATGGTATGGTATGGATGGTATGGTATGGTATGGTATGGATGGTATGGTATGGTATGGATGGTATGGTGTATGGTATGGTATGATATGGATGTTATGGTATGGTATGGATGGTATGGTGTATGGTATGGTATGGTATGGATGTTATGGTATGGATGTTATGGTACGGTATGGATGTTATGGTACGGTATGGATGTTATGGTATGGTATGGATGTTATGGTATTGTATGGTATGGTATGGTGTATGGTGTATGGTGTATGGTATGGTGTATGGTGTATGGTATGGATGGTATGGTATGGTATGGTATGGTATGGATGTTATGGTATGGTATGGTATGGATGGTATGGTATGGATGTTATGGTATGGTATGGATGGTATGGATGTTATGGTATGGTATGGATGGTATGGTGTATGGTGTATGGTATGGATGTTATGGTATGGTATGGATGGTATGGTATGGTATGGTATGGATGGTATGGTATGTATGGTATGGATGTTATGGTATGGTATGGATGGTATGGTGTATGGTATGGTATGGATGGTATGGTATGTATGGTATGGATGTTATGGTATGGTATGGATGGTATGGTATGGTATGGATGGTATGGTATGGATGTTATGGTATGTATGGTATGGTATGGTATCGTATGGATGGTATGGTATGGTATGGATGGTATGGTATGGATGTTATGGTATGTATGGTATGGTATGGTATGGATGGTATGGTATGTATGGTATGGATGTTATGGTATGGTATGGATGGTATGGTATGGATGTTATGGTATGTATGGTATGGTATCGTATGGATGGTATGGTATGGATGTTATGGTATGGTATGGATGGTATGGTATGGTATGGTATGGATGTTATGGTATGGTATGGATGGTATGGTATGGATGTTATGGTATGGATGGTATGGTGTATGGTGTATGGTATGGATGGTATGGTATGGATGGTATGGTATGGTATGGTATGGATGTTATGGTATGGTATGGATGGTATGGTATGGTATGGATGGTATGGTATGGATGGTATGGATGTCATGGTATGGTATGGTATGGATGGTATGGATGGTATGGTATGGATGGTATGGTATGGATGTCATGGTATGGTATGGTATGGTATGGATGGTATGGTATGGTATGGATGGTATGGTATGTTATGGTATGGTATGGTATGGATGGTATGGATGGTATGGTATGGTATGGATGGTATGGTATGTTATGGTATGGATGGTATGGTATGGATGGTATGGTATGGATGTCATGGTATGTTATGGTATGGTATGGTATGGTATGGATGGTATGGTATGGTATGTATGGTATGGTATGGTATGGATGGTATGGTATGGTATGGCAAAACCCTTTATTGTTGTTGCAATACACCTTGTCACTAGTCACAAGGACCAGCGAAACTGCGGGCATAAACCCGACCACACATATGAACGTCACATTACAGGGGGTAGACCGGTCAGGAAGACAGGGGAAGTAAGAAAAACAGAG
>JAODKC010000130.1:8003447-8024033 GCA_026777985.1 Mormyrops attenuatus
GACGTGGTGCCGATGCTGTTAAAGGTGTCCGTAAATATGAGAGGAGGGTCAAGGAGCTTACCTACCAGGTAGATTTTACAAAATGTCTCTATAAATATTTATATTTATGTTTACAGAAACATGGCAAACAGTACAGTGAAGACTGCTGGTATGTAATAATCTGTACTTACTGTAGACTGAGGAGGACAAGAAGAATGTGACCAGACTGCAGGATCTGGTGGACAAGCTGCAACTGAAAGTGAAGTCCTACAAGAGACAGGCTGAGGAAGCTGTAAGTATCATTTTCTATATAAGATGCCAATTTCCTAATTCCAGAGCTGAGCCATAATATGATTTCCATAAAAGTTGCATTAAACTCATTCTGATCATTGTCATGCCCTGCCAAGCCGATCCTTCTGTTTTGAGCCACGTCTATTCCGCATTTGTCTTACCTCTCGTTTCTGCCCTTCTGTGATTCACTACAGCTGCCTCTCGTTGTGCTCCCTCGTTAGTCCCTGTTACAAGTGCCTACCAGTCCTGTGTTCCCCAATCCTGACATTAACATTGCTATCTCTGTTAGTTTAGTTGTGAGTCCCAGTTTTGAGCTTCCCTGTGTTTTCCTGTATATTGATTTAGAATAAACCCATCTTGTTTTGCCCTGATCCCTGTTCCTTTGTCCTCCATCCTGTCTAACAGAACAATGATCATCTGATGAAATATAATGACTGTATGACCTGCATCTTGAACCGAGACATTATCTCTAAAATGTTTCATATTTTGAATAGAATTTATTTAATGTTCAGCTTTTTAGTTTTTTCTTATCCAGGCTGTCTTAAAAGTTTAGATTTGCATAATTATATTAAAAGGGAAAGTTGAATCACTTGAACTGATGAGGTCTTTGCCTGCTGTACAGGAGGAGCAGGCCAACACTCACCTGTCCAGGTTCAGGAAGGTGCAGCATGAGATGGAGGAAGCCCAGGAGCGTGCCGACATCGCTGAGTCTCAGGTCAACAAGCTGAGAGCCAAGAGCCGCGAAGCTGGAAAGGTATAATAAGATCCAGTCATGCCTATCATACTGCACCCTATGGTTAAGGATGTCAGGTAAAAGGCAGCGTATGTCCGGGATGGATATCCTTCTGCCACACTGACTATCAGCAATTTCGAGACAGCAATCCACCTAACAACTGGACCCACACAGACACTGGGAGGACCTATAAACTTCATACACACAGTCAGGGAAGGGATTTAACCCTGGAGGCGGGAGGCTACAGTGCTCATTGACTGTGCTACCTCCACCTACTCTATATCATTATAATATTGAATGTATTAGAGAGGTATTTACCACAGATGTTTAACTTTTACTGCATAATAAACTGTGTTCCTATAACTGTGAAAGTGAATATAAAGAATCTAAGGCATTCTAACTGATTGTCTTATTTCTTTTCAGGGCAAGGAGGCCGAATGAGGGATGAAAACAACCTGAGACAAAGTATCGAGAAACCATATAATATGACTTTCTTGTGAATTGTCTTTCTGCAAAAATTGTCAATAAAGTTACTTATTCACGTTCGCAAAAAAACTGGTAATTTTTTTCATTAATATGTCTATGCATTACCTTTACAACACTGAAATCGATCATTACTACTCTTTAGAACTTGAAGCACTGTTGGACCATTTAAAAAGCAACGGAAATTTTTATGCCACTGTGTTCATTAATTTTTCATCCAAAATTTAACAAGAGACCACATTTCCACTAGCATTAAGAACAGTGTGGCAAAATGTCATGGAAAATGCCTTATTATATTTTGCTGTAGACTGGCAGGTGTAATTTTACAAAGCAACAAATTAGTGTGCATAACAGGTCACTCATCTTTTGTTTTCAAGTGTAATAAAGGATTCAATTCAGTTCAATTCCATTTTATTTGTATAGCGCATTTCCACAATACAATACAATGCCTCAAAATGCTTTACATTATTCCTGTCCAATGCTCCCAGACAGCAAGGCAGAGGCGAGAGTGACAAGAAAAAATTCCCTAGTAGGAAGAAACCTTGGGAGGAACCAGATTCAGAGGAGGACCCCATCACAATATATATGCTCCAAATTTTTAAGGCCACGATGGTGCAGTCGAAGCAGGAGGATAACACACAACCTGGATTTCTCTTGGAAAAAAGATGGCCATTCATACATATTGTACACATATGAATTTCATCATACAAAATACATTTTTCAAATATACTATCAATATAGTCTTCCATTCAGGTTCATGGTATTCTATCATTTGGAAAAAATATTTTCCTGAGTAAATTTCTTTACACACTAATACATCCTCTTTAAATTCTCCTTCAATCCCATTT
Source organism: Mormyrops attenuatus (assembly GCA_026777985.1). Classification (NCBI taxonomy): domain Eukaryota; kingdom Metazoa; phylum Chordata; class Actinopteri; order Osteoglossiformes; family Mormyridae; genus Mormyrops; species Mormyrops attenuatus. Next base: position 8,005,782 of record JAODKC010000130.1, read on the forward strand.
TTAAATATTTACAGTATGTTGAAATGAAATCATTGAAAAACATCAGAAAAAGGGGCAGCATGGTGGTGCAGTGGTTAGCACTGTCACCTCACTCCTCTGGGACCTGGGTTCGAGTATCTGCCAGGGTTCCGTGTGTGAAGTTTGCATGTTCTCCCCATGTTGTCATGGGGTTTTCTCCAGGTACTCGAAGGAATGTTTTTGCCAAAAACATTCTAAGACTGACTGAAGTTACCAAATTGCCCACAGGTGTGTGTGTGTTTGAGGGAATGGGGTGTGAATGTGTCCTGTGATGGGTTGTTCCTTGCTTTGCACCCGTAGCCTCCGGGATAGGCTCTGGACCCCCCATGACCCTAAATAGGGTAAGTGGTTTCAGGAAATAGATGGATGTTGTGAATTATGTGAAAAGGCAAATAATGTTTGTATGAAGTAATTGGAAAAATCAACAAAACAGCCTGTAATGTTTTAAAGCTACAGCATTTATAATTACAGCAAGACATACAACAGCTCACAGTCCACTTATTAAAATGTAATTTTCAGCCTGTAAACAAAAACTCAAGTACAACCTTAAGAACCAACTGAATGATCAACTGTATTTGCATGCATTTTGCCATATTTATGTATTATTATTTCTATTATTATAATACAAAAATGCATGGTTACTGACTGTGCTCAGTTAACCATTTTTGTCTGCTTAGCACTTGAAGAAGAACATAAAAACTCTGTTGAGTTACACACCAGATATACGGATTAAACCCAGCATTTCCGTATTTTTGTAATCAATATGTAATGTTTATTTTGTCTATTTGTAGACTGATAAAAGATGTCAGAGGTTCTTCAGTCTCTCCAGTTGTAAAAACATTTATATACCTTTCTGACAATGCTTTTTAACAATCCCACTGCAAATTTTTGATTAATTTATAAGCTCAGAACTAAATTAGTACTCAGCACATAATAAAAATGATTTATTCAGATTTGCCTTCACAAGACATTAAACAGGATGTCCAAGGCTTTTGGGAGTAAGTTTCTATTGAATAATAAGTGCAAATTAAATAAGTGATTCTGATCTTTGAAACTTTAATGAGCAGAGAATTTTACAGAGAATCTCAAAAGTTGAAATATTAAAAAGACTATAAATAATCTTGCCATATTTTAAAAAGAAGGGTATATTTTACGTTAACCCTAACCTAAGGTACAACAGATTAATCAAGACTGACAGATTAAAAATAACGGAGCAAAAGTTCATACCAGCAGAATTTTATAAATATAACACAAATATAAGCATGTATTTACATTATTACTAAAAATACCAAACTCATAAATACATTTATGCATAAATTTAAAAAACTGTTGTCAAATACCTTATTTAAGCAACAAAGATGATAGTCAGAAAGCCTGCTAATCATTTTCAAACCTACTGCATTGCGTCTGACTTTTTTGAAGGGAAAGAACCTCAGGACCAATTAGATATAAAAGGATGTTCAGAAGCTAGCTTCACAATAAAACCAAGTGTCTATTTTTGCATTTAATCCAAATAAGAACGCTGTCTTACGGTTACTATATCAAGTATCACATTTTATTAAATATATAACCTGACATCTGTCATAAGTGTAACCCCTTTCACTTTTAATGCCTAATCTGCTATGGCCAGTATGATATCACCTTTACCATTGAAAAATGAGTTTTACTACATCATATATCTAGAATTTAAATGGTATAATTTGATCCTTTGTTGGCCACATAGTGAATACATGAGGATACTTGGATGAACTTCAGTAACTTTAGCTCTACACTAAGCTGCCCTATTTCGGATACTGGGAATTTTCTTGCCTGAATAACCTAGATGGACATCAACCACAGTGTATTAAAGTGTTCCATCCCCATAGTCAACAATTCTCTATATGATTAATGATACAATGTTAATTTAGGATAAAACAAAAAATATTATATACTGATATTACTGAATAAATCTCATTATTGCAAAGCATGATACAAAATAGCAAGAGCAAAACATACTTAAGAGAATGAATTTGCAATACAGTTGCATCCTTCGTCTTAAACTCTTTGGACAGTCACAGAAATGCTCAATGTTGCAAATCTGGAAATTGGGAGAGGCAAGAACTATAACCAACTTGTTCCAGAACATCATGCCTCTAGGCCAAAATGGACAGATATTTAGCCGCCTTAGCTCTGCTATTCAAACAGCTCAAATGAACCCAGGAACCCTTATACATCTAAATATTCTACTGTGAGAATTAGGATTACTCAAGGGTTCAGAGTTGCTGCAGCTGTCACCTGCCATGCCCATGTGTGGAGAAACATGGTGAAAGAAGACTTCTGCCCACCAATATTCCAGCCTCTTCTGCTAGTCCAAGGAGGGGCGAGTGGTGGGGGGGGTGCACCCTGCATGGGATGCTAGTCCACAGAAAGGGCTAAATAAGGGTTCATAAAGGAAAACCTGTAAAACCAAATCACGACCCTCTACTGCTCAATGCTGATGAACTAGGTATCAGAGACCTGCAAATGGCTAATTCAGGGTGTTACTACCAATTGGTGTTAAATATCACTGTAGTCTGCATTTATGGTAAAAAGAATGATAGATGAATATAATTTTGCATGATGTAGGTAAATATGAATGCATCAGTGAAATGCCTGCTATAGTTATGCTTTGCATTATTTTAAATATTTAGTGCTATAACTGCATGTGGTCTTCATAAAATCCATTGTAGATCAATTTATCAACTAAGGTCTTTTAGATGTCACGCATAATAACAGTATCAATCAACACACTCTCAATCAGACATTAATTTAGATTTTTTATTTAGAATTGCACTATTTGCCTTTGAGCTGGAGCATTACATTACATACTACAAACAAGGTTTTTCCTGCACCTGGATAGCCAGTGATAAGTAAAAGCTGACACTAAACACTATTAAGAACCCTGTAATTTATACCTCTGACATTTGTGCAATCTTCCAGTAAAAGCCTATGCTCATTAATTAGAGCTAAAGTTACGATGATAATACTAACTTGTATTCATGATGTATTCAATTCTGAGCAATAACTTGTACATATCTATAGACCATATATATATATATATATAATACATTATATATATATACATATATATTATATATATATGCTTTTAAAACCATTTCTAAATCTCTCTATCAAACTACATGTTAAAAATACTTTAATTACTAGTGTCAGGTAATTGGTCGCATAGCAAGAACACATGACCAAATAGAGAAGGTTATTTCTGCTGAGTTTAAATTTCTCTATAAAATAAACTGCCTTGGGCTTCAACAAGGGTTGACAGTCACACAGCAAAGGTAAGTGAACATTTTTACAAAAAGTTATATTTAATTGATGCTACCTTTACAATATAATTGATATTCAAATACCTTTAAATGTGTTTTTATATTCAACTGTTGAAAGCACAAGAACAAAATGTAATAATACTTGCCAAGTTCCTTAGTCGCGTCAGTCCTGCCACAACGTGTGACATCAAAGTGTGAATCTGATTTAATGCAAGTTCGGCATGTTCAGTTGAAGTGGTTTCGAAGCAGTTCTCCAGAGACTCATAAGAACCAAAGCAGATGTTTATGATATACTTAAATAATTATTATTATTTCTTATTTAAAATGCATATAATTTCATTAATGGCAGCACTGTTTTCATTCAATTAATTTCATTTGGCGTAAGTTATTAGGTTTTAGAGTCGCATTCCCCTACCCCTATTTCTCCCATTGGATATGTGTATTTTAGTATGCAATTTTAGTGAATGCAAAGTTTTTCCAGGAATGCACTGGTCACGTTGTAGCAGCATTGACTGAACTTAAAAATCTGTTTCACAAAAATCAGTTAAAAATTAAATCAAATGGTAAAAGTTTCCTTTGCAGATTTCCAACTTCCAACTCATATTTATTAAATATGTGTGAAAACAAATGTTTCAGATATAACATATACTTTAAAAATCCAAATTGTTATAACACGATTTATTAATGTCAAACATATTCAGTTTGTTGGACAACATTATTGTTGTTATTCAGTCATTTCACTGTTTTATTTGGCACTTTCCTCATGAAGTGCAATGATGAGTGTGGAACCACACACTGTAAGGATGACTCCACATGGTCAATTTTTAAAAGCATCACTAATTTTAGCGAACCACCATCATGAATGGGGACAAGGATACGGAGTGTTTTGGCCCGGCAGCCATTTACCTCCGGCAGCCAGAGAAAGAGAGGATTGAGGCCCAGAACAAACCCTATGATGCAAATACAGCCTACTTTGTGGCTGAACCAAAGGAGATGTACCTCAAAGGCATCCTAGAAAGTAGAGAGGATGGCAGAGCCACTGTTAAGACTTTGTGTGGGCAAGTAAGTATGACTGTGTATCCAACAGATTTATTAAGGATCATTAGCACAAAAATATTAAGTTTTTCTTACAAGAATTTTTTAATTAGAATTGTGATAATGATAATCACTACCAGTTTTGCACATAAAGCAATCAATATATTAATTCTAATTTTTAGGTTATTCTTTTTGAAAGTTGCTTTACTTGCACTTCTGGAAAAATCACTGTGTCTCTTTAAACCAGACCATCACAGTTAAGGAGGATGACATTCACCCCATGAACCCTCCAAAGTTCGATAAAGTGGAGGACATGGCCATGATGACCCACCTCAGTGAGCCCGCTGTGCTGTACAACCTCAAAGAGCGTTACGCAGCCTGGATGATCTATGTAGGTTTTTCCATTAAATCTGTTTTATGCGTCCTTTCATTTAAAGAAGTACATGTATGAATAAATGTTTACTTTCTGTATTGCAGACATACTCCGGACTGTTCTGTGTCACTGTGAACCCCTACAAGTGGCTCCCAGTGTACAATGCTGTTGTTGTGGCCGGCTACAGGGGCAAGAAGAGAATTGAAGCTCCTCCTCACATCTTCTCCATCTCTGACAATGCCTTTCAGTTCATGCTCACAGGTATGAATAACCAAAAATACAAGATTTTATGAAATGTGTATCAGTTTCAAATATTTCACATATTACTTGTCTAAAATTGCTAGTTACACATTATTTGTATTTTGAATGAAAAGTTCAAAAACTTGTCTTTGAAATACAAAATAACAAATTTCCTAATCATTTATACAGATCGTGAGAACCAGTCAATCTTGATTACGTAAGTGTCTAAATGCAGAATATAGATTTAATAACTGATAGAGAAATCCAAACAAGAAAAAAAACAAATATAAATACAAACTGATCCATGAGAAAACTAAAATGAATAAGGATCATATACGGTTAAGGTCATAATTATCAGCCCCCGGTCCAAAATTGAACGAAACCATACATTTTTATAAGAAAAATAACTAGTATTTAAAGTGTTTATGAGAATTGCTTCCAAAACAAAACAGACACAATTTCCAAGAAGTTTGATGAAAATATTTTACTGATGCACTTAACTGAAACATGGAAAACACAATAACAGCATGGTGAAAATGATTAGACCTCTGATAATTAATAGTCAATAGTGTAGCCCTTCTGACTCACAACTGATACCAACCTTTTACTGTAGTTTCTCGGAAGGTTTGCAAAAGTCTGCTGGGGGATCTTAGACCATTCTTTCATGGCAAATTTATGGTGTTTAATTAGTGCCAAAAGTCGCGTGTGCCAAAAGTCGAACGACGCGCGCGTGTGCGCTCGCGAGCTGAAAACCCATCCTCTCTACGCACTCGCGTTCGCTGTACCCTATCTACGCGCTCGTGTCTGCACAGCCCTCGCTTGCTCGACAGGATGAATTTTGACACTTTGGAGGCGGGAACAGTGGCTAATGTCTGTGCTCCTTTGATTGTTTTTCTTTTGAATATTGACTACGATTGGCTATTTGCTTTGGTAGAAGATGAAGGTAACTGGTCAGTGACCGCGGTTAAGTTAGCCTCATATTCGATAATCAGTTTTATGGCTTTAATAACTTTTAACAGAAGTAAGGTGGAGCGTTTTTAATGACAGCATCCTGATGTCCAGTATTGAGACAACGATGCACACCGATTATTTTTGCGCTTCAAACCATTTCGTGATTTGTGCAAAATCGTGTTAAAAGCTAATATTATATGTTCTTTCAGCTGTAATGACATGGTGGTTTATCATTTTGGACTCATGGCGACTGTTGCATACCCCTTTGTTTCCCATATTGCTTTACGTACGAATTTTAAGGCTGGCCTTTCGTAGCCTCTGCAGGAAGTGGAGATGCTGCTGAGCTTACTTGGTGATAGTGTTGAGAGTCCAGCTGAGGTTGTCCTTCATCTGCTTATGTGAAGTGGAGTATGTGGGGTGGGGTTCCTCCTGAAGTCGATAACCATCTCCTTTGTATTATCAACGTTCAGGGTCAGGTTGCTGTCTTGGTACCAGTCCACCAGTTATCTGACCTCCTCTCTGTATGCGGACTCATCGTTACTACTTATGAGTCCCATCACTGTTGTGTCATCTGCAAACTTAATGATGTGGTTTGAATTGTACTGAGCAACACAGTCATGTGTCAGCAGGGTGAACAACAGTGGACTGAGCAGGCATTCCTGGGGGGATCCAGTGCTTAGGCTGATGGTCTTGGAGGTGTTGGTTCCTATACTGACAAACTGAGGCCTGTTAGTTGGTCCAGTATCCAGTTACAAAGTGAGGTGTTCATGCCCAGTAGGCCAAGTTTCTCTATCAGTCTCTGCGGAATGATTGTACTGAATGCTGAGCTGAAGTCTATGAACAGCATTCTGGCGTAGCTGTCTTTTTTGTCCAGTTGAGAGAGGATGAGGTGGAGAGCAGTTGGGATGGCATCATCTGTTGTCTGGTTGGAACGATATGCAAACTGCAGTGAATCAAGTTGTTCCAGGAGGTGGGCCTTCCTGTGTCCCAGTACCAGCCTCTGGAAGCACTTGGTGATTAGAGGAGTGAGTGCTACAAGCCGGTAGTCATTCAAACAGGATACAGTTGACTTCTTGAGCACTGAGATGATCCTTGTTGTTTTGAGGCAGACAGGAACACTGCTGTGCTGAGGGATGCATTAAAGATGTCTGTGAAGGCATCCGCCAGCTACTCAGCACTTTCTCTGAGAGCACGTCCTGGTACGTTGTCTGGTCCAGCGGCTTTTCATTGGTTGAAGTTTTTTTGACATCCCTCTGGGCAGACAGAGGACCTGCTTGTTGGAAGGATGGAAGGCTTTCTTCACTCGTTCCTTGTTCTGTACCTCAAAATGTGCGTAGAAGTCAATTAATGTATCCTGCAGGGAGCCATCACTGCTACAGGCCTGAGGAGGTAGTTTATATGCCATGATGGATTTAATTCCCTGCCACATGCGCCATGTGTCTCTAGAGTTCATGAAATGGCTGTGGATTTTCAGTGCATAAGCTCCCTTTGCTGCCTTGATGGCCTGTGAGAGTTTACCTCTGGCGGTACTAAGAGCCTCCTTGTCAGAAGACTTAAAGGCAGCACTTCTGGTCTTCATCAAAGTGCACACTTCTGCAGTGAACCAGGGCTTATGATTAGCCCAGTTTGAGATGGTTTTGAGAACAGTAGCATCCTCAATGCACTTGCTAATGTAGCCAGTCACTGAGGCTCTATGCTCCTCAAGGTCCACTCAGCTGTTGTAGGTGGCAGCTTCCTTAAAAACAGCCACACAGCATTATGCTCTCATCACCATGTTTATCTGTTGGAACTGTGTTTTTAGAGTTGAAGGTCTTTCCCTGAAAAGCTGTATCTACGTGCCCAAACAGCTCCAGTTTTGTCTTATGATATCAAAGAACAGACTTCCAAAATTCATCCTGTTTCAAATGTTCCTGAGGAAACTTCAGTCTAACTTTCACATGCTGCTGTGTAAGCAATGCAGTTTTCCGTGACCTCGAAGCTTCCCACGATGTAGTGCACTCACAACAGTTTTTTTTTTTATAACTTCAAGTCCAGAAAGAGGCCACTTCAGTGACAATGGCATTTGCAGTAATCTGGAGGTTCTTTTTGGCATCACTGATTATTTTCCTCTCCAAAGTATTTGATATCTTGCGCTGGTGACCACGCCCAAGTTTGTTTCTGACAGAATGGGTCAATTTGTATTTTGCAATATGCAATATACATCTGTTCTGGATACATTGAAATGCTTGGAAATGAGTGAATGAGTGTTATATTTATATAGCGCTTTTCAAAGACCCAAAGAGCTTACAGAACCAATGGGGAGCCTCGTCAACCACCACCACTTTGTAACACCCACCTAGATAATGCGACAACAGCCATTCTGCGCCAGTATGCTCACCACACAGTAGCTAAGGTGGTGAAAGGGCAAGAGAGAACTTACGAATTAGATATTGGGGACAATTAGGAGGCCAGATTTGATAGAGCCGCATTGAGCAATTTAGGCAGGACATTGGAGTACCGCCCGTACTCTTTCAAAAGATGCCCAGGGATCTTTTATGACCTCAAGACCTTGATTTTGCATCTGAAGGACAGCACCATTTTAGAGCAGTGTCCCCGTCACTACATTGGGATCTGCACAGACCACAGGATGGGTTAACCTGTTGGCCACAGTGTCCCCATCACTGTACTGGGGCATTGGGATGCACACAGACCACAGGATGGACTAACCCATCAGCCACACCAGCACCTCTTCCAGCAGCAACACAGCTTTCCTAATTGGTCTCCATTGCAAGTACTGGCCAGGCTCAAACCTACTTTGCTTCAGGTGAATTATCCAGTCTGAACTGCAGGTGGTAGGGCTGCAGACATTGGCTATATAGCCATCCCCCAAAGATAAGAATACACGGCTCATTTCAGTCCATTTATTAGAGTGTGTAGCTAATTGATTGAGGGAATAAAGTCATATGAGATACAGGTATAGTTTGACACAAAAACATTTAACTTAACAACAATGCTTCCGGACGCATTCACGCCAGGCTAATGACCCCCAATTTTAAATAACATTGTTACACAACAATATAGAAGTTGTTCTTCAAATTAAAATATGTACCAGTTGATGGTTTTTACACTGATGAATGTTCTCCTTTGTACACTTTAACAAATGATGTTAAAGTTGCACAAAAATGTAGGAAAATCATCATTTCTCATAGGGGGCTATTAATAATGACCTTAACTAAACATGGCTTACATCTGAGTGTGAATCTTGACTACATAAGTATCTTAATGCTATCTAACCAAACAAAAAGCAAACAAAAATAGCAATCTGAAAAGCAAAATATGCCTTACATCTGAGTCTATTTCCCATACTCACCCTAAGTGGAGAATCCGGAGCAGGAAAGACTGTGAACACCAAACGTGTCATCCAGTATTTTGCCACAATCGCCATTTCAGGGCAGAAGCCTGTTCCTGGAAAGATGCAGGTAAGAGAAAAAAGCAAAGAATATGAATAAGGAACATACATATAGTAGCAAGAGTCACAGTGCTCCAGTGTCTCCTACAGGGGTCCCTGGAAGATCAAATCGTTGCAGCGAACCCTCTGCTGGAGGCTTATGGTAATGCCAAGACTGTGAGGAATGACAACTCCTCTCGTTTTGTAAGTTTTTAAATCAAATTTAATGTTACATCTCACTCCCAGAATTAGCTGTTGTAATATTCTAATACCTTCATTATATTATAGGGCAAATACATCAGAATCCATTTTGGGCAAACAGGAAAACTGGCTTCTGCTGATATTGAAACTTGTAAGTCTTCATCTATCAAACTATTTACTTTAAAATTGATCACAAAATGACAAACGTACGAGTACGAGTAACATGTTGCAAACTTCTACTGACAGATTTGCTGGAAAAGTCAAGAGTAACTTTCCAGCAGTCAAATGAAAGAAGTTACCACATCTTCTATCAACTTATGACAGGCCACAGACCAGAGCTGCTTGGTATGTACCCAGTGTCTGGGGTAAACTGGGGTTTTGTACCTGCAGTTTACTAGTATTATATTCATGTTTGCAGAGGCACTTCTGATCACCACCAATCCATACGACTACCCCATGATTAGTCAAGGGGAGATTGTGGTTAAAAGCATTGATGATGTTGAAGAATTCATGGCCACAGATGTAAGTAAACTAAAATTAGGTATATATTCCTCAAAACCTTCAAGTATACAAGCCAATATACAATAACATGTATATATTTATATGCAGGCTGCAATTGACATCTTGGGCTTCTATGCTGAGGAGAAAATTAGCATCTACAAACTGACTGGAGCAGTGATGCATCATGGGAACATGAAGTTCAAGCAGAAGCAGAGAGAGGAGCAGGCAGAACCTGATGGCACTGAGGGTAACTGATATGATAACCTCAACCATAAAATAATTTACCCAGAGTTATAGATCATCAACCAAACATATTGTTCGTATTTCAGTGGCCGATAAAATCGCCTACCTCATGGGTCTGAACTCAGCTGACATGCTGAAGGCTCTGTGCTACCCCAGAGTGAAGGTTGGAAATGAGTTTGTGACCAAGGGGCAGACTGTATCTCAGGTAAGGAATGCAGCATTAACATTGTATATATTCACTGAATATTTAATATGTTTGGTATAATTTGCACTTCCTTCTGTTAAAAATGGCAATATCAGGGCTAAATCTATATTAAATAGTACTAAATTAATAACACACACACATTTTCTCTTACATTTTTAAAATAAAATAGGTTAATAATGCTGCTATGGCATTGTGTAAATCCATCTATGAGAAAATGTTCTTGTGGATGGTTTGTCGCATCAATGAGATGTTGGACACCAAGCAGCAAAGACGATTCTTCATTGGTGTGCTGGACATCTCTGGATTTGAAATCTTTGATGTAAGTGGAGGTTATCAGTGTTATATATTCCATAATAATAATAATAATAATGCCATTATATCTATTGTTATTATTCTTGTCATTTCTGGTATTTCATTACATATTCCCATCAGTTCAACACATTGGAGCAGTTGTGTATAAACTTTACCAATGAGAAACTGCAACAGTTCTTCAACCATCACATGTTTGTGCTGGAACAAGAGGAGTACAAGAAAGAGGGGATTGATTGGGAGTTCACTGACTTTGGTATGGACTTGGCTGCCTGCATTGAGCTTATTGAGAAGGTATGAGACATAAACATTGTTCTTGTGAATAGATTCCTCCCTTTTCTCCTCATTAGGCATCAATAATCTGTTTTGTCTCCAACAGCCAATGGGCATCTTCTCCATCCTTGAAGAGGAGTGCATGTTCCCCCAGGCTACAGACACAAGCTTCAAAAACAAGCTGTATGACCAGCATCTGGGCAAATGTAATGCATTCCAGAAGCCCAAACCTGCCAAAGGCAAGGCTGAGGCCCACTTCTCCCTGGTGCACTATGCTGGCACTGTGGATTACAACATCACCGGCTGGCTGGACAAGAACAAGGACCCGCTGAATGAATCTGTAGTGCAACTCTACTACAAGTCTTCAATGAAACTACTGGCACATCTATATGCAAGTCATGCAACTGCAGATGGTAATCATTTAGATTCTTAATTTTATATATTCGCAGAGTTTTGTCAGGGAATATGCCCTCCCATATTTCATGGAAGCAAATTAAGTAGTGTCAAGTAGGGTTTTCAGCTATTTTTTTCTGGATCATTTAATTTTATCCTAATATCTAAAGAAGCTTTTTTTTCAGACAGCCCATACCCAGTGCATATGTTTGCCATGTGTTCCTGGATTTGCCCCAAATAATTGTGGTTTTAGTATGAGAAGCAGTTACTCAAACAAGATGGACAGGAATCCATTAATGTTGCATATCCGCTTATCAAGTACTGGAACTCAATGAGCCTGAGGCGTATTTTCAATAATGATAACAATAATAGTGATAAGTTTTATATATATAGTACCTTTCTCACACTCAAGAATGCTTTACAATACAGACAGATATAACACAATGACAACGAGAATATTACGTAGTGGTAGACGCATTATAGCATTCAGGAAATAAAGTTTTCAATTGGTGCTTGAAGATGTTGACAGACTTTATCTCTCGCAGACTGTGAGGAAGTGCATTCCAGAATATAGGTGGTGTCACACAGAACGCACTATAGAGGATAATCTGAATTTAGGTTTAGTAAGATGGTTAGAGCCTGAAGATCTTAGTGTGCAGGCTGGAGTCTAAGGAAGAAGAAGGCAACACAAATATTGAGGGGCAAGTGCATGGAGAGCTTTGTACTGTAGATGATTAGTAAAATTTTGTATTTGATGCTGTAAGTGACAGGCAGCTAATGTAAATCATGAAGAACAGGAGTAAGGTGGTACAGGGCATAAGGCAGAGGACACCCTAACAGGATGCAAATCCACTATAAGGTACAAACTATATGCAATTTATTGTTATCAATTCATAAAACGGTGAGAGTAAATCATACAATCCATAGAAAGAATGAGCTAGAGGCAGGATCTGGATGAGTGATGCCGCAATGTAGGGGATACCTTGGACGAGGCACCAGTTCATTACAGAAACTTTGGTAGAGTGAGGCCATAGTGCCAACTACACCAGCCACCATACACACATGCCAACCCACTTCGTCAGTTATTGCATCCAGTTGAACAACTATCTGGCATTTCGGCTAAACAGACATGGTAAAAATAAGTGGTGGGCAAGGAATAAAGCCTTGTTTTGCCCTCCAGGTGGGCGGTCCTATAAGAATATGACATCACGTGAAAACTATGGATAGCACAATCACTTTCTGCTACTGACATGCCCATGGGCGCTTAGATGGGCAGTGCTGGATGTGAAAATGATAACTGCATTGGGCTCATACAGTACTAGCAAAGATATCTGCATTGCGCCTGGCATCAATTTTCGTCAGGTGTAAAGTAGGGCCCATAGATATATTTAACATCAAAATTTATACTTGACTATTTTCTTTGTGAACAGAGAGTGGTGGAGGCAAGAAGGGCAAGAAGAAGGGTGGCTCCTTCCAGACAGTGTCTGCTCTGTTCAGGGTATGTTCATGTTTAAAATATGGACACAACAGTTAAAATTTTGTAATATGGGAGAATTAGACAGACAAATAAAAATCATTGTGAATTAATTCACTTCAAGACAGAGAATATATCTAATTATATATATGTTTTTTCCATATTTTCATAAATCAATAAAATGACCATATTGATATTATGTGTTCCAAATAATAAGTAACAACTAGGAATTCACTTTGACTATCTAAGTTTTTTCAAAAATAGAAAACCATTCATCCTACAGGAGAACCTGGGCAAGCTGATGACCAACCTGAGAAGCACTCACCCTCACTTCGTGCGCTGCCTGATTCCAAACGAATCAAAGACACCAGGTTTGTACAGCACTGCACATTATATCAACTGCTTAAACATCAATATTGTAGTGTTGCAGGTGAGTGGGAGAGACAGGTAGTGGAACAGATAGAGGTACAGACATGGTGTGGTTGGAAAGAATGCTCTCTTAATGGTGTCTATAAAAAGATAATTGGGTGTTCACACCTCTACCTTTTTCTACCAGCTCAGTCACAAACTGATCCCCTCACACCTTTCACACCTCTTAGTCAGCTCATGACTGGACACTTCTCAGGTGGTTGTTTACCACACTGAATGATGGGAAGGGGCCAATCTCTCAGGTCCCCCAGGCAGGATCCACTTTGCCTTAGTCCCACCCTGAGCTCAGAGCACACAGTCCTGGAGACATGTCAGGATGGGCCTCTCTCAATGGGGGTGCATGGTCTCACTGACAGTCCCTGCAGCCGATGGGACTCCTAGAGTTGGCTCTGATGAAAGGGTGGCTGCCGGTGGGGGCATCGACATGAAGGTAGGTGGAGTCTGCCGGGGCCTGTATGGTGCCAGCCGATCCCTGTGGAGTACCACAGTTTGACGCTCAGGTCCTGCCTAAACCTTGTGCAGACAGATCTGCCACTGCCATACAGGGTCTCATCCATTGCTCCACCAGCTTGGGGCACAACCTTTTCTTGCGAGTGGCACTGTGCAGCCATACCCATGCCCCTGCCAGTAGTGGTTCACTGTGGCTGTGGGTGTCGTATGCCCTCTTCTGGCAGCCCCCGGCCTGCCCATGGTGGTTGCTGGCAAGCTAGTGGACTATTTCCATACATTTCCAGAGCTCCTACATACATGATGGCCGCAGCTGTCTTACTGGGTCTAGGTCAGGAGGGCTTCCAAAAGCTAACTCCACTGGTGTCCTTAGTTCCCATCCAAAGAGAAGCAAGGCTGGTATAATGCCAGTTGTGTCTTGCACTGCAGAGCGATGTCTTCCTGCTGGTGTGATGCTGGGTGCTGTTGTCTGCAGGATCTGGGTCTGACTTGGTATTCCCTGTGCTGGAGGATCTCCTGTCACCCCGGACACTGCACACTATTCTGCTGGCATTGCTGTACCCTTAGGCAGTGGAGACAAGCCCCTGTCTCACAGGGCCTGCAAGACAAGGCATCTGTGTTGCAATGGAGCTGGCCTACCTGGTGCTGGAACCTGAAATGGTATAGCTCAAGTGCTACAAGGCAGTGGGCCACTTGTTCCTCAGGATCTCAGATGCTGAGGAGCCTGGTAAGTGATGTATGGTCGGTTCTCAGGATGATCAGGCACCGTAGAGGTAGGACCGAAAGTGCTTCAGGTTCACCACCACTGCCAAGAGCTCCCTGTGAGTGATGAAATACTTCCTTTCAGCTATGTCCAGCTAATGACTGGTTCTGAAAGGCTACATCACAGTCCTCGGACCAGGACCACTCAGTCCCTTTGGCAGTTAGCCGATGCAGGGGAGCAGCAATATTTGGAAATCCTCAAACAAACTGCCAGTAGTGGAATGCCAAGCCCAGAAAGCTTTTTAATTGATTAGCTAACTGTGAGGTTGTCCATTCTTGGATTGTAGCCACCTTCTTTGGGTCTGTCAACACCCCACCACTGTCAATGACATGTTGCAGGAATGTTATTCGCTATTGGAACACATGGCATTTAAAGGGATTCAGCTTCAGGCCAGCCTACCTTATTGCTATGAAGGTTGTGTAGCGCTTGGTTAAATCCGTGAACCAGAAAAATGTCCAAATAGACAATATGCTGAGTCACTCCATAAGACGGTCAAAGATAGCTGGGGTATTGCATATCCCAAAAGGCCAGCCTACCTTATTGCTATGAAGGTTGTATAGTGCTTGGATAAATCAGTGAACCAGAAAAACGTCCAAATAGATAATATGCAGACTCATTCCATAAGACGGTCAAAGATGTCTGGGGCATTGCATATCCCAAAAGGCATCTCGGTAAAGTTCCACAACCCCTGGGCCAGGGTGAACACTTTGGCATTAGCTGCTAGGGCTACCTGCCAGTACTCACTCCTGAGATCCAAAGAGCTAAAACCAGCTAGAAACTGTAAGTGTGTCGAGGGCATCATCAATCTGAAGCAAGTGGTATGGGTCTGCCTGGATGACAGCATTTGGATGCCAGTAGTCCAAACAGAACCGCCAGCTACCATCCTTCTTCCAGACCAGGACAGCAGTAGCAGCCCTTGGGCTTTCGGATAGCTCTATGATTCCTGCTGCTGCCAACTCTCAGACCTTCTCCTCGGCTGCTTACCTCTTTGCCAGTGGCAGACGATGGGGTTGCAAGCAGGTGGGAGTGGTCTTATTGGTGTTTATTTGATCTTGGAAATGGTCAGTCCGGGTACAGTCTTCATCCTTGGTAGTGAAGATGTCCATAGGGCCCTGGAGTAGGTCCCACAGACTAGTGTTGTAGCACTCGGGATCGGTCTTGGTCGTGAGAACAGTCTGGAGACCATATTTTCAAGGTCTTGGTCTTGTCTCGGAATCAACTACATTTTGACTCAGTCTTGTCTCGGTCTCAGACGTGCTGGACTCGGGATTTTTTCTCAAGACCAGCCGAGACCACAATTTGTTCTATATTTTGAAGAGTCAGTGTAAATCTGTATACAGATGACGAATGAAACAGGTATGATGAAATTAGAAGCAGACCATCTCTCCCTCTGGCTTCGGCTGCGCTTCACATCCATCTAACAATAAAACATGTCCCACATTAGTCATAAGTCACGAGTTGTGTCACCTACATCCAATGAAAAGAGAACCGCCAGCGTTGCTATGATACGCCTAACAACAGTGCAAGATTTTACAAAAGATCTCACAAGCCAAAACAATGAAAACCTACAAAAACACTGAGGCTATTGTCTGTGGTTGTAACGTGAGAGGGAGAATGCCTGCAAGGCGCTCTACTTGGTCTGACACCGAGAGTTCAGATTCACTCACAGAGGAATTTGTAACATTAATCAACACGTAGCAGAAAAAGGTGACACACAGCAGAGGATGCCTGTTGCTTCTTTCACTGGTTTCACAATTTACTGTGGATAAAATATATATTTTGTACTTCAGTTATATTTCTAAATACTGCCATTTTATTTTTAATGTATTTTTTATATTATTTAAAACTTAAATTTGGTAATCATATTCTAATTCTCAAAAGCTTCCACCACCCAAAAATACAAAACTAACTAAATCCATGCACACGGGCTTGGTCTTGGTCTCCCCTCCCTTCGGTCTTGGTCTTGACTTGGTCTCACTGCCTCAAAGTCTTGGTCTTGTCTTGGTCTTGGTATGCCCTAGTCTTGGTCTCGACTTGGTCTCAGGTTAGGTGGTCTTGACCCCAACACTACCACAGACTTTTCCTGTCTCTGTGCTCCAGCCCCTTGCAGTTCCTCTCCCAGAGGGCCTCGAATGCATAGTCAGACCCTTACTGTTATCAGGGTTCCCTTAGTCCTCAGCCCTTGCATAGTTTGTGGTTTGTGGTTGCATAGAGTCTACTGCCCCTCCTGTTTGGTCCTGAGCATGGCAGACCCCCAAGGGGGTAGGATACTGTCCTGCTCTCACCCCTTGCTATGTTCCATGATGTCGCTTGGGCCCCTTAGCAGGCGATACTGGCTCCTGAGGGGGCTGAGCTGGCTGTGAGGCTGTGGCTAGGTGCACCTTCTCCTCTGGTCATTCGGTATTGGTGAGTGGGACTGTTGAGTCTTCAGGTTCAGGTCCAGGATGGCCCCCTGGGCACTCAGGAGGTCCATCCCGATGATGCATGGGTCCTAGATGGTGGTGAACAAGAATACATGATGATTTAGGTTGTGTCGCATGTGTACCCTCAAGCACCGCCATACCATCATCTGGACCTCTTCCCCCATCACAGACCTGAGGCAAGCTACTGTTGGTGTCCAACCAGCAGGGAGCCCCTAGTTAGTCCCTGGCAGCAATCCCAGTCAGACAAGAGAGACGGTGGAGCTAGTGACAATTACGGCCTGCAGTGTTGGTCCAGGGCAGGCGTGGACTCCTTAGATCACCAAGGCGGCCCACTGGATAGACCTTGGGTAGTTGAGGGGTAACAGGGTGCTTGGGCAGCAATCCCCTGGCTGCACCACCCTGTTGTTGCTTCCCGGCAGCTCTGGGAGGGGTTCATGACAGTCCTGTGCCTTCTGGGTCTTTTTCTGACCTCGCCAGCAGGTTATCTATGATCGTTGTGGCCGGCCATCGACAATCAGGCAGACAGCTGCTTGCTCCTCTTCCTAACCCTCAGAGTCAATGGTCCGGCAAGCTTGAGTGCTGATGGGGGCCTCACAAGGGGCAGGAATCACTTCCACCCACTCTGCTTCTGCTACTGCTAGTTATAGGGTGAGAGGTGCTGCAAGTTGGATATGGCACTGTAGAGCCTCTGGGGAGAGGATATTTAAAAAGACAGCTGGGTGTTCACACCACTACTCTTTTCTGCTGGCTGAGTCCCTCACACCTTTCACAACTCAAAATAAGATCATGGCTGGACACTTCTCAGGTGGGCAGTTACCTCATGGAATGATAGGAAGGGGGGCAGATCAAGCTTACCGAATCCCCTAGCACCATGTGCTACAATATTAAAAGAGGTTCACTAGTTTCATTGTGATTTTATGTATAATTCATTTAATTTCATTTTTCTTCTAGGTCTAATGGAGAACTACCTGGTTATCTATCAGCTAAGGTGTAACGGTGTGCTGGAAGGTATCAGGATATGCAGAAAGGGTTTCCCCAGCAGAATCCTCTATGGTGATTTCAAGCAAAGGTCAAAATGCTTCTGTTTCATGGAATACTTCATCAAAGGACAGACATTCCACTTCTCCTAGATCAGGGGTGTCAAACTGCAGTCCTGGAGGGCCGGACCCCGGTGTAGCTTAGTTCTTTCCCTGTTCCAACACAAATGATTCAGCTCAACAGCTATGTGGTAATTAGCACAAGAAGTTG
>JAODKC010000130.1:8032487-8050284 GCA_026777985.1 Mormyrops attenuatus
GTGGACGATGCCATTCAGGAAGCCAGAAATGCAGAGGAGAAGGCCAAGAAGGCCATTACTGATGTGAGTCATGTATTCAAACAAAAAATACTCGGAGAGCATAAAACAGTAGAATACCCAGGACCAACATCACTCATACAAAAAACAATAGCGAATGAACCTTTCAGGCTGCCATGATGGCAGAGGAGCTGAAGAAGGAGCAGGACACCAGCGCCCACCTGGAGAGGATGAAGAAGAACCTCGAGGTCACAGTGAAGGACCTGCAGCACCGTCTGGATGAGGCTGAGAGTCTGGCCATGAAGGGTGGGAAGAAACAGCTCCAGAAACTGGAAGCCAGGGTCAGCAACTGGATGTTTTTTTATTGTTACTGCTCATATCTATCATGTGGTAAAGCATTTATGTCCTGTTATTAGCTGATGTCCTCATTAACAGGGCACAAGTGATCACTGAATATATTGATGAGGCTCAAACAGTGTTAACTATACGCTATGGACATCCCTATCACCATATTTCAGGACAACTGAACAATTAAGAAAGTCTTTCGCTAGTGTTGTAGTACTCAAGATGGGTCTTGGTCTTGAGAGCAGTTTCGATTCCATATTTTCAAGGTCTTGGTCTTGTCTCGGAATCGACTACATTTTGACTCAGTCTTGTCTCAGTCTCAGATGTGCTGGACTCGGGATTTTTTCTCAAGACCAACCGAGACCACAATTTGTTCTGTATTTTGAAGAGTCAGTGTAAATCTGTATACAGATGACGAATGAAACAGGTATGATGAAATTAGAAGCAGACCGTCTCTCCCTCTGGCTTCGGCTGTGCTTCACATCCGTCTAACAATAAAACACGTCCCACATTAGTCATAAGTCACGAGTTGTGTCACCTACATCCAATGAAAAGAGAACCGCCAGCGTTGCTATGACACGCCTAACAACAGCACAAGATTTTAAAAAAGATCTCACAAGCCAAAACAATGAAAACCTACAAAAACACTGAGGCTATTGTCTGTGGTTGTAACGTGAGAGGGAGAATGCCTGCAAGGCGCTCTACTTGGTCTGACACCGAGAGTTCAGATTTACTCACAGAGGACTTTGTAACATTAATCAACACATAGCAGAAAAAGGTGACACACAGCTGTTGCTTCTTTCACTGGTTTTACAATTTACTGTGGATAAAATATATATTTTGTACTTCAGTTATATTTCTAAATACTGCCATTTTATTTTGAATGTAATTTTTTATATTTAAAACTTAAATTTGGTAATCATATTCTAATTCTCACAAGCTTCCACCACCCAAAAATGCACATCTAGCTAAATCCATGCACACGGGCTTGGTCTTGGTCTCCCCTCCCTTCGGTCTTGGTCTTGACTTGATCTCACTGCCTCAAAGTCTTGGTCTTGGTATGGCCTGGTCTTGGTCTCGACTCGGTCTCAGGTTAGGTGGTCTTGACCCCAACACTATCTTTCGCAATATCAATAAAACACCAAATGATGCAATTTCTTAAGGAAGAAAGCAACAGTCTATAGAACTATTTAAATATTTGCCTTTAGGATCTACTGTGGAAAAAATACTGCATAAATATAGCTGAGTTTCACTTCTTCAGAATAAACTATATTTAGTGGACATTATTTATATATGCTTACTTATCGCCCAGCATCATGATATATAATAACTATTAATGTTACCCTGCAGTTCCTGTAATTCTTAGCATGTTATGTTCTCTTAAAAAGACTATATATTGACTGCATTCACATTTATGATTACAAAGTTCAGGCCATCATTTCAGCCATGTGTGACAGCTGAATTCCTGTATTTAAGGTACGCGAGCTGGAAGCTGAGGTTGATGCTGAACAGAGACGTGGAGCGGAAGCTATTAAAGGTGTCCGTAAATACGAGAGGAGGATCAAGGAGCTTACCTTCCAGGTAGGACTTTATGCAATTTTATAAAAATGTGACACAATGGAGGAAATTTATTAATGTTACTGAATTTTGTGGTCCTTCCCCCTTAAAGAGTGAGGAGGACAAGAAAAACATAAATCGACTCCAGGATCTGGTGGACAAGCTGCAGCTGAAAGTGAAATCTTACAAGAGACAGGCTGAGGAAGCTGTAAGTATCATTTTTGTTGCATATTTATAAATTGCAGAACTAAACAATGAATTTCACTAAATTTGTATTAGGGCATTTTTCCACTGCACCATGTACCATACTTTTGGTACGGTACTTTCAGGACTTTCCCTTTACCATTGACTTCTGATCGAGTACCAGTACGAAAAGTTCCAGTAACGAAAGTGCCAAACCAGTTGAGGTACTATTTTGATACTTTCTATACTTTGTGGTGGGACTTGCAAACGTGTTCATTGTCGATTGGTTATGCAAATAACCTGCCTCTGAAACACAATACAACCTCTGTCTTGTGAAGAGTTACCAACTCAGAAAAAAAAATAAAGTTAAAAAAAAAAGTAATGATAATATATGTGGACAAATGAAGAGACCCATGGTTTCCTTGAACCAGAAGAAGATCTGGATGGCATGACAAGAAATAAAAAATATGATACAGAAGAACGGGCTTCACTCCTAGTACTATAGCACAATTGTCAGAGTGCTGGACCGCAATAAGAGAATCAATCAATTACAACAAAAACAAGTTGCATTTTACTTCAGTACGATTTTATTATGTCTACACACAATATAGACGTGTTTTGATGTAATGCCTTCTTCAGTATTCAGGGTAAGTCATCTTACCTTAATGAAATAGAAAGGCAGCTCATGGATGCTTCTGCATACAAGCACATACCATCTTATTTTAAATTTTGTGAGGAGATAAAGTCGAAATTAAAAACAGCACGATGTGATAAGGTCATTGATGACAATGAGTATAACGTTTTGTTCCAGAAGTATCCGGTCAGACCAGTAATTTTTCCAAGAATCACTTACCCAAAAATCCAAAAATGTTTCATCCGCTTATTGTATCTGGGAATCAGTGTATTACAGAGCCACTTTCCCAATTTGATTATGATTTTAAGGACTTAAAATCTATCACCTGCCCTGGCTTCTGACTTCTTACATAAATTGAAGGGGTTTAAAGAGGTGCATTCGGTGGTGTTTCTATGCATAATGGATGTTACCAGTCTCTACACGAACATTCCACATGATTAGACGCATTAGATTATTACCTGCATAAATCCAACGTGCCACATTCTGGATTTTTACTTTCTCTTACTCGTAATGTCCTTACCAAAAATTATTTTATGTTTCAGGACAGATATTTTTTGCAAATTCAGGCCACAGCCAATTTGTGCATGAGTAAATTTGAAGAGGATTTAATTTATTCAGTTAACCTTTTCTGTCAATATTTAATGGTGTGACACTGATATATTGATGATATCTTTTTCATGTGGAATGGACCTGAAGAGCAGTTGAAGCAATTTTATGACTATATTGATACCAGATTGCCTTCCATAAAATTTACTTTATACTTTATAATTTTTGGCTGTATTTGTGGAAAACAGACAATCGGTTGCACAGACATTTACCGCAAGGAAATAGACAGAAATGCTTTCCTAGATTTTTGCAGTTTTCATCAAGCACCTTTAAAAGGTAATCTTCCATATAGTCAGGGTGTGACATATTTGTGACAGGGATGATGTGTTTGAGATGCGAGCTGGAGAGTTGTGTGAGGAATTCTTGAGCAAGGGTTATAGTAAAGCATTAGTTCAGGACTACTTAGATCGAGTACATAATATTTAATGCTCTGAATTGATGAACATGGTTCAATAGCCTTAATAACTCCGTCACATTTGTTTACACCTTTGGCCATTTCTCTACTACTTTGAAAAATATTGTGCCGCGCCACCAGGGGCGTCAGAAGCATTTTGAATCTGGGGTGGACACACTGGCGGGGGGTCTGGGGACCCTCCCCCAGAATTTTTTTAATGAATTAAATAATGATGTATTCGTATGTGTATTCTCATTTCCATCAAGTGGAATGTATTCTTTCACAAAGCAATAGAAACAGCGCTGGGTGAACTAATATTTTATGTTAAATGTGGGGGGGTCCAAACGAATAATTAAGAAATGTGAGGGGGAGATGTCCCCCTCAGATTTAATGGCGGCGATGCCCATGCACGCCACTATTTTAGCTACAAAAGAGCTTCAATTTTGAGAGACTGCCTTGTACACTCTTATTCCCCTATGCCTATACGTCACCTGCCCCACAGGATACTGGAGGCCAACTTGAAATGTTTTAATTGTGTCTTTTGAAATAACATGCCTACAGAAAAAATGTTTTATGCACCCCTATATCAATAAATTGCCTAAGGTAAGAGGTGGAATCACATGTCTATCCACATTTGTTGTATATTTACTGTCATGCTCGTGTGGGTTATAGTATACTGGAAAGACTAAACGTCAACTAAGAATCAGAATATATTCCATTCGCAATTGAAATGAGTCATCACCGGTGGCCAGATATTTTTTAAATACAGCGGGTTATGACTAGGGTTACCATCTTAAAATTAGTTTAATCTGCAACTTGTAAGTCTGCATTTGCGCTGATATGACAATAAATTACCATGCATTGTAACCTTTATACTGCAAATGAAGTACGAATTAGCACAAAATGGTTAAAGTACCCGATAATTTCTTGTCATATCAGCGCAAATGCACATACAATAAGTTTGCATTTGCGCCATTACAACAACCGATTGCTGCACGTATCCCTTTTAAAGATGAATGCGTACTTGCGTACCAATTATGTCCACCCCTGATTATATATATAGGGGCAGCGTGTGGCTCAGTGGGCTAAGCCTGTGTGCCTGTAATCACAAGGTCGCGGTTGAAACCCAGCCTCAGCACGTCTGCAGGTCCTTGAGCAAGGCCCTCAACCCCCAGCTCCTGGGGCGCCACTACAGGTGGCAGCCCTTTGCGGACAACTTACTCTGCAAAGAGCAAGTTGAGGGAGGCGTAAAAGACAATTTCCCTATGGGGATTAATAAAGTATCTATTATTACTATATATTATTGATTATAATGCTTCATAAGCTCCAATGAAGATCTCATCTATAATGGATTATAGATACCATCATAATGCATTATAATGGTTGGTAAAAGAATTAAGGATATGTTGTACTGCATTATGAAGGTATCTATAGTGCATTAAAGATGAGAGCTTCATAAAGCATTCATAATGCATAATAAACATGGCTATAATGTGTTATGCCTTTTTATAAATATATATAGCCATATTTATAAAGCTTTATGAATGTGGTCATGGATTGATCTTTTTCTTATCTAGGCTATTACAAAACATTAAAAAGTTTATATTTGTATTAAAAAGTTACTCTGATTCAGTTCTAATTTTATGTCTTTCCTAAAAATCTTTCCTGATATAAAAGTAAAAATGTTGTCCAGATGATGGTGAAATTCTCAATGGTAATTATCTATAAATCGATCTATGGAAATGCCAACTTGCACTAATGAGGTCTTTGCCTGCTGTACAGGAGGAGCAGGCCAACACTCACCTGTCCAGGTTCAGGAAGGTGCAGCATGAGATGGAGGAAGCCCAGGAGCGTGCCGACATTGCTGAGTCTCAGGTCAGCAAGCTGAGAGCCAAGAGCCGTGAAGCTGGAAAGGTATAATAAGTTTCAGTCATGCCTATCATACTGCACCCTATGGTTAAGGATGTCAGGTAAAAGGCAGCGTATGTCCTGGATGGAAATCCGTCTGCCACACTGACTATCAGCAATTTTTAGACACCAATCCACCTAATGACTGGACCCACACAGACACAGGGAGAACTTGTAAACTTCATACACACAGTCAGGGGAGGGATTTAAACCCTGGTACTCATTGACTGTCCTAGCTCCACTTACTTTATATTATTATAATATTGAATATATCAGAGAGGTATTTGGCAGAGATTTTTAACTTTTATTGCCTAATAAATATACAGTATTACTACAGCTATGTAAGCAGTTAGAAGATAAATAGAGATTATAAAAACAGCATTAGGAAATAAACAATATAGCTACAGGTGGCAATTATCGGGGTCCAAGCACAGACACATTGGCCACATTTAACCTCAAATGTTTCATTAGAATGTTTTTAAATGATTGTATATTAAGTACGGAACAGTTAATTTTGACAGCAAATTTTTATTTGGTTTTAGAGATAGTCCTTTGACTAAAATGTAATTTAGTTTCAGTCATAATTTAGTCATCTAAATTATTTTAGTTTTAGTCTAGTTTTAGTTGACTAAATATCATAAGATTACAGTTGACCAAAACTACAGTTCATTTAGTCGACTAAAATTAAAAGTGCAACGTGTAATGTTTAAAGTTTACTTTGATTTCTGAAAGTCATTATGTTCAGCAAGATGAACTGAAACCAATGTCAAGGAATGGTAGGTCTGACTGTGCAGTACACAAAGACACGTATTTCACTCCTATTTGAAACACAAACATATGTTTATTTACCCGGAAACTGAGTACAATAAAATCAGTAGTGCCATTAGTGCAAAAATCACTTCAAAGAAAAAGTGGATAGGCTATAATGCCACTAGGCCTGCTCTCTCTGAATATTGAAATAAAAATATAAAGATAAATAAATATTCGTAATATTTTTATTTGCTATTGGTCGCTGTTAAATGTTTCACCTGAAATTCTCAAATATGTTCAAAGAAAAAGACCAATAATGGTATCAGGGATTTATACCCATTATCAAGAAAAAAAAATTCCAAACATTGGAAGTGCAACCATTCTATTTTAGCATTTTCAACATCAAAATAAATACCTCAAGGCTACAATTCCATTAGTGTATTGAGCCAAAAATCAACTTTCCTCTCTTTCAGGTGCTTTCATGTTCGTTGAAGTTTCCACTTTTTAACAACTGTATAAAGTAATGTTATTTGTTATATAAATCAACTCAGGTAAAAAAAAAAAAAAAATGTACGTTTTCAGGGTTGCCAAATCTTAAGCATCTGGCATGACACTCACGCTTTCAGGCTCATGCAGGAAATCTTATGGCAAATCTATATTACTCCATAATAAACCTAAAATTAGCTACGTCAAAAGTGTATTTACACAGTTAAATACAAAAGCATTTACAAGGTAAGAACTGTTACATATGTGTGCAGACATCTCGAATTGAAAATCTCACTCCAGCCAGCTGGCCGAAGTTAGCAACCCCGCATTTTATTTGAATTGAAAAGTAAAATGCAGTTTTCGACTGAAAGGGCTTGTCATTCCGTTTGCATTGTTACTCCGACAAATATAAAATGAATATGAGAAAAGCACGTCACGTTTTGTATCTTTACGAAATAAAAAGACTGCCCATATCCTACTTTAATAGCGATTAAAGTGATAAGTCCGTATGTATTTATATTAAAACGAGACTTTAATTTTATTACCGGTGTAGGATTATGGAAAGCAATACTTAAATCTATGAACACTAAAATATATGACATAAACACGACTGTATTAGGATTTTACAGCTTAAGTTAAGCACTTTATTTAAGCATACACAATTTTCACATTTTATTTATTTTCTCTTATTTTGAAATGCAGCCCTACTTTTATTTAGTAAATGAAAAAACATTATACATATCGGCAGTCATACATATATGTTCAGTTCTATGTCACGTGACAATAAATATTGTCAAAAGGTTTTTGAATTGTACTGGATTAATTTGATTTGACAGTCAGGTATTGATTACATGCAATATTGAAACAACTAATAGGCTACTTAAATATATATCAAACTAAATATTTAGACATTATGATCTTCTGGACCTTTGCTTCAAGAAATTTTCTCTTACCCCTGCCTTACGCAAACTACATTAGTTCTGATTGTATCTCCTCTCTGGCAAACATTTTCGTGTTGTTTTAATTCATTGATGAAAGTGTCAATGCACTTCGTCATAGTCTTAGGCCTCGCAAAGTCATTATTTAGTTAACGTCTCGTTTAAGTCTGAAAATAAAGGTCGTTGACGATAACTATGATGAAAATTTTACGTTAACAAAATTAACACTGGTATGGACTCAAATGAACTCAACTTATGTCCAGAAAGAATATTGCTCCATGACACCAAATTTCATCATCAGCCATGTTTGATGAGTAGATGATTAGTTGGGACCATGAACATAATACAAAACTCCATCTTTCTGTGTCCAGTGGTTTCTGAGATATTAGCTATTTTGAGTTATAGCAACCATTACTAGGTGATTTTTATGAAATTTATGGAGTGACTTCAGAATGTCATGTAAACTATTTGGTCACTATTTGGTCTCTCTTTGGTCGCTATTTGGTTTGGTGAGAATCAGATGTTCTATCAATGAGAAAATGCCAAGCCTAAGAAATACATTGGTCTGCAGCATGTGATTTGTCTGATCAAAATCCAACAGACAACTTTTTGTATACATAGCTCCACCATCAGGCTGATGGGTATGATTTTGCTTCCCTGAGTAGCGGGAGGAATTCTGCACCACTTCGCCAAATTTGGTGTTTCTACACCTTATGGCAGGGTCTCCAAATCCAGCCCTGGAGAGCTACTATCCAGTAGGTTTTCTATTCTACCAGGCTTCTGATGAGCCACACCTGTTCCTGGTATTTACCTGAGAAATGGTGTGGCTCAGCAGAAGCCAGGTTGGATGGAAAACCTTCTGGACAGTAGCTCTCCAGGACCGGAGTTGGAGACCCCTGCCTTATGGTCTCTGCTCCCCATATCATTTTAGTGCATAAGAAGAATAAGAAGAAGCAGAAGAAGGAAAAATCCTAGCACACACAATAGGGTTCCAGCTCAACATGCTTGGTCCCCTAAAAATTAAAGGATTTAAAGTGTTCTGTTTTCTTTTTATTTCCTTTAAGGGCAAGGAGGCTGAATGAGGGATGAAAACAACAAGACAAAGCAACAAGAAACCATACAATATGATTTTCTTGTGAGTTGTCCTTCTACAAATATTTGTCAATAAATTTACTTCTTCATATCTGCAAAAAATCTTGTACGTTTATGAATACATCTGTATATTACTTTTGAACGCTGAAATAGATCATGGATACTCAGAACATAAAACATACTGCTAGACCATTTTAAAAGCAAATAAAATTCTCATGGCCTTTTTTAAATCAATATCTTACTTTCCCATTAGCATTAACAAAGTTGTGTAAAATGTCATTTTACATGTTTTAGGTGTCACACATCATTTTGTCAAAAATCCCTTGGCAATATCTTGCCATAAACTGTCAGACATACTTAAAAATTACATCATTTATAATTTGAATCTGAACAAGATCTCTTTATTCACAACTGTAATTCAGTTGATAAAAACAT
Source organism: Mormyrops attenuatus (assembly GCA_026777985.1). Classification (NCBI taxonomy): domain Eukaryota; kingdom Metazoa; phylum Chordata; class Actinopteri; order Osteoglossiformes; family Mormyridae; genus Mormyrops; species Mormyrops attenuatus. Next base: position 8,041,813 of record JAODKC010000130.1, read on the forward strand.
ACATATAACACCACTCATCAGAAAATTGTTTTGAAATACTAGACAGATAAAGTCTTAAATTCCTTGCAAGGTCGTAATTTAGTCATTATTTCAGTAAGTACTTAAAAATGGCTTTACAGCACTGTCTCTGAAACCATTGAGACATGTTGTCAATGCATTTACCAAGTGGTGCCAAACTGAAAGCACCTTCTCTGCTTTACACTCAGTTCGTAATTCTATAACACACTTTTTGCAAAACTGTAAACCCAACTCACTGGATTCCACTCAGTTTGCTACTTTATGATACATTTCTAGCAAGAGTATAAACATTGGTCTCTATATTCCTACACTATTTTGCTAATTGCCTTTCCACTATGACACATGTGAGAACATCTTTAAGTAATGAGTCCACTTACAAATCAGACCTTGAGCACCATGAATAGGCCACAGGTAAACATTTTTTTTGGACAACAATGGAGGCCGACATTGGACAGAGAGTACTGTAAGAGGGGTGCGAACTAGAGGAGGACAAGGAGGAGGAAGCGGAGGAGGAGGTGAAGAAGTAACAAGAGGAGAGGTAGAAGAGGTGAAGTAGGATGGGGATGAAGGAGAGGACAGGAAGAAGAAGAGAAAGGGGAGTTAGTAACACAATAACTGATGACATCAGACTGACTGTGGTTGACCATGTTGTCAACCATGGGATGAGCTTGATGGAGGCCATGGGTAATGGGTTCAACCAAATCTGAGCCGCTATTTTGCTGCAGGGATCATCCGGACATTTCGAAGTGAGAATTGGTAAGTTACTGTAAGTACTGTAGACTAACTGGTAGAGTAATATGCACTGTAATAATAATAATATTAATAATACATTTTATTTGTGGACGCCTTTCTAAAACCCAAGGTCACCTTACATACATGTACTTTCATAATGAGAAGGGTCTATCACTATATCCATTCAAATGTAGTTGCAGAACTGCAAGAAAACCAACATCTGGCGAAATAAGTCACACCAGAGCAGGAGACCCACATTGTAAATATGGTCATTGCAAATAACTGCATCAGACTCAGAGAACTGCAGGACAACATAATAGCAGATAACACCATATTCCATAACGTCAACAGACAGCTACATTGTTTTGTCTTGTCCCTTTCAGAGAGTCATGGAGCTAGAAGCAGATGCAGTATGTCATGATCCATATATGTGGATGAGGCAGGTTTCAACCTCGCCAAAACAGGTTGGGATTGTGGCAGAAATATCATCGGACACTGTGCCATTATCAACGTCCCGGGACAATGGGTTGGCAACATAACAATGTGTGCAGCTATCGGTCAAAATGGCATCCTTCACCATCATGCGGTCCTAGGCCCATACAATACTGCACGCATTATCACCTTGCTGCACACCCTCCACAACAGACTCATTCCTAATGACCAGGGGCCAAAGCAGCCAAGGTATGTCATCATCTGGGACAATGTTAGTTTCCACCAGATTCCTGTGGTATGCAGTTGATTCACAGGTCACCCATTTTTCGTGGCACTCAATCTCCCCCCATATTCTCCATTCCTGAATCCCATTAAGAAATTCTTCTCTGCATGTCTTTGGAAAGTGTATGATTGCCCACCCCTCCAATACCCCATCTACAGGCAGGAGTCTTGGAGGAGTCTTGTGGAGACATTGATCAGGGGTCGTACCAGGCCTGGATACGGCACTTCAGATAATACTTTCCATACTGCTTAGTTATATGGGATGTGGATGAAGTCTTATGGTCAGACCCACAAAGAAGGCGAGATTTAGCCTAGTTTATTTCTGTTCTTTTCCTTCCAAGCACAAATGTTTATGTCTACTGTACTTCATCTAAGTGTTCGAAAATTTAGAAAAAAATAAATACCTTTATCGCCTTATTTGTACTGATAATGTGTTATGTTCAGAATACACGACCATACTTTACACATTGGGATACCTGTGTGTACTGACTGATGTGTACATGTACCAAGTATGACAAACTGCTAAACCTTTGACTCGTCTTGCAAAATCAAGCCATCTTCTCAAAACTATATTATCTTTGCTCAAAAACAAATACTGCTTTCAGATCACACATCAGTCAGTACACATCAGTCAATACAAAGACACTACTGAGCAGTCATTACACGCTATAGCAAAAAATTGAAAATACTACCAGTCTAATCTGTGGATGTGGTCTTTTGCACGTCGAGCGGCAAAATTGGAAACCAAAAGACTATAGTGAAAAAATTGCTGTCTAGCAAAAATGTCTATATACAATTATACTAATCCGATATATGATGTTTGCAGTATTCAGGACTCCAAAAAAGTTACTGTAAAAGATCCAAATGAGAGGCATATTACAGTAAAATGTTGTGCAACTGCCAATCCACAGTCAAGGAAGGAATATTCATTCTGTCTCATCACCATGTTTCAGGGCTGGGTCAGGACAGAGAACTTTGCCTACATCACAGGAAATGTTCTCCCTTGATGGGCAAGGCAGCAAGAACCCTCTGTGTAACAAATTTGCACCTTGATATCGAAATTCAACCCACGTATGCCCCTTACACTCTCATCCGGCACATACTCTATGTTCTGTCCCCCTTTGGCTTCTTCTCATGCTTAGAAACATGAGTGAACAGTTTTGAGTCATTGTGTTTAAATGACAACTACTGTGTGTTGGCTGTGCTTAACTTTTGCGACCTGTGTTTTTTATTTTGCATCAGTGTTCAGCATGGTGCAACATGTGTTTTGATGAATGAGAATGTGTTTAGAGTTTCACAGTAAAGGGTGACTCAGATCTGCAATTCTGTCTAAATAGGTGAGCATACTGATCTAATAAATAAATTATAATATTTTCAGTGTTTCATTACTTCAAACTATGTACTATATTTATCATTACTGATTTGGATAAATTTTACATGATAATTTTTGCTCTTTAATGGCATTTTGTAATGCTGGCATTTTACAATGATGTGAAAAATCAACAAAAACCTGTACTGCCATCTAGCGTTTCTTTTTTTTTGCAGAACAGCACTTTAAGAAATAAGTATGATGACATTTATTTTGAGCTAGTTAACTACAGCTAAAGTCCAGCATGTTTAACCAACTGATTAAACAACCCATTTTTGTGTGGTAACTTTTTCCCTTCCGTGATTTCAATTCAATCTTTCTATATATTTTGTTTATGCTTTTGATATAGACACACAAACACACATACAGGCCTGTACACATATCTTTGTGGGGATGGTCCATTCACTTCAATGGGGAAAACCCTAATCCCAACAATGACAACCTTATCCCTTATGCAACCCTAACCATAACCATAGGTAACCAAACAAAATACAAGGCTTGTTTAGTTTTTTGATTGCAGACACAGATTTGTATGAAATTGAGTTTCCCCTTGTGGGGATCGAAAAAACAACGTCAAAATTTTTTATCATGCTGGTCCCTAAAATATAATATATACACCCCCCCCAATGCACGCGCACGCACACACATACAGCTAAACATCACAATACTGGTATTAGCCAAAGGATATTATGTTTGAAGTTATTTATCTGTGTAGCAAGTCTATAACTAGCATTACGATATTAAGAAATACACAGCAATACAATAAAAAGAATATGTATTTCTAGTTTCTTCTAAACTGTTACTGCCATCTTATTGAATCATGCATATATCGCTGCAGCTGGGAGCCGAGTGTCAAGTGGGAGGGGCAATGTCGAGTAGGAGGGGTTTATAATGAGGGTTAGGATTGGGCTATCAGATAATAGCCCCCAGTTATAAACCTCTCCTACATTGCCCCTCCCACTGGACATCCAGCTCCTGGCTGCAGTGATATGCCTCTCCACTGAATGGCTAGAAGAACAGAGTGTTAGTTCCTTAACTCCGCCCAGGGGGAACCATAGCCATTCCATGTATTTAATCAAAAGCTCATCTGATCAATTAACTTAAATAATGAATTAACTTCATCAGGTATTAACTATCCAAACAAGGTGTGCTAGTGTTTGAGTTTAACAAATACATGGACATATTAAGGCATAGCAGGCTCAGCCACTGTTAATGTACAAGTTGGGGTTACAGGCCCTGCTCAAGGGGCCAATGGTGAAACCACTCCACCAACCACGAGATTTGATCCCCAAATCTTCCGATCAAAGGCAAAGACTTCTAATATGCAGTCACACACCTCCCCTCCATCTGTGGAAGGCGGCTTATATAGTTTCTCCATACAGCATTTTTACGTATGCTTAATATTCTTTGGTTTGTGCTATGCTTAAAACACAGGTTCTGAGAGAAGTTCAATTTGGACACTGAACAATCCATTTCTTTGTGGACTTTTTTGTCATCATTGGCCTTCTTGGAGATGAACATGTAGCCAAAATTCAGCTGCCTAGAAGAAGTGACCAAGTTCTTGTCCTTGTACTTGATACCATTGACCTTTGTGGGGCCGACCATACCAGTCGAAGTAAAAAGGCCATTCAACGTTGAGGCATCTCCATGCTGTGCAATGTGCCAAACCCACAGCTAATGTACGTAGCCAAAACACTATTTTTGGTGCACCATATTTACACCAGAGTGAAACAGAAAATCATGGAAAGTCACAATGCAATTCCTTTACTGGGATGAACATTAAAAAATACCAAGCCAGCAATGGACTCTCGAGTTACATTCAGTTAAATTTTTTTTTTTATTTTATTTTAGCAGATGCTTGAAACAATACAAACAACAACCCTAACTGGAATAAGTGGTTGAAAGACAAAAATGATAAATTAATGCATTGCTCGATACTATATAAAACCAAATACAAAACACAGAAAAAAGGCAGCATTTGGTCCCCTTTGTAATCAATACATAATGTCTTTTATCCATTGTAATTTGTAATGTCTTTTATCTACTGTAGGCTGATGCAATACAAGGTCTCAAAAGTTCTTCCGTCTCTCCAAATTATACACATATATAATTTGCTCTGAATGCTTTTTGACAATCCCATTGCAAATAGTGACTATTTATATACACTTAGAACTAAATAAGGACTTCACATGTAATAAAACCAATTTATTCAGATTTCATGAGGTTTCAGGTTTCCTCATAATTTAAGGCGAGTGTTGCAGAGGATTAAAACAATTATAGTAATTATAATACTATTAAAAAGACTAGAGCTAATCCAGGCATATTTTAAAAGCTAGGACACAGAGTGAATTAATGGACAAGTTTAAATTAAGGATGAGCAAAGGTACAGCAGATTAATAAAATGAAAAAATACTGGAGGTATTTACTCACTCAATTTAAAGTCACTTAAATGTTTGATACAAGATATCATGAAACTTCAAAAATCTATAAACATTCCACAAATGCAAAACATGCATTTACATTGTCACTAAAAATACCAAGCAATTAAAACTATGACAAAATAACTTTTCCAAATACCTTAAGCAATAAAGATGATATTCAGTGAGTTTGCTGATCATTTTCAAACCTTCTGTAGTGTGCCTGACATCTGTGCAGAGTAAGAGCCTCAGGACCACTGAGATGTCAAAGGATGGTCAGATGCCAACTTCACAATAACTCAATGTTATGTGTGACAAATAGCAATGCTCTGACAGAGGAGCTGAGCAAGCAGCTATTTTTGCTTTTACTCCAAATAAGAACACTGTCTTAAGGTTAGCATATCAAGTGTCACATTTTATTGAATATATAACCTGACATCTGACAAATGTAACCCCTTATATTTTTTAAATGGCTAATCAACATTGATCATCCAATATCATATCATCTTTCCCATGGAAAAAAGTGTTTAACTACATCATATGCTATAATCGGATCCCTTGTTGGCTACATAGTAAATACTTGAGGTGACTTGGAGGTTAAGCTCTAAGTTGAACTACCCCATTTAAGTCACTGGAATTAAGTCACTTGACTTAATTACCTATATGGATGTCAACCACAGTGTATTAAACTGTTCCACTCCCATATACATCAATTCTGCCCAACAAGGGCACATATTCTAAAAGGTAAAGAAACAAAGAGAGGGTTCACACCTGATTTCTTCACATATAAAGAAATCCCATTTGTCATACAATGGAATAATATAATTCACCCTACTGTATACCATATAAAGAAAAATATTAACCAGCTACTATATGGTTAGCCATACAGTTTATATTATTATTTACAGAAAATAGCCAGTGAATCTCAACTGGGCAGAGTCAAAGACTACATCCCACTTTTCCTAGAACATCAAGCTGATAAACCAATACGTATAAATATTAAGCTGGGTAAATTCTACTAAGAAAACTGCTTACATGAACCCAGGCAATAGCACAAAAAAATCACCCTACACCCAAACAAACAAATAAAAAAGTAAATAAAATATGCAAGGCAAAAAATAAAAACTACTGGTAGTGTCTTTGTTTAAAAAAAAAAAAAAACTACGAAAATAATCAAGATGATCCCAGATCCAGTGTTACTATCGTGCAATCTTAACATCTGTTTAATTTTTAGAACTATGCTCATTACTCTTAGCCCAATTTAAAGTGATAGCACTAGCATTTTGAAATCTCATTCAATTCTGGATAATTTATTCTCAAAAGATACAATGCGGTGCATTCTGAAAGCATTTCTAAATCTCTCTGTCTAACTACATGTTAAAAATACTTTCATCACTGGTGTGAAATAATTGGTTCCATGGCAAGAATACATGACCAAATACAGAAGGTTATTTCTGCTGAGTGAGTTGAAATCTCTCTATAAAATAAACTGCCTGGGACTACAACAAGGGTTGGCAGTCACACACCAGAGGTGAGTGAGTGTTATATTATGTATGAAGGTATTTTTTACATCAAATTGAAGCTAACCTTACTAAAAAATGCATATTGTAATTAGCTTAGAATGTAAGATGATAATTAAGAGAAAAAGTAAAGCACAAAATAAAAGAATACTTCACAACTCAATAAAAACTGGCTGAAATTTTAAAATTTTCCGTTTCAGATAAAAAGACTACCACTTCCATCTTTCTCTGCTGAAAGACTTAAAAGGAGGTAATGATTGATGAATATGTGTGAAAAATCAAAGGTTTAAGATATGTAAAATATTCTGTATATATTTTAAAAATCCAGACTGAAATAACTTTTTATTAGTGCCAAAAAGCTACATTTACATGTCAATAACATTATTGAGTCTGTTTACCTGGCAATTCTACAGTATACCGCCATCATGGGGGATTCGGACATGGAGTGTTTTGGCCCGGCGGCCATTTACCTCCGGAAGCCAGAGAAAGAGAGGATTGAGGCCCAGAGCAAAGCCTTTGATGCCAAAACGGCCTATTTTGTGGCTGAACCAAAGGAGATGTACCTCAAAGGGGTTCTTCAAAGTAAAGAGGGGGGCAAAGCCACTGTTAAGACTTTGTGTGCGCAGGTAAGTACAACTTTGTATGTAACAGATTTATTAAGGATCATTCGTACAAGATTAAGATTTTCTTATTTGAAATGTGATAATGGTAGTCACTACCAGTTTTGCACATGGAACCATTTAATGTAATAAGTTTGACTGTAAGCTATGTCTTTTTCTAAGTTATTTTGCCTACATCTCTGGACAATTCCCTGTGTCTCTCTTAAAACAGACCATCACCGTTAAGGAGGATGACATTCACCCCATGAACCCTCCAAAGTTCGATAAAATTGAGGACATGGCCATGATGACCCACCTCAACGAGCCCGCTGTGCTGTACAACCTCAAAGAGCGTTACGCAGCCTGGATGATCTACGTACGTTTTTTTAAATGAAATGTCCTTGATATGTCTTTTCATGTAAAAAAAAATGTACATGCATGTATAAAAGCTTGCTTGCTGTATTGCAGACATACTCCGGACTGTTCTGTGTCACTGTGAACCCCTACAAGTGGCTCCCAGTGTACGATTCTGTTGTCGTGACTGCATACAGGGGCAAGAAAAGAATTGAAGCTCCTCCCCACATCTTCTCCATCTCTGACAATGCCTATCAGTTCATGCTAACAGGTAAAGAAAACCAAGTGATTGCACTTTACAAATTTAAAAATAAATTAGGACATATTGTACTGTAACTTTATTTCAAAAAGATTTCTTATAACTAATCTGAAACACAAATTCTTCTTGCAGATCGGGAAAACCAGTCAATCTTGATTACGTATGTACAAACATGTTTACACGCATTCAGACATATTATACAAGTTAAATAATAAATCATTACCTCAAAACCTCAAACCAAAACTAAAGAATAAATCTAAATGTATAAATCTATGAAAATATATGGAGAAAAACAGATGGCAACCCATTTTGTTTCCTCAGTGGAGAATCCGGTGCAGGAAAGACTGTAAACACCAAACGTGTCATCCAATATTTTGCGACAATCGCAGTTTCTGGACAAAAGAAAACAGAGGCTGTTCCTGGAAAAATGCAGGTCAGAGAGAATAATAATTATGCTGAATAAAGATATAGTAGCAAGAGCCTGAATGGT
>JAODKC010000130.1:8061102-8074335 GCA_026777985.1 Mormyrops attenuatus
GTATAAGAAAAATCCATATCATAACAAAAATAAAAACCGGTTTTCGGTATGAACCGGTATACCGCCCAGCACTACTTAACAGTGACATTTCACCTTTCTCATGAACACATGAAGATACATTATGTTATACATTCTGTAATACATAATGCATTCACTTAAAAAAGACTATATTAAACATATTTGTATTTGTGATTCAAAACTTCAGACCATCATTTCAGCCATGTGTGACAGCTGAATTCCTGTATTTAAGGTACGTGAGCTGGAAGCTGAAATTGAAGCTGAACAAAGACGAGGAGCCGAAGCTGTTAAAGGTGTCCGTAAATACGAGAGGAGGGTGAAGGAGCTTACCTACCAGGTAGATAATTACAACTGTTTAAATAAACATTTATGTTGAGGTTTATGTTAATATGACAAAAAGTACACTAAAGACCACTAATATTTAATAATCCACACTTGCTGCAGACTGAGGAGGACAAGAAGAATGTAAACAGACTGCAGGATCTGGTGGACAAGCTGCAACTGAAAGTGAAGTCCTACAAGAGACAGACTGAGGAAGCTGTAAGTATCATTTTTTGTATAAGATGCTAATTTGCTAATTCCAGAGCTGAGCTATAATATAAATTCCAAGTTGTATTAAACTTATTCTTCTTTTTTCAGTCTTTAAAGAATAGCATTTATTTAATCTTCAACTTGTTCGTTTTTTCTTATCCAGGCTGTCTTAAAACATAAAAACGTTTATATTTGTATAGTTATATTAAAAGGGAAAGTTGAATCCGCTTTAGTTTCTAGTATTTCTCAAAAAACGTTATTGATATAAAAACAAAAATATGGTCCAGGTGATGGTGAATTTCTCAATGTGAATTATCAATGAATCGATCAATGAAAATGCCAACTTGAACTGATGAGGTCTTTGCCTGCTGTACAGGAGGAGCAGGCCAACACTCACCTGTCCAGGTTCAGGAAGGTGCAGCATGAGATGGAGGAAGCCCAGGAGCGTGCCGACATCGCTGAGTCTCAGGTCAACAAGCTGAGAGCCAAGAGCCGCGAAGCTGGAAAGGTATAATAAGTTTTGGTTTAGCCTGTTTTATATTATGTTATTTTTTAATATATTGCAGACCTTTTATGTCATGTAAATAAGCAAAACATGAAGTGTAACATTTTATTAAAATTACTAAATAAAAAGTATTTTTCTATTCAGTTTTCTAACTGACCTTTTCATTTTTCCAGGGTAAGGAGGCTGAATGACAGACAAAACCCATATGAAACAAAGTAGCAAGAAATCATACAATATGAAATTCTTGTGAAATGTGCTTCTGCAAAAACTGGTCATTAAAATTGCCTGCTTATATCCTCAACAGATCTGCTCAATCACTGTTTCATTGACTTGTCTCTACACCACATTTTCATAAAGAAATACGGAGTACTCTGCCCTGTCTTCCGTTTGGACAGCCTCCGGACTTTACACAGTCCTAAACTGGATAAGTGTTTGCAGAATATAAATGGATAGATGGCCTGAGGAAACACTAAAATTACTGCTAATTCTCTAAATGAGCAGGAAATAAAGAGCTATGTACAAACTACTGTACTGTACAAAGAGTCAGTCATATTTTTTAGCATTATTAGGCCAAACTCCTCCCTCTGCCACTGAGACAAATGCTTTGGAGAAACCTCAGTCTGGCTGATTACATTTCCTACCTTGTTCTTTCAATTATAACCCACAACTCGTGACCATGGATAAGAATAGCAATGCAGATTAACCAGTAAACCACAAGCCTCAGTTGTCACCTTAGTTCCCACTTTCCTAACAGTGACCAGCTTATTGGCCAAAAAACTGCAGCCACTGAACTGATACACCTGTCATTCTCACAATTACTCTTAAGGTGGTGATATACGGGGCAACTTTTTGAGTTTTTTTTCTTGGCTTTAACATCTATTTTACTTAAGTATCACATATTGCACAAAACTGAATACATACTCTGGTCAAAAGATAATTTGCCATAATTGTAACAGTTTTTAAAGGTGCCATAGAATGAAAATGAAAATCTGACTTTACCTCGACAGTGGAATAAGGCCAGTTTGGTATATTGAACTGACATACCGTGAATCTCAAACACTGATGTGCCCTCTTTCAAATATAAATCCCATGCATGTAAAATAAGGAGGTAAAACGAACTGATTCAAAAATCCTAGACAAATGTATCAACTAGATTTTAAAGGATGGTCAGACTGTTATGTAACAAGAAATTCAATGACCCGCCCTTCATTTATTAAAAGTGAATTAACGAGGCACTGTAGCAATCAAAATTAGATAATGAGTGACATTTTGTAATTTGAAAAGTTACTGTTTATCTGAAGTCACAGTTATCCTAACATGCATAGAAGATATGTATTTTAATCATTTTTCTATAGGGAAAACTTGTTGCTCTTGTTTATAGGAGTCAAACTGATCATTTTCACATTTTCTTGACCCAATAATCACTGCCGTATTACCATAACATTATCCTATGAATTGTACTATTTGCAAAAGGGTGGGCAACCAGCACTGCTTCCTGATTCTTGTTTTTCTTTATATTCCCCTCACAAAGCTCTAAAAATATAGTTTCTACCTATAAATATATTTTTAAAGTAGAGCATTCAAGGGTTCTAGGGGTGCTTTTGTGTTTCTAGAACAAAAACTTGTTTTTTCTAAACGGTTTGGTGAGATTTATCCTTTACTGTATCTAACATACGGAATTGCCGATTCCATAGGGTTAAAAATGGTCCATGTCTAAATTACAGCCTGAGCACATAAAATTGGACATCTGTTGGCATTTTAAGCATTAAATGAGGCAAATTCATTGTTTTGGGTTTACACATGACAGCTTAATTTCATAAGATATAAGGAGGCGCTCATCTTCACTCCATTGCCACCGACAGGCCGCCATTTTTGTCAAATTTTTCAAGAAGGTGCCAGCTGCAGATAGGGCTGGGAGTCGATTTCAAAAGGTACGTGACATAAATGTTGAGGTATATTGTTATGTATATAATTTTAAAAGATATACTTGCCACCAAAAGATTAAGTTAATAAAATTCAAGGTCCCTTATCATTCATACTACTCGGTCTTGTTCTTTTTACAAGATCTTTTTTCCTCCCATAATTTTAAGTCTTTGCAACTGAGAATTGGGAAAACAGCTGTCTAGAATCGACTCCATCAATTCCCAACTTTTGGAATTGGAACTGGAGCAGACTCCAAAATTTTTAGAATCAGACAGTCCTAGCTGCAGACCAGAGAACAAGCCAAACCCATGAGCACACAGATATAATGACCATAATGACCTCACAAACGTTGTGAACTTCTTATAGTAGAGGCACGGCTACATGTGTAGCAAAACCCATGACCATGTAAACGGAATGATAATAATGATGTCACAAACATGGTTGTCATTTCATCCCGCATAGTGAGTCGATATGTTAAGCAAACATTTTAGCGGTACTGAGAAAAACATGCTTTTAAAACTTTTTAGCCATGATGTTATACTTGTACAATCTATGTCACTTTACTAACAGGTTTATTTACCCGTTTTTTTAGCACCTGAAGTTACTAACGCTACCTAGCTATCATAAGTAACTTAATAGTTAGCTATAAGTAACATTGGCTTACCCAAAGGGTAACTTAGGGTGAACAACAAAAAAGTAGATATGAAGACAACTAACTGTTAGAAGTTTTTGTGTTTTTGCTTGTAAGGTAATATTCAGCAAGCAGTTTGGTGTTAAAATGTATTTACATTTAAAATGCAATATTTAACCTTTACTGGTAAAGTTTACCTCAAGTAATGACAGAGGTAACGTCAATATTAGAATTATAGGTGTAAAGCTATCTAGTAACAGCTAAAAGTTACTGTATCAAGTTACTGTTATGCTCCAGTTGTACTAAAATTACAATACATGCCATGCGTCATTGTGATCTAATACCAGGTAATGTTAGACATTGTAGTGCATTAGTAAAGATTTGTCAGTGTGCAAGTTGGTGTATTAGTTTCCATCATTATTATAAGGTTTTACTTCAAAAAAGAATGTTCATTCAGATCATTCAGTAGTGCTCAACCTGTTTTTCACCAGCCTATTATACAATCTAACTTAAGGAAGTACAGTGCACACATATGACATGACTATGAAACAGTCGGACAAATTCAGTACATCAACTACAGAACCATAGTATAACCTGGTCTGGCATGTTTTATTGCTTAAAGTTAAATTTGTTATGAAAAAAAAACAGGTGAATTATATTTGTACACAACTTGAAGTTAAGTATACTCACACTAGGCAACTTAACTTAATTAAATCATAGCAAAGTAGATTGTTGAGCTGGTGTCACTTGTGCAGCTCGGCATTGTAAAGGACCCCTGCTTGCCTGTACAGTATGTCTGCAGCAACCCTTGGGTATTCATAAGACAGGTTAAAGAGCCAACCTTCCTGCAAATGAAGAAAGAGGACCAGCAGAAGGCCTTGAGAGTGGCGCTGGAGAGAAAGCACCTCAAGTCTAAGAACGCCTTCATGTTTGTCTTTGACAACATGGCAGACATGGAAGTCTTCATCACAACATGTTGTATTCAACAGGGGCTGAAAATAAACTGTGTATGTGAAGGGTTGGCTGGGGTTCATCGCCCCACCCACTCATATACCCTCTCCTTCCCTTCTGGCTGCATGCTGGTTAAGCCCCCCCCACACACACACAGTCGAGTAAACATATCTTTATGGGGACCGCTCATTCACCCCTACCCAGCCCTAACCAAACAAAATACAAAAGCTTTTGCATTTTCAGCTTTTTCATTGCAGTTACAGATTTTTTTTTAAATTGAGTTTCCTTGGTCCCCATAAGGGAAAAAAACGGGTATTCATCACATTGTGGGGACATTGTGTCCCCATAAGGTAAGGTTTACCCACTCACACACTCACACCCTCACTAAAGACTGGAAGGTGGTTAAATGTCAACCATACATTTGAAAAATATTTATGAAAACACAATTGCCAGAACAAATTATAAATATACAATCATATAAACATATACTGTATATCCCTATAAACATACTAAAATTACAGTATTGACCCCAATGAGATGGAATCACTAGCATAGAATCATTGTGTTAATTCTACTTATCTATTACCGGTTATATTTATAAAATCTATTATACTGAATTACTTAAAAAAAACTCACAAATGTAAACTGAGCCTGCAATTTAACTGAAAATAAAACTGTTCCTTACTATTCCGCACTAGTAGTTATAATTTGTCCACTGACTGATTTAATGTAACCAGCAAAAAAAGAAAATGCAAATATTTTTTAATTACATTTACTTTAATAATTTAATACTGTAATTGTATTAAAACTGCTGCACAAGAGATGTCAACAAAATTTCAATGTACCTCATCTTATTATACTTTCTCTTATTACACTGTTTTCCACCACTAACCATTGCCTATTCAAAGATTATTTTACTTAAAAATCTATTTATGCTCATATTAAATTAGCAATAAATATTGTCTAAGCCCCGCTAACCATGACTGTAGTAAATGCATAGAAGTCATATGGATGATCTTCACCTTGATATGCAATTTATCCACTTGTCAAAGCAGTGTGATGGCAGTGAATCACCTCTTCCACCATTTAGAAGCTTGATGCATCATCTAGCCTGAAAACCCAACCTAGAAGCTCATAACAGGGCATACACTCAGACCCCGTGGTCAGTTTAGAGTATTTTATATTACATATGCATAAATTGTGCAAGGATCCCACAACCCTGGTCAGTGAGTAAGCTTCTGTGCCTGCGATTGGAAGATTTTTGGTTTGAGTCCAGCCTCAGCAGAATACTCACTTCTGTAGGCCCTTGAGAAGGGTCCTTAACCCCCAGCTCCATCTATGGCTGCCCTTCGTCGGCGAGCTTGTTCTCACCAACATATGATCTGACAAAGCGTGGAATATTCCGAGGTTTGTTTTACATTGAACACCACCACTTAGAAACAGGCGTTGCTTAACCTGTGTCGACATATCGACATAGACTATAAATCTGATAATTTAGCAGGTAGCCTATGCCCGAAAAGCATAATTTACCAGGTATATCCCAAAAACGTTTCCGACATACCCTTCAAAGTCAAGCTATATTTTCTTACAATACTTCTTCATTTTGCCCCGCGTATGGCGTGTAGTGTTAAGTCTTTAATTATTCAAATTCAAATTTCAACGGTTCAAATATAACGGTTTTTGATGCATTAAAAACATAACGCCAGCAAATAATTCGATTGAACGGCAATATCACTGACCGCTTTCTCGTAACTGAAAGTGCAGCAGGACAGCAAAGACTACACTCCCGCAACTGAAAGATCAGCAATACTGCACACATTAATTTAACTTTTTAACATGGAGTTCGCAGTGTTACTTGCATTAATCGTTTATTTACGTGCAATCACACAAGCTGAGAGACAAATCAACTTTTTCCATTAATTGGAGTTTTTGCTTTAGGACGATGTATAAAAACGAAAATCAAGTTTTACTTTAACACGCACTTACTTCAGCAGAACGACAAACGAGGTCTGGGTTATACTCGTTCATTAGCCAATCACATCACTCTAAAATAGCTGAGGGCGGAGTCCGGCATGGTTTGGTCTGGCTGCCTCATACACGGGAAGCTTCTTTTTTGTATTTTTGGAAAGGTTTCAGTTTTGTGTGTGTGTGTGTGTGTGTGTGTGTGTGTGCGTGCGTGTGTGTGTGCGTGTGTGCATAGTTGATTGTTGTTGCCAGGTTTGGACCCTTTTTGGTCTATGTTTGTTAAAGTTTACCTGTTCTGCTCAAAGGATGTCTTCATCATAATGTTATTCTTGAGAAAGTATTAGTTTTAAAATCTACATTAGAAAAGTGCTTAGGTTCTTACAAAAAAAATTATTGCTTCAAAGTCATTTGAAATAGTGATTACTTTGAAAATGTATATACACCTAAGGAACATTAGTTAAGCAGTTTTTTAACTGTTCAAGTGGTGATTCCCATTTAGTTACATCAGTTATTAATAGAAAAAAACAAATGATGTGGTTACATTTTTGATAAATAGCAATGGCAAATTGGAACCGCAATGGATTTCAGACTTGACTAGGACTCTCGTCTTGTAACTCGTGAACATCTCTGGGGGTAGGCGAAAAGAGAATTTCGTCAGAGGGATCAGTAAAGTATCTTCACTTCCAATTAGATCATACATAATACTTTGGTAATACAAACCAGCTCAGCCACAAAAAATCCTTGTGAAACCATAACGATATTTTTTGCTTTCCACAGACATTTTCTTTTTTGTGTGTTTATAGCCACAGAGTGACACATAAACTTTTTTTTTTAATAAGTTTTTAATATGCAAATGGAAAAAATACATCATCCATGCTTTTTCTATAAAGGTGTACCCACTAAATTTCACAGGCAGCTTGGAAGCAGTGGGCATGAGGCAGGGTTATACCCTAGACCCAACCCATCTCAGGGCACATTTTCACACACACAGTCATGCCAAAGGTAATTCAGAAATACCACTAATTTGCCACAACCAACAATTTGCCATGATGAGGAAACCAGAGTACCTAGAGAAAGGCCAGTCAATCATGGGGAGATTAAGCCACCTCTGCACACACAGAGCCATGGTCTGGCATGAAACCACAAACCCTAGAGGTATGAGCCTACTGCGTCACCCCTAATCCATTACTGATAATACAGTAGACAGCCATGAACTGCTTTCTTACACTGATAAAACCATTTATTTACTTAATCACTGACAGTATTTACGTATAATAGCATCTGATTCACCTAGAAGATTATACTTTCAATTAAAGTATACAAAATATATTTTAAAAAAGATTACTCCTATAACCCCACAATGCGGTCCTTGATAAGTCTTTAGAAAATGGATGGATGGATGAAGTTAAATTCATTTTAATTCTTTAACACTGTCACTTGCTAAAATATTTAAAGAAAATGAAAGGGGTTTTCTAAATAATCAGTAAGCAAAACTAGTTTTTATAAGATATTAACCTTTGGCAGCACTGTAGCATTTTCTTTAAAGATTGTCCATGCCTTTGCTCTTTAACATTCTGCTTCCATAAAAAGAAAAAAAAATGTTTACAATTTAATGTAATAAGAGGAAGCTGTCTTAAATTCACTGATTAGTATGTCTAGCAAATTATATTTATACTGTGTTTCATTACAGACCTGAAACAGGTGCAGCAAAGAATGCACAAAGAAAGATTAAAGAAATCAATCAGTCAAACTACGAAGTTAATGGTACACCCAGCTCAAATATATTACATTGCAAACTGAACAGAAAACTACTATTTAAACAAGGATGTATTTACACTTAAATTGACCATTGATATTTCAGTCTAACATATAACAGTATGTGAACTAAAAAAAGAATATAAGGTGACTTCTAAAAAGGATATTCTTCTGAACCTTCTGTAGGAAAAAAAGCCTCAGGATTCATTAGGTTTTAAAGGATGGTAAAATTCCAGCTTCACAATAAGACCCAATGTGATGTGTGACAAATAGCAATACTCTGACCGAGGAGCTGAGCAAGCAGCTATTTTTGCATTTACTCCAAATAAGAACACTGTCTTAACATATCAAGTGTCATCCATTGAATATATAACTTGACAACTGTCACAAATTTAAGCCCTTTTACTCTTTAATGCCTAATCAACCATACCCAATATCATATCATCTTTCCCATGGAAAAAAGTGTTTAACTGCATCATATATCGTGGATTTAAAAGCTATAATTTGATTCCTAGTTGGCTACATAGTGAATACTTGAAGTAACTTGGAGGAACTTCTGTAAGGTTAGCTCTAAACTGAACTCCCCTATTTAAATCAATGGAACTTTCCTTGACTGTTCCATCCTCACAGAAACGTCTCTCAAAAAAAGGCAATATGTTTTTTTCAGATACAATATTAAATTACTTAATGTATATAGATTGCACCAAATGAAATTATCACATATTGCAAAATGTGACAGAGCAAACCATAAATAAAACCAATTACAGAATAAATTATGTCAGACATTTACTTACAGACTGGAGCTAGAAGAATCAAGGAAAGCATTCAAGGGTTTAGGTTCCCAAACCCCAGTCCAGGGTCAGTTCAGGAAATGGAATGCTGGGAGTTTTGCAAAGGGGTTGGTTAATTCCAAAAAACACACCAAATATTTTACATTTTTTATGAGCACTCATGTTCACATATTCTGTTCAAATCTGGAAAATGGAAATGGTTTATGCTTATGAAATCACTGATCGATCTGCCAGTAGTCCCACATCCATTCTACTGGTCCATGAAACTTTTGAATGATGTACATTGGTCCACAGAAATCAGAAGGCTGGAAACCCCAGCCCTAGAGCATCATGAAGGGAAAAGCTCAGAATACACAGATGCAGACGCATGTGCACGGATTTTAATGAAGCAGTAACAGGGTCATGTAAACTCTGTCTCCAGCCCAGGAACATGTCTCAGGTTGACAAGACTGATTGAGATAAGGGATTGAAACTGGGTGCCTGACAAGGAGCCTAACAAGGGCATAGATACCACTACCAGCAACCAAAAATGCACAGGTGCTCCACATACTGTACGGGCAATTGTGAACACCATATCGAAAGTAATAGGCCGGCCTGACAACAGGCCAAGATTAATATGAAGTAAGCTAAGTTTACTCTACTAATTAAAAGGGAACCCAGGCAATAGCATTAAAAACCACTTTGTATAAGCAGTTGGAATTAAGCATTCAGGGGTCTAGAGTTCCTTTGGCTGTCACCAAACATGCCCATGTGTTGAGAACATAGTGAAGGAAAACATCTAGACACCCTTCCATCGTCCAGCCGCTCATTCTGGACAGGGTAGCAGATGGTGGCTTGGGCTATATATGGCTGTAGGTACAGGTTTAGGGTTATGCGGAAATACAACATGCTATTATATAAACAATCACTAGGTTAATATGAATGTGATATGAAATGCCTTCTCAATTTTTGCTTAGCATTATTTTATGCATTTGGCTGTATAAGTGGATGACATAAAACCCAATATAGTGCAATATACAGACTCCGACAGTCATTTAGAAGTGGCTGTCCATTTAAAGATAATTTCTTCCATACTTTACCAACATTTTTCATTAATACAGCACCCATCATGCATCAATACAGATTTCTGCATTCTAAACTGAGCACTACACTGCAACTACAGACTTTTTTCCTCAATACACGTTTCCTGACTGGTTTTCCCTGCACTGTTGCTCCTGGAAAGCCAGTGACGACTAAAAGTAAATCACTCCAGTCTGACACTAATCACTGTTTAGAATCCTGCAATTTATACCCCTGATATTTGTGCAATCTTAGTAAAATCCTATGCTTGTTAATTATAACCCACTTTGATGATAATACTAGTACTTAAGTTTTTCATTGAATTCCAAAGAATAATTCTAAAAAATACTATGTGATACATATGTTAAAAATACTTTCATTACTGGTGTGAGATAATTGGTTACATGGCAAGAATACATGACCAAATAGGGAAGGCTATTCCTGCTGAGTGAGTTAAAATCTCTCTATAAAATAAACTGTCTTGGGCTACTACAAGGGTTGACAGGCTCTCAGCAAAGGTAAGTGTTATATTTCACATATAATGTCATAATCTGACATAATCTTTTAGGGTAACTTTAGTAATAAGACAGATATTGCAATTCCTATAAACCGGATATTTGTAACATTAGTGAAAAGAAACTGATAAAATGCAATAATGTAATAATACAATATCACAAAACCAAGATAATAGATCAAAATTATTCATTTAGCAAGCAAGATTACTACTATTCATCATTTTTTACTAATGTGTGAAAACAAATATTACATTTTAAATGTATACTTAAAATCCAGATTGTACTAACATGTTTTACTAGTGTCAAAAACCACAGCATAATTTTCTTCTATTTTTTTAACAGGTACACTATTTGGTCCTTTTAATTGGAAATTGCAATCATGAGTGTGGATGCCGACATGAAGTGTTTTGGCCCAGCAGCCATTTACCTTCGGAAGCCAGAGAAAGAGAGGATTGAGGCCCAGAACAAACCCTTTGATGCCAAAACGGCCTATTTTATACCTGACCCTAAGGAGATGTACCTCAAAGGGGTTCTTATTAGTAAAGAGGGGGGCAAGGCCACTGTTAAGAGTCTGGATGGTCAAGTAAGTACAGCTAAATATCAAAATTGATAATTAGAATAATACATAATGATTATCATTCTTCAGATAGCATTCTGCCTGCATGAAGGTGACCACAGAATGTTTTCAAACAACCTTTATATTTCACCGCATTGCAGTACATGACAGTAAAGGAGAATGATATTCACGACATGAACCCTATGATTATTGTAATTATTACTGTTTACCCCAGAGTTAAGAGTTAAGAGTGGTTAAGAGTCTGGGTGTCATCCTCAACAGTACCTTATCCTTCCAGTCTCACATCAATAACATCACCCGGTCTTCATATTTCCACCTACGTAATATTAATCGCCTACGTCCCTCCCTTACCCTGTGTTCCACTGCTATTCTTGTTAACAGTCTTGTTACCAATCACTAGGATTACTGTAATTCTCTCCTCTTTGGTCTCTCTAAGAAATCCCTTCATAAGCTTCAACTGGTTCAAAATTCAGCTGCCCGTATTATCACCCGAACCCCCTCCATCCACCATATCACTCCCGTTTTGCACCAGCTTCACTGGCTGCCAGTTAATGTCCGT
The DNA here is from genome assembly GCA_026777985.1 of Mormyrops attenuatus. Taxonomy (NCBI): domain Eukaryota; kingdom Metazoa; phylum Chordata; class Actinopteri; order Osteoglossiformes; family Mormyridae; genus Mormyrops; species Mormyrops attenuatus. Next base: position 8,072,883 of record JAODKC010000130.1, read on the forward strand.
ATTGATTTTAAGATCTTGCTGCTAACATTTAAGGCCATCCACAACCTTGCCCCTCCATATCTGTCCGACCTCCTACAAGTTGCCACTCCCTCTCACACCCTCAGATCCTCATCCGCCATCCATTTCACTATCCCCCGCACCCGCCTTGCCACCATGGGGAGCAGAGCTTTAAGTCGCTGAGCTCCACGTCTCTGGAACTCTTTACCACCTGAGCTCAGAAACACTGACACACTTCCACTTTTCAAATCGAAACTTAAAGCCCACCTGTTCAAGCTTGCTTTCTCACTGTGAATTCAGTTGCTTTGTCTAATTTAACCTATGTTTTATATTCTTGTATTTTGTATTGTGGTCAGAAGGATATTTTTTTGTATTAGTATGGTTTTATTATTTATATTGTTATTTTGCATTCAATGTATGGTGTCCTTGAGTGTCTAGAAAGGCGCCTATAAATAAAATGTATTATTATTATTATTATTATTATTATTATAGAGTAAACAATAATAATTAGAATAATGGATAATTAACATTCCCCAAGTATCATCTTACCTCCATCAAGACAAGTTTATTGTGTATGGAGAAGGACTGTCTTCAAGCAAACTGTCATTGTTGTGTTTGTATTTCACAGGCCATGATGGTTAAGGAGGATGACATTCACCCCATGAACCCTCCAAAGTTCGACAAAATGGAGGACATGGCCATGATGACCCACCTCAGTGAGCCCGCTGTGCTGTACAACCTCAAAGAGCGTTACGCAGCCTGGATGATCTACGTGGGTTTTTAAAAATTAAATCTGCTTGATACGTCTTTTCATGTAAAAAAATGTACATGTATGTATAAAATCTTGCTTGCTATATTGCAGACCTACTCTGGGCTGTTCTGTGTCACTGTGAACCCCTACAAGTGGCTCCCAGTGTACGATACTGTTGTTGTGACCGGCTACAGGGGCAAGAAGAGAATTGAAGCTCCTCCCCACATCTTCTCCATCTCTGACAATGCCTATCAGTTCATGCTAACAGGTAAAGAAAACTAAGCAATTATACATTACAAGTTTAAAAATAATCAAGGACAGATTGTACTGTAATATTATTTGTTAAATATTTCTTATAATTAATATGAAACAAATTCTTCTTGCAGATCGTGAAAACCAGTCAGTCTTGATTACGTATGTATAATCATTTACACACATTCAGACATTCATATTAAAAATGTGAATTTATAAGTCATTACCTCAAAACGTCAAAAGTAAAATTTGAGAATGTTCAGATACATAAATCTATAAAAAAATATATTTATGGAGAAAAACAGATGGTCATCTATTTTCTTTCCTCAGTGGAGAATCCGGAGCAGGAAAGACTGTGAACACCAAACGTGTCATTCAGTATTTTGCGACAATCGCAGTTTCTGGACAAAAGAAAACAGAGCCTGTTCCTGGAAAAATGCAGGTCAGAGAGAA
>JAODKC010000130.1:8083683-8102013 GCA_026777985.1 Mormyrops attenuatus
TCAAGATGAAGAACTCCTATGAGGAAACTCTGGACCACCTGGAGACCATGAAGAGAGAGAACAAGAACCTACAACGTATGTCCACTGCATGTTATTCAGATCTAATATTATATTACAGTAATTAGTATAATCATTCCGATTTCATTTGACGTTCAATGAAGGGAAACGTAATTGATTATTCAGAAACAATTCATAAGCTATGGAATATGCATAGGTCCCTGCTTTAATATTTTCTCATCGTCATGCAGAGGAGATCTCAGATTTGACAGAACAAATTGGTGAATCTGGTAAGACCATTCATGAGTTGGAGAAGGGTAAGAAAACTGTAGAGACTGAAAAGTCAGAAATCCAGACTGCACTAGAGGAAGCTGAGGTAATTTATTCAAAGACAAAGAAAATCAAAGCTCACTATCTACAGAACTTCTGTTTTGTATTTTTATTTTATATAACAATTCATATTACAGGCCACACTGGAGCATGAGGAGTCCAAGATTCTACGTGTCCAGCTGGAGCTCAACCAGGTCAAGGGTGAAATTGACAGGAAGCTGGCAGAGAAAGATGAGGAGATGGAGCAGATCAAGAGGAACAGCCAGAGAATCATTGATTCCATGCAGAGCACTTTGGATGCAGAAGTCAGGAGCAGAAATGATGCTCTGAGGATAAAGAAGAAGATGGAGGGAGACCTCAATGAAATGGAGATTCAGCTCAGCCATGCCAACCGTCAGGCTGCAGAAGCCCAGAAACAACTGAGGAATGTCCAGGGACAGCTTAAGGTATATATACAGTTATCTTGACAATAACAGGGACGAGTGTATCTCTCAATAGGATAATGGAAGACGTGTTATCTTACAGGATGCTCAACTGCACCTTGATGAAGCCATAAGGGGACAGGAGGACATGAAGGAGCAGGTTGCCATGGTGGAGCGCAGGAACACTCTGATGTTGGCTGAGATTGAGGAGCTGAGGGCTGCTCTGGAGCAGACAGAGAGAGGCCGCAAAATGGCGGAGCAGGAGCTGGTCGATGCCAGTGAGCGTGTTGGACTGCTGCACTCCCAGGTACATTTGAAACATCAAAAGTTATGCATGATCTTCCTGGAATCATTGCTTTGAATTGAATGCATTTGTTATAATAATGAAAATACATAAATGTCTTTCAGAACACCAGCCTGATTAACACCAAGAAGAAGCTTGAAGGTGACCTTGTTCAGGTCCAGGGTGAGGTGGACGATGCCATTCAGGAAGCCAGAAATGCAGAGGAGAAGGCCAAGAAGGCCATTACTGATGTGAGTCATGTATTACAACAAAAAATACTAAAAGAAAGAAAAGTAGAATACCCAGAACCAAAATTATCTGTATAAACAAAAAATTGCGAATGAACCTTTCAGGCTGCCATGATGGCAGAGGAGCTGAAGAAGGAGCAGGACACCAGTGCCCACCTGGAGAGGATGAAGAAGAACCTTGAGGTCACAGTGAAGGACCTGCAGCACCGTCTGGATGAGGCTGAGAGTCTGGCCATGAAGGGTGGAAAGAAACAGCTCCAGAAGCTGGAAGCCAGGGTCAGCAACTGGATTTATTTTTTCATTAAAATTCTAATTATTCATTGTTCACACCCATCATGTGGTACACTGTAAAGCATTTCTATCCTATTGGAATTAGTTGATGTTCTCGTTATCAGTGATCACTGAATGGATTGCTGAGCATGAAAACAGTGTTAACTGTATGCTGTGGTCTCCCCAGTCACCCTATTTCAGCACAACTGACAATTATGAGAGTCTATGACAGGTCATCAGGTGACCCAAAGTGACACCTAAGAAAGCATTTTCCACCATCATCAACAAAACACCAAATGGCACAATTTAATGGAAGAATGGCCTTACATCCCAGCCACGGTCTACAAGTTTCCTGTTCTTTGCATGCCAGCCAATACAACCTCCTGGACCTCCTCAAATGGGTGGAGACCTAAATCCCCCCCCCCCACACCCCCCCATGGTCAACCCAAAGTTATGCCCGTGGTTTTTTGGAATATGTTCATGCAGTGCTACACCCCTGCCAAGAGTACATGCAGATGGCTGTACAGCTGTTCACGTCTTTGAACTTAATCGATTATGTCGAACATCATGGTATAGTATCACTATTATAACTATTAATTTTGCAATACTGACCTATCACTCTGTTATTTTTGTGAACCTTTTCAGATAATAGATTCTGTAAAAAAAAGACAACATATTGACAATATTGACATTTATGATTACAAAGTTCAGACCATCATTTCAACCATGTGTGACAGCTGAATTCCTGTATTTAAGGTACGTGAGCTGGAAGCTGAGGTTGATGCTGAACAGAGACGTGGAGCGGAAGCTATTAAAGGTGTCTGTAAATACGAGAGGAGGGTGAAGGAGCTTACCTACCAGGTAGGACTTTATGCATTTTATGAAAATTTAACACATTGGAAAAAATCTATTTGTTATCTAATTTAAAATTATTAAAACTACAAAATTAACTAAAGAATGAGGAGGACAAGAAAAATATGAACAGACTGCAGGATCTGGTGGACAAGCTGCAGCTGAAAGCGAAGTCCTACAAGAGACAGGCTGAGGAAGCTGTAAGTCAAATTCTCCTCAAATATTGCTAATTCTGCTGTATTTGTCATGTGAGCTATCGGTAAACATAAAAAATATTCAATAACCTGTTTCTTCAATAGAGAAAATATTTTTTTCTGGGATTTGTGCCTCATTCAAACATAAATTTTGTAATTTCAGCATATCAAAAGCAGAAAAAGCAAAAACAATGTGATTGACCGTTCATTTTAATCATTGCACTGATGAGGTCTTTGCCTGCTGTACAGGAGGAGCAGGCCAACACTCACCTGTCCAGGTTCCGGAAATCGCAGCATGAGATGGAGGAAGCCCAGGAGCGTGCCGACATCGCTGAGTCTCAGGTCAACAAGCTGAGAGCCAAGAGCCGCGAAGCTGGAAAGGTATATGTTGAATATAATGGAGGCACTTACCAACAAATTCTAACATTTTCAACATTTAAATAAGGAAGAATTGAATATATTGTAGTATTTTAAATTATTACCAAAAAACAACTAAAAAGTTTCCTAACTGATCTTTTCATTTCTTTCTAGGGCAAGGAAAGCTGAATGAAGGACAAAACCCATATGATACAAAGTAGCAAGAAATCATACAATATGAAATTCTTGTGAAATGTGTTTCTGAGAAAAACTGGTAAATAAAATTGCCTGCTTATATCTTCAACGGATCTGCTCAATCACTGGTTCATTAATTTGTCTCTACACCACATTTCCATCAAAGAATAGAGAGTACTCTGCACTGTCTTCTGTTTGGACAGCCTCCAGACTTTATGCAACCCTAAACTGGATAATTATTTGCAGAATATAGATGGCCTGAGGAAACACTAAAGAATTTAGAGATTAATTGTCATTGTTGACACAGCACACAACAACGAAATTCGTTCTCTGCATTTAACCCATACGTGACATAGCAGGGGGCAGCTAATTCAGCACCCAGGGAGCAGTATCTTGCTTAGGGTACCTCAGTGGTGGCTTGCTGGTCAGGGATTTGAACCTGCAATCTTTCAATTACAAGCGCATGTCCCTAACCATCAAGCTCATAAGAACTAACTCCATAAATGACCAGGTAATTAAAAACTATGCATAAACTACATTACTCCTGCCTTCTGTTTTAATGACAACAAGTGTCACATATTTTTTGGCACAATTACTCAATTTGAATGAGGCAGCAACAACTAGTGATCTTTGCAACACTAAGCAGTCTTGAGAGAACTGTATTGATCACTAAGAGACCATTTTGCTAAATGACCTGGTCTTTGCAATAAGGTGTGGTCATAGCTTAATAATAATAATAACAATAATAATAATAATAATAATTGTTGTTGTTGTTGCTGTTTTGTTTTATTATTGATATTATTTTTGCTAATAATAACAATAATAATAATAAGAAGAACTCGTTTGAAAGCTTTCATTAGGCTATAATTTTGTTATCATGCTTATCGTACTATTCACCTTTTTTGGACATAATATTTTGTCAAATATCTACCCATCTTCAAACCAATTTTCCTGGAGATGGGCATGGTGGCAGAATGCCTTGAAACTAAGAACAGACTTCTGTTTACAAGGCAACTCTAGCACTCCCAAGCCAGCTGGGAGATATAATCCCTCGCAAAGGTCCTTGGTCTGTCCTGGGGCCTCTGTCCAGTGCTCCATACTTGGAACAGCTCCCTCGTAAGCCAGCCAGGTGGCATGCTTACGAGATGCCCAAACTACCTCAACTAACTCCTCTCCATCAGAAGGAACAGCAGCTCTATTTTGAGAATCCTCCAGATCTCCAAACTCCTCACTCGGCCACTAAAAGTAAACCCAGCAACGCTTTGGAGAAACCTCATTTTGGCCTCTCGTGTTCTTTTGGTCATTACCCACAACACATGACCATAAGTGTTGAGTCATAATGTTGAGTAACCAGTAAACTGCAAGCCTTGTCGTAGACTTTACCACCACTTCCCCCACCATGGACCTGTTTGGTGAACTGATCTGCCTGTCAAGCTCGCAATCTCAGAAAGTTAGGAAGAAAATTGACTTGACCTGTGCTACAACCTGATACAGAACCTGAGCTTCCTTGGAAAGAGGGATCAAAAAAGTCAATCATTTCCAAGCAATATCTACCATTTTAAAGCTTTAAAATAGCCTTCAAATAAAAAACTTTATAACAAACATCTAAAAACAGTCGACCAGTCAGTGAGGACCAAGCAGCCCAAGGACACACATGCTAACAGCATCCAATCTGCAAATTTCCTCACAACCTTCAAAGACCCACCTCTCCCGAGAACATCTCAACAAACCTCACCCTACCATTAACCCTCAATGGCTCACTGTATTCTGCTGAAACGGTCTTTGCTCTATTGTATTTTGCGCATAGGCTCAGTTCGTATTACATACCCTTTGTGCTTTTTATAGACTATAATAGAATAGAACAGAATAGAAACCCCAAACCCTAGAGAAAAAAGCCCACCGCCCCACTCCTAATCAATTACTGACAAAACAGTAGCCAGCCATATACTGTGGTTTCTAACACTGATATAATCATGATTTATTTACTTAATAAGCGAATTTAACTGAAGATATTTTATTATTAATCAGCAAATAATTTTTTTAATTGACTTACCTTTGGGAACACTGTAGCTGCTTTATGACAGTTTGTGCTTAGCTCCGTGTTTCATATAAATATAAATATTCAGCTTCTGCAAAAAGAAAAGCAAACAATTACTATCTAATCTAATGAAGAGGATAAGCACACAGTCCTAAATTCACTGATTAGTATCATTAGTAGATGAGGTATACATTATTAGACTTTGACTGCAGACCTGAAACAGGTGCAACAAATATTCATATAATACTTAAAAAGTCAATAAATCAAACAATGTCTAATACAAATATATTTCATATTGCAAATTGAATTTAAATAACAATCTGCAATTTAACACATAAATTAATCCACATTGTCAGATAAAATTACAAATAATCCAAATAATTTCAATCTAATATAAGAATCCTTGCAAAAAAAGAAAAAATGAAAACAAAATTAACATTCAACAAGACTTTCCTTAGTATAATAAGATATTCCTCTACACCTACTGCTCACTGTCTGACATTTGTTCATCGAAGGAGATTCAAGATCAGATAAACATCAAAGGATGGTCAGATGCCAGCTTCACAATAAGTCTCAATGTTGTTCATGACAAATAGCAATGCTCTGACAGAGGAGCTGAGCAAGCAGCTATTTTTGCTTTTACTCCAAATAAGAACACTGTCTTAAGGTTAGCATATCAAGTGTCACATTTTATTGACTGCATGGGCAGACATCTTCTACATGTGCATCTCCTTTGGACTTTTTTTACCATCCAATCTACTTTGTCCAATTAATGCCATGCTTCAAATGGAAACGGCCTGTTATTACCTCATATCTTGGATTTAAATTGTACAACTTGATACCTTAACTACATGACGAATACTTAGCAATAATCCTTGTAGGGAGGTCATACAGCAATGTTAGGACATTGGGAGTTCAGTTTACCTTTCAGCCTCATGGCAAATCAGTAGGAACCTGCAGAAATGTTACATTCTGATTTCATAGTAGCAGATGTTCTGCCTCCTGAAAAGTTTGCAGAGTGTTTGCAAAAGTGTCATAAACTATGTACAGCAATGGGGGGGGTGAGCATCTACCTGTTTTGGTTGAACTGTTTAATGTGAACTTGTGCATGGGCTTTAAGGGTACCAAGATTTGTAAGGGTTATTTAGGCTTTTACCTTAGATTTTCTGGTATATATAGAAATACTAGAATACTAATACTAATATCTAGTATTCTGTCTTGGAAGATAAATCCTAGTGCTCCTCAAACCTAATGACAGCATAAAATGCTGTTTTTTGGATCATCAAAGGATGCAGATGACCAGGCATAAGGATATAGCATAGAAGAAGTATTACTGAATAGACACTGCAGTTCAGCCTATTTACCCAGATAGCTATTGTGTGATTTCATGCTGTTTATTTATTTATTTATTTTTTTATCAAAGTACCATAATCTTGCCCAGTCCCTTAGCAGTTTTGTTCCCCTCCCAAGTGGCCTTCTATCCAACCATTCACATTTAAAGCGACACCATAGTTCACCGAAGCCATAGTTCACAAACCCACTCTACATCATTATGTTTGACTGGTGGAACCAGGCGTCCTGGGGTGTAGATTTCCTTTGGCTGTCACCACACTCACACATGCCCATGTGTTGAGAACATGGTGAAGAAAACATGTTGAACCAAATCAAGACCCTCCACTGCTACATTGCGATGCTTCCAACTTCTTGGAGCTGCAAATGCCTATTTTGGTGTTAAAAGTCGTTTTTTGCTAAAAATAGCTCTAGCAGCAGGTCTATGAAGAAAAATATGACTTATCCACTCCGTCCACCCATTTCCTGACTACTTATCTGGGTCAGGGTCATAGGCCGGCCTCTAGCCTATCCCAGGCAGCCTAGGGCACAGGGCCAGAAAACACCCTGAACAGGGTGCCAAACTATCATAGGGCGCATACACCAACTATAAACAATTTAAATATGCCCATTAACCTAAGGGCATGTTTTTGGCCTCAGGGGTGGTTCTGAGGGGGGGGGGCATACATGGCCCCCCAAGTAGCCCCCCTAAATACATATGCTACTTGGGTCAGAAATAAATATATTACTATGACTATTATTATTAATTACATTTATATATATGTGCTAAAACGTTGTGCGCTGGGAAAAGGTGAAATAAACATAAGCAGAGTTTCTTGATGGACTTTTAATGCACCAGGTGGTCAAACTGCTTCAGTCAGTGGATATTGAAGTTAACAACAGAAAAAAGTAATCAAGCTTGTGGAAGCAAGACATTGTAAACAAGAAATCAGTGAGATACATATTTGTAAAAACTGCAAAATGTGACTGCAAAGCATTGCATAGATATCTTATCGATTTTCAAAATTGTTTTTTGCTTTGTAATGCTGGCAATGTAACTCCACATACAGAAAAGAAGTGAGATTCAAACCCCAGTTTTGGAAGCAAGAGACAAAGGCCCTACCCACTGAGCCACAGTGACATGAAAACAAGGCCAAGATTCTGCTTGATATAAAATGACTAATATATCAAAAATTCATTATATCCACCCTGATTTATATCAGGAACACAACCAAACAAGAATGACTCATCTATATGTTGTTTTGCATTTTGTGAAAGAAAATACAGACTGAGCAGAATGTCAGACATACAATATTTTAAGTATTACAATTATTAAGTTGACAAGAAAGCATCATAATTTCAGCCTACTTGTGAGGTAAGGCACCAGTTATATATGCCAACAGAGTAACAAATTCTCTGCTATTGTTTCAACAGACAAACAAACAAACAAATAAATAGGGAATCATAACTTTACCATAGTTAACAGAGTAAGAAAACAGGCAAATAAAATGAAAAGGAAGGCTAGAGGGTTGGAAACAGTAGCTAATAAACCCTACCTGTTTCTGTGTTGTTTAGTTGTTTCTGGTGAAGATGAATTCTGACATGCTATTACTTCACTCCTAATTTTACTTCTTCAGAAAGGCATGAGGCTATCACTAGTCTTGCAACAGTATACCAGTGACATTTGTATGCTTCTCCACAGCTACATCACTCTCATTATTACTGCCAAACTCCAAGACAATCTATGGAGATCAATCACAATTTGGGATAAGAGTTTCAACAATATCCTTTTTAGATCTTCATCATAGTCCAAGAATAAGGTCATTTTCACAAAGGACTGTTTTTTAAAGCATATGCAAATGCCTGAGATGATAAAAATACTGTAAGACAGACTGATGATAATTAGTTAGAGGTCAAGAATACATGACCAAATACAGAAGGTTATTTCTGCTGAGCGAGTACCAATCTCTCTATAAAAGAAGCTGCAGTACCCAACTCTATCGGTTGTCACTTACCCTGTAGAGGTGAGTCAGTTTCATAGTGTTTTGTAGCAATAGCACAGCATGATTTTTTAATTGCGTTAAAAATGGGTTGTGAAATATGTAGTCGTATGACTAAATACAAACATGTTGTGAGCATTAAGGGTTTTGAGTTTACTGAAAATTTAACTTGTGATTTTTTTTCAGCATCCAAAAGTAAACCATCTTTCACCTTTCTGTGTCAGCTAAAAACTGGGTAAATAGTTGTTGATAATTGTAAAATTCATTATTTATTGTAGCTACATGTTATTTGAAACAATATTGCTTATTTTAAAACATCTGACCCTAACCCAGATGTATTCATATATCAACACATTAATATACATTATCTATGAATTTTTGCATTAACTACTGTCTTCTCCCTTAGTAAACTGCCATCATGGGGGATGGGGAAATGGAGTGTTTTGGCCCGGCGGCCATTTACCTCCGGAAGCCAGAGAAAGAAAGGATTGAGGCCCAGAGCAAACCCTTTGATGCCAAAACGGCCTATTTTATACCTGAGCCTAAGGAGATGTACCTCAAAGGGGTTCTTATTAGTAAAGAGGGGGGCAAGGCAAATGTTAAGAGTCTGGATGGTCAAGTAAGTACAGCTAAACAACAGAGAAAACAATAATGATTAGAATAACAGATAATGATTATCATTCTTCGAATAGTATCCTGCCTGCTTCAGTATGAAAACATTGTTTTCAAACAACTGTTTAATTTCACAGGCCATGACAGTTAAGGAGGATGACATTCACCCCATGAACCCTCCAAAGTTTGATAAAATTGAGGACATGGCCATGATGACCCACCTCAATGAGCCCGCTGTGCTGTACAACCTCAAAGAGCGTTACGCAGCCTGGATGATCTACGTAGGTTTCTCATTATACCTCCTTGTAACTAACTATCTTCATGTAAAAATGTTATAAATATATGTAAATATTTACTTCTTATATTTCAGACCTACTCTGGGCTGTTCTGTGTCACTGTGAACCCCTACAAGTGGCTCCCAGTGTACGATTCTGCTGTTGTGACTGCCTACAGGGGCAAGAAGAGAGTTGAAGCTCCTCCCCACATCTTCTCCATCTCTGACAATGCCTATCAGTTCATGCTAACAGGTAAAGAATCAGAATCAGAAAACCTTTATTAAAACCTTTATTAAACATTAACCGTTTGTGATTACCAATGGCACAGTAGACAAGAAAAAGGCAAAACAGACGCAGTACAACATTCAATAATTTCTGTATAAAATAAATAAGTCTAACAATGGTGAATATGACAATAAGTAAATATTGCCCTAGAAAGATAAATATATAAACATATATTGATATAAATACAATATATTGCACATGTGCCCCGAGTCATTCGCTGGGTGTTTGGACTGATGGAATCTTTATGCTGAGCAATCAGTGGCTAATGAAAACCTTTATAATTGTAACTAATTATAATAGTTTTATATTATGACAGAATGTACAGTTATATTATGTATAAAAATAATTGATATGAAACAAATTCTTCTTGCAGATCGTGAAAACCAGTCAATCTTGATTACGTATGTATAAATGTTTACATACTGTTATAAGATGTGTTCACTTTTTATATATATATATATAAAGATTCTCAAACAGATGTGAACTCTCTGTCTTTCCTCAGTGGAGAATCCGGTGCAGGAAAGACTGTAAACACCAAACGTGTCATCCAGTATTTTGCGACAATCGCAGTTTCTGGACAAAAGAAAACAGAGCCTGTTCCTGGAAAAATGCAGGTCAGAGAGAATAATAATTATGCTGAATAAAGATATAGTAGCAAGAGCCTGAATGGTCTGATGTCTCCTATAGGGCTCCCTGGAAGATCAAATCATTGCAGCGAACCCTCTGCTGGAGGCTTATGGTAATGCCAAGACAGTGAGGAATGACAACTCCTCTCGTTTTGTAAGTTTTCAGATTTATCTTCGCTAAATACTCGCAGAATTAGCTGCAAAATTTGTGTCTTAATATTCTAATAATTATTGTATTACAGGGTAAATTCATCAGAATCCATTTCGGGCAAACAGGGAAACTGGCTTCTGCTGATATTGAAACTTGTAAGTCCTCATCTCCCAAACTATTTACTTTAAAATCCATTACAAAATGATAAATGCAACATGCTGAAAACTCCTATTGACAGATTTGCTGGAAAAGTCAAGGGTCACTTTCCAGCTGTCAGCTGAGAGAAGCTACCACATCTTCTATCAACTTATGACAGGCCACAAACCAGAGCTGCTTGGTATGTACCCAGTGTCTGGGGTAAACTGGGGTTTTGTACCTGCAGTTTACACCTGTGTATATTTTCTTCATCTTTACAGAGGCACTTCTTATCACCACCAATCCATACGACTACCCCATGATCAGTCAAGGGGAGATTGCTGTTAAAAGTATCAATGATGTTGAAGAATTTATAGCCACGGATGTAAGTAAATGCTTAATGAACATCATGTTCTTCCAACCACACAGTAACTACAGCAATTTGTATTAGCAGTCTTGGAATTAACGTTATCTTGTTTCTGTTCTGAATCACACAGACTGCCATTGACATCTTGGGCTTCAGTACTGAGGAGAAAATGGGCATCTACAAACTGACTGGAGCAGCGATGCATCATGGGAACATGAAGTTCAAGCAGAAGCAGAGAGAGGAGCAGGCAGAACCTGATGGCACTGAGGGTGAATCTGAAAATTTGTCTTAGATTTTATTTGATTACTCAAGTTGAATTACATGTGTCATAATCTGAATATCTCTGGAGATAATATAGTCGTCATATGACAATGCCATCATATTATAATTGACCCATTATGTATTATCGTTCATGATTTCAGTGGCCGATAAAATCGCCTACCTCATGGGTCTGAACTCTGCTGACCTCCTCAAAGCTCTGTGCTACCCCAGAGTGAAGGTCGGCAATGAGTTTGTGACCAAGGGGCAGACGGTACCTCAGGTAAACAATCCATAATTGTTAAGTTTATATTTGCATTCCTATACAATGTCTTACTTCCACAGGTTTCATTTATGTTTTTTAGTCATACTAGTTAGTGATCCTGTTTATAACATTTGATAAAAAAAAAGATTGTAAAACTTTCAATAAATTTCTTAATTCTGTGTCTCTGTGTTAAGTCGATTTATACAGATTTATGTATCTCATTACTTATATTTGAATATTCACTGAGTATTCAACAGATTTAACATAACCATTGCTTCAAATTGATGAGATGACATACATTTTTCTTCCTTTTTCATCAACTAGGTTAACAATGCTACCATGGCATTGTGTAAATCAGTCTATGAGAAAATGTTCTTATGGATGGTGGTGCGCATCAATGAGATGTTGGACACCAAGCAGCCAAGACAGTTCTTCATTGGTGTGCTGGACATCGCCGGTTTTGAAATCTTTGATGTGAGTGGATGTTATCAGTGTTATCTATTCCATGTTGCAATGGCATTCCATCTATCCATCCATCACTGTAACCGCTTAATCCCAACTGGGGTTGTGGGGGGGACCAGAGCCTATCCTGGGAACAATGGGCACAAGCAGGAACCATCCCTGGGCAGTCACCAGCACACCACAGGGCAGACACACACTCACAACTACGGGGCCAGCTTAGAGTCACCAATTAACCTATCGTGCGCACTTTCTGGACTGTGGGAGGAAACTGGAGCCCCTGGCGAAAACCCACACAAACACGGGGAGAACATGCGAACTCCACACAGAAAGGTCCTACGCCCAGCCTGGGGACCGAACCCAGGACCTTATTGCTGTGTTGCAGCAGTGCCAACCACTGTGCCACCGTGCCGCCCGCATTTCATCTATTATTGTTATTATATCCGTAATTTACTGTATATAATAAAATGTGCTGTTTCTCACATCAGTTCAACACATTGGAGCAGCTGTGCATCAACTTTACCAATGAGAAACTGCAACAGTTCTTCAACCATCACATGTTTGTGCTGGAACAAGAGGAGTACAAGAAAGAGGGGATTGAGTGGGAGTTCATTGACTTTGGTATGGACTTGGCTGCCTGCATTGAGCTTATTGAGAAGGTAGGCGATACGGATATTGTTCTATGTGAGTCCTCCCTTTTCTCCTCATTTGGCTTCAATAATCTGCTTTGTCTCCAACAGCCAATGGGCATCTTCTCCATCCTTGAAGAGGAGTGCATGTTCCCCAAGGCTACAGACACAAGCTTCAAAAACAAGCTGTATGACCAACATATGGGTAAATCTGCTGCCTTCCAAAAGCCCAAACCTGTCAAAGGCAAACCAGAAGCCCACTTCTCCCTGGTGCACTATGCTGGCACTGTGGATTACAACATCATCGGCTGGCTGGACAAGAACAAGGACCCACTGAATGACTCTGTAGTGCAACTCTACCAGAAGTCATCAATGAAACTACTAGCACATTTATATGCAAGTCATGCTTCAACAGAAGGTATTATTACAAATTATACTAGTATTTAAAATTACATGGTATCACATCATAAAATTTATTAGACTGTAATGTAAACTGTTTAACTATGAATAGATGCTAGTGGAGGTGGCAAGAAGGGAGGCAAGAAGAAGGGTGGTTCCTTCCAGACCGTGTCTGCTCTGTTCAGGGTAAAGTACAAGTTTTAATAATATACTTCCATCTGATGAATGGATGAGTAGAAAGGTATACAAGTATAAAGATATACCTGTATATCTTGGCGGAGGGCTTAAAATACCTAGGCGTTCACCTGGACACCAACAGACTGGACTGGAAATGCAACACTGAGCCTTCAGAAAGAGACTACCGTAGACTCTACTTCTTGACGAAGCATAGGTTTTCAGTGTGTGCAGCAAGATGTTGCATATCTTCTACCAGTCTGTTGTGGCGAGGGCTATTTTCTATGCAGCCATCTGTTGAGGCAGTGGCATCAACATTATGGACAATATTACGCACTCCCTACACAACCTACTGGCCGGACAACAGAGAGACTGCTTCAGTTCTGCTGCAATAAAGATTGTTACAAGAGGTCATTCCTGCCCATTGGAATAACCATCTGTAACGATTCCTCTCTGTACAGGAAGAGGAGCCTCCTTCTTTGAGGCAATACATAATGAACAATGTACATTTACATTTATTTATTTCGCACACTAAAGGTACTTTTTGCATAGTTGTACATTTAGCGTATTTGTACATACATTGTTTTGTAATTTGTAATTTGGTGTTATGTTTACCCTGACTACCCTTAGGCCTCCCTCGTGTCTGTGTGTTCCTTTCATTTATGTAAAAGGGTACTGCAACACAAAAATTTCCCTTTGGGTGCAAATAAAGTAATCTGAATCTGAAAATACATTTAATCATTGTACAATCATACTGATAATTCTTGCATCTTTATCTGTTTAAATATCAGTTTCAATGATTAAGCTATCAATGCACTGCCTCCAGAGTATTTTGACTTAAACAGTAATATCGAATATATAGACCGATACAGAAAACCAGATGGTCTAGTTCAGAGGTGGGCAATCTTATCCAGAAAGGGCCGCAGCATATGTGGGTTTTTGATGCAAATCCATAATTAGATTACTAATTAGAGAACTGATTGGCTGAAGAGTCCTCACACCTGGGTATGAACAGCTGAGCTAAAGGTTATCCCAAAAACCTGCACACACAGCGGCCCTTTGCGGATAAGATTGTCCACCCCTGGTCTAGTTAAATCACCTCAATATAATGACACATATCCTTTCATCCTACAGGAGAACCTGGGCAAGCTGATGACCAACCTGAGAAGTACTCACCCTCACTTTGTGCGCTGCCTGATTCCAAATGAATCAAAGACACCAGGTTAGTAAATCAATTGCTTAAAAATAGTTATTTAAAGAGTAACAGAGTTCTACCACATAAATACTTCATATGAGTTTACATATAATACATTTTTTTCAAATAGGTCTGATGGAGAACTTCCTGGTTATCCATCAGCTGAGGTGTAACGGTGTGCTGGAAGGTATCAGGATCTGCAGAAAGGGTTTCCCCAGCAGAATCCTCTATGGTGACTTCAAGCAGAGGTAATTTTAAACACTTCTGTTTCATGGATAACTCTATCAATAGAATAGATTTCCTAATGAAATCATTGGTCAACAGATGTACAACTAATAACAGCGAAACATAAATCACAGTCTTAACTTGCAGAATTATAACTTTTCAACCTTTACTGCCACAGATACAAAGTACTGAATGCAAGTGTGATTCCAGAAGGACAGTTCATTGACAACAAGAAGGCTTCAGAGAAGCTCTTGGCTTCAATTGATGTAGATCACACCCAGTACAGGTTTGGGCACACCAAGGTAAAAGGCTGTAATGTTCTTGTGACACAGATTATAGTAGCCGTAACCCTGTTTTGGACTAAATATTTACCTATAAATGATACCAGGTATTCTTCAAAGCTGGTCTGCTGGGTCTCTTAGAGGAGATGCGAGATGACAAACTAGCCATTTTGATCACTATGACTCAAGCTCTGTGCCGTGGTTACCTCATGAGAAGAGAGTTTATGAAGATGATGGAAAGAAGGTATATCAGTGATACAACGCAATAATTGTTTCATTACATGTAAAAATCATTTTATGAATCCAATGGGGACATAAGTTATAGACAACTGACAAGAGGCAGTCCAACAGTACCTTGATACTTTAGGAATTGATTCCTTCCATGTCCAGCTCTCATTGTCTAATCTATCCAGCACAAAATGAGATTATTTCAACAAATCAAAATCATCAGTATTTGTCAATATATTGTAACATTTACATGGGGAACATACAAAATTCACTATATTTAAATTCATCCAATTCCACTTATCCCTAAATTCTGTCTAATTAACAATTCAATTTTCCTGTGACAGGGAGTCTATTTTTACCATCCAATACAACATCCGCTCATTCATGAATGTGAAACACTGGCCATGGATGAAAGTGTACTTCAAGATCAAGCCACTCCTGAAGAGTGCAGAGGCTGAGAAGGAAATGGCCAACATGAAGGTGGAATTTGAGAAGACCAAAGAAGAACTGGCAAAAGCACTGGCCAAGAAGAAGGAGCTGGAGGAGAAGATGGTTTCTCTGCTGCAAGAAAAGAATGACCTGCAGTTACAAGTACAGTCGGTATGTAAATAATCTGATTAGGTGACAGATATGAAAATCAGCTGACCAGTATGACATAAAAATAAATGAAGAGTCATTTTGATCTTACAGCTTAAGAAATAACTTATTGCAGCAGTGCATGACAGATGACAATACATGGGGCAACTTACAGCCAAAAAGGCAAATTTATTATACACTAAACTCAAAATGAACAAGAGACAAAAAGACCAGGTGGTGTCCAAACACAGCAAGGCAACAAATAAGGACTAAACCAAAGCTAAACACGAAGAAACACATGGGCTTAAATCGGGGAAACAATGGGACCCAACTAAGGGCAATCACATAGAAAATGCACTAATACACAAGCAGGCAACACATGCAATGACTAACTGAGAAAGTAGGGTAAGGGCAGGCACATATACAGTATATACACAGATAACAAGACTTAACAAGGGACAGGTAAGAACCATTGACAACTGATTAACAAGGAACAGGTGAGGGTAGTTACAGTCAAACGTAGGGAATAGGGCTACACTAGAGATACAGGTGAAACAATTACAAAACTAGAGGCAAATTAACCAACAAGGGTACGAGAACAAGGATCCAAAACTTAAGACCATAATTAGCAAGGCATACAAAACACCGAGTGTCCAACACAATTGAGGCCAGCCTCTGTTCAGCCTCAAATCCATAATGGAGGACATGCTTATAATTCTTATGGTTCTTAGCCAGCCACTTAGCCCATCCAGCCACATAGCAGCTTTAGGAGCTAGCAAACACTAGGCCCTGAGAAAGGGGCTACAACAACAAAGAAGGAAACCACAGGGAATAGGACAAGGCAGAGTTTGATCCTGAGATAACATTAATTTTGTTTATACTTAGGAAACTGAAAATCTCACAGATGCAGAGGAAAGGTGTGAGGGACTCATCAAAAGTAAAATCCAGCTCGAAGCAAAACTCAAAGAGACAAATGAGAGGCTGGAGGATGAGGAGGAAATCAATGCTGAGTTGACTGCCAAGAAGAGGAAACTGGAGGATGAGTGCTCTGAGCTGAAGAAAGACATTGATGACTTGGAGCTGACCTTGGCTAAAGTGGAGAAGGAGAAACATGCCACGGAAAACAAGGTTAATGTTAAATCATTGATGAATATAGGTTTTTGACCAATTTCATTGATGGAAGAATGGAATGCTTTCCTTATATGTTAAAAACCTGACTGAGGAGATGGTCAAGGTTAATCTTCATTCATTAATCACTATACATCTATGAATAATTTCCTGAAATCTTAACTCTTCTTAACTTCTTAACTATGCATGAAATGCTTTACCCATAGGTAAAAAACCTGACTGAGGAGATGGCCACTCTGGATGAGACCATTGCCAAGTTGACCAAGGAGAAGAAAGCCCTCCAAGAGGCACATCAGCAGACTCTGGATGATCTCCAAGCAGAGGAAGACAAAGTCAACACTCTGACCAAAGCCAAGACCAAACTTGAACAGCAAGTGGATGATGTAATTAAAGCACAAAGATTGGCTTTTTTGCACACAAGCATTAGAGCAGGAATGGCTTATTCAAAGCACTATAGCCTCTGACTTTCAAATTCAGAAGGTTGAATCCCACCAGTGTTTCATTTGAGGGTGATTTCGCGTGTCTATTTGTGATTTATTTCATGTGAGCCCATTGCAATTCACTTGCATACCATGTAGAATCCTCAGTTGCCCGCAGATTTTCAAGTCCTTGATAAGTGGTAATAAGGTTGGATCTATGCAGAACAATTGTCTCCTGGAGTTAAAAGACATTGATTACTTCTGATAATCCTGAACATACTGTATCATATAGGTAAAATCCCTGAAAAGACCCTAACCCTTATTTACAAATGTAAACTACGCCTGCGTTTGGAACATCAGTTCAGGCCATTGGTTAGATGCTTGAACCCAATATCCTAACATAACTTTGTGAATCTGAAGGGTACATGAAAATCTCTGATACTGAATATGGTATTAAATATGCTAATTAAAATGATATAATTGCCTACATTAGACTGTAATAACTGATAAGTTATGTGGCACCACACTATTGAGTCAGCTGGCTATTTAAAAATATTTAAAAAAAATTTTTTTTTACATAAAATTTGAATAGAAGTGTTGCAGTTCCATAATTTCTTGTTTAAATTTCTTAAGTTGGAAGGTTCCCTAGAGCAAGAGAAAAAGCTACGTATGGACCTTGAGAGAGCCAAGAGAAAGCTTGAAGGAGACCTGAAACTTGCCCAGGAATCTATAATGGACCTGGAGAATGACAGGCAGCAGTCAGAGGAGAAGATAAAGAAGTAATATACAAATCAAATATATTAACAGACATCGCACAAAAGCAAACACGTATTATATACATTTCTAATTTATTCTTCTGTTTATTGATAGGAGAGACTTTGAGACCAGTCAACTTCTTAGCAGGATTGAAGATGAACAGACTCTTGGAGCTCAATTTCAAAAGAAGATTAAAGAGCTCCAGGTAAACACGTGGTACTTCAAATGAGCTATGTGGATCAATCTAGTACTATAACTTACACATTCTCATGTATTTTAGGCTCGTATTGAGGAACTGGAGGAAGAAATTGAGGCTGAACGTGCTGCCAGGGCCAAGGTTGAGAAACAGAGGGCTGATCTGTCCAGGGAACT
>JAODKC010000130.1:8112669-8122709 GCA_026777985.1 Mormyrops attenuatus
CCCCCCCCCCCCCCCCCCCCCCCCCCCCCCCCCCCCCCCCCCCCCCCCCCCCCCCCCCCCCCCCCCCCCCCGTGTGGTGAATTTAAGCATGGTACTGTCATAGGATGTCACCTTTGCATTAAGTCAGTTTGTGAAATTTCTTCCCAGCTAAATATTCCATGGCCAACTGGTTGTGGTATTATTGCAAAGTGGAAGTGTTTAGGAACAACATAAGCCCCAAAGTGACAGACCACATAAATTGACAGAGCAGGATTGCTGAGTATTGGGGCGCATTGTGCGTGAAATTTGCCAGCGTTCTGTTGACTCAATAACTGCAAACTCCCTCTGGCATTTACCCCCAGCACAAAACCTATGTGCCAGGAGCTTCATGGAATGGGCTTCCTTGGCCAAGCAGCTGCATGCAAGCCTCACATCACCAAGTGGAATCCTGTCCTGGGCGTGCCCTCGCATTCGCTGTCTGCTTCCTGGCTCACTGGACTTTTGGACTGGAGAACATGATCTACACTGAATTGCCACTGAGAATTATCCCCTTCCTCAATATACAGTCAGTAAAAATGAATACAAAGGAAATTGCCACCCAAACGTCAAAAATAAGCCATTTTACTTATGTATTTAATTAAAAGAAATCGCAAATTCATGCAGGGATGCAGCCAAACCACTCAGATTAAATAACTCCATAGAAATTCCATTGTAATATCATACTTTAAGGAGGGGCCTATGGGGAGTTGTGTGTTGCATATAAACTTTGAAACATATCTCACAACAATGCCAGATTTGTACCACTTTGTTATACAATGTTTTCACGACTCAGTTTGGGGTAGTTTTCCAAAAAGCTCCTGTGAGCAACTTGCATAGTTGGAATGCAACTGAATGGGTCCAACTATGTAAGTTACTAATGGAGCCTTTAGGAAATGCACCCCATTTGCATGGATTCAACTATGTAAGTTGCTAATATTGTTAGCTACTGTGGTTTTGGGAAACATACCCCTGATCCCTTTAATTTTATTTTTTTTTTACGACATCAGGTTTATCCCACCAAATAATGGATGTCTCCATAAGGGTGTTTGATAACGTTCTTCAGTTCACTGGAGACAAAAAGGTAAGAAACTCCACATGAAATCCATTTTGCTATTTTGATGGCGGAAAAAACAGACTTTGGCGCAGCACAAGCAGTGCAGTACTCAGAGGTGTGTTTGGGGCGTAACATGCAATGAGCCAATCAGAATGGCACACCATCTCACCTTTAAAAGGCAGCAGTGCATGATCTATGGTGGATTGCTATTACAATGGCACATTTGCCGGCAAGCCAGATCGCTTTTTGCCCGAGGAAACAGACATGCTAATGTGTGAGGTGATTAGGCGCGAGCACATTATCTACGGGAGCACCACTGTCCACCTAAGCCTTTCGAGGTGAAGCAGGCGTGGGATGAGATAGCAGTGAGTGTGTTCTTGCTTTCTGGCATCACCAGATCATCCGCTCAGTGCCGAAAGTGGTATAACGATGTCAGAAGACGGGGAAAACAGAAGGTCACTGCTGAATGAGAGTAGCGGCTGGGAACTGTGATTTATGCTTGTGTTTTTTTTATTACTTTGGGTCTGCAGTTCATAAAATATAAATAAAATTGCGATCTTTGTTCAAACAAAACATAACCTACAGTTTTAAGGTGTTTGAAAATAAAAGGCAATAGGGCTGTTATTTTTCTGCATCTCATAATGTAGATTCCTTACCAGGCTGCAGACGATTCCAGCTGACCCTTCTTGCCCATTCTGCTGTCGGCGTACACTCCTTTGTTGGCATCGGCACATGCAGTTCTGCATCACGCCTTCTCTAATGTGTCCTCATTTATTTCCAACAGACATCTATTACACATAGCAATGTAACGCAACATACTGCATGCCACACAGAATGCCATGACCTTCTGTGGGCTGTATTGTTATGTTCCACCTGAATTGTTATGTTCCACCCTAAATGTCCCCGAATGTTCACTGGATGCCCCATGAATGTCCCATGAGAACATCTAAAGAACTTACCAGAAACGTTCCCTCCAAGTCCCTGAATGTTGATTGGATGCCCCATGGACGTCCTATAAGAATGTCCTAATGACGTTTTAAAACACACAAAAATAAAATCATGTAGGGGACATTTGTGTGAACATTGTGTGGACGTCCTGGGGACAAATTTTTTTAGCTGGAATTTTACAAACTGTTCGTGGGCAATCCCCACCACCCCAGAATGGCATATTCAGCCAGATATTCTAATTTTTGATTGTTTGCCTGCTTAATAAAAAATCTGCACAGCACCTGCATTGTGTCTGAGTGGGTGCTTATGGGTCTCATAAGGTACCCAGTCACAACTGCATGACCATATATGTCCCTGATTGGTTAACGGTTTTGCATGTAGTGACTAACATGACGATCACATACATATATAGTTTTGGGTGTAAAATTATTACAATGGGAAATTACATAAACTATTTTGAACAACAAGACTAAAGCAACTGAAAATGGTGCCAAATGATAACAATTGTATGAAACCATTTGCATATATGCACAAATTTGTGTGAACAATGAGAAATGCCATTCTGCCATGCAGAAGCGACATTATGGTCTGGGCATTACACTATTACGCTTGTTTTGCAAATGTTAATTGTCATTTTAGAAGTGCTCTAAAGCAATTGAGAAAAACTGTAACACCAGTGCTCACTAAACAATAAAGCGACCACTGTTGCTTGCCATTAATGAAGGCAACATGGTTTACCGTAAAATGGCAGGATGAACAGGTTGGGCAGTGCCAGAAAATGTAATGTGGTGCACGCATGCTCGCTAATGCTGTGCATGGGCAGACGTATCAGGTATAAATCAGACAGGGGTACGGATTGGGTAGTGGCAGTCGTTGAACTTCTCTTTTCACTGGCTATCCAATGCTTCCTGTATCCAGCAGCTGCAGATAATTGGGTGGCCGAGAGGTCTTTAAAAAAGGTGGGTCGGTAGTCCTCGAGTTATGAGGCGGTTAGCCGAAAACCCATGCCATTAAGTGAAACCTGAACAGATTGGCTTGTATGAGGGCTGATTATGTTCAGTAGGCTGCAGAGCTACATTCTGAGTGCTGTGAATCATGTGTATATGCAGTGTACATGCTGAAATCCATGGGTAAGATGGAGATATGACGGACACTATGTAAACATGGGTAGTTTTTGCTGTTTGGCCATTTTAGCTTGTTTTTAGACTAAAGGACTATGATCCATATGGAGATACAAATGCCAAGATCAGCATACTTTGTGTGGCGATTTCTTATTCTTGTAAACAAACAGGGAGTGCACAGTTTGACTAGGAGCCAGATTGAAATGTTACAATTATTTTTATTTAAGTGGCTGTTTGACCAGATGATGATTTTTAATGGCTGGAAACTTTTGTATTGCAATAGTAAAGTGAATTTTGACTGGATTTTTTTAAGGTATGATAATGAAAATTTTTTGTCTGCAAACTAACGAAGGGGATGCAGGCAATCATTAACCTTTCTTTAGTCATTTTTACTTATTTTAGTCCCTTGTTGTGTTTATAATGTCAAAACACTGTCAATTTCACTTACACCTTCATTCAATAAATTAAATTCATTCATTTAACCCCTGTTAAACAAAACTAGTTTTAGCTGTTGGTTAACTTTAAATTGCTTGATATTAATTCTAGCGGACTAAAATACTAAGCAAATAAAAATTAATATGACAGTGTGCGTGCTACTAATTCTATTTACCTAGTCTAATAGGCCCAGTTGGAAATTATTCTGTACTGTAAAATGTAACGAGACCTGGCACACAGTGAGCTGTAATAGTCAACCATAGACACATCCATCCGGCTTTCAACATTGTATCCTGCAAGGATGATGAGACATAATTGTGAAAGGAGAATTTAAGTTATTCAAGTTCGAGATGATAGTATGAATAATGCAAGGTAATCACAAATATGATTATGTATGCTTTTATTATTCTTATTTGTCATTACACAATAGCTGTCAGAATTATGAAACTATAAGCACATTCAGAAATTCCTCTCTCTATACAGAGACAGTTTTAAGGAAGAATCTTTTTCTTATCTAGTGAGGTAGAAATTAATAATGGGTGGTAAAATTAAATATCAACCACAAATCTAACTTTGCTAACCCAAAAAAAACCAAGAGAATACAGTCAAGAGAAAAAAAACTGAATAGGAGCAAGGAGAAAACACCTGTAGGTGGTACCGGCACAGACCTTATTTGTTTGTAACTTACTTCATATTTACTTGCCATGTGATTAATTCATGTGGAAGTAAAACAATTTTGTTTTTTCAGGCTACATCCTAGACTCAGCTCTCTGTGCAACCAAACTACAAAATGAGGCATCTGCTATTTCAAGAAGTATGATGGCAACTTTACATCCCTTTTAGTATGACTGGAAACTTCACATCCCTTTGACTTTAAGTATGACTGGCATCTTTATATTCCTGTAAGACTGTGTCTACAGTTGATAATATATATTATATGACCAAAAGTGTCCAGACACCCTGTCTAATTAGTGGAATTAGATAATTATACCACTTGCATTTCTGACACAGGTGTATAATTAATTACACAGCCAAACACTGGGAGTAGAATATGGCTGCCATTGAAGAGCTCAATGTCTTTCACCATGGCACCATCACAGGATGCTACCTTTCCATGATTCAGTTCATCAAATCACTGTACAGAAAGTCCTCTAAATACGAGCCTTCAAGATGCAAACTTTCAAAGATGCAAATGTGCATGTCCAACTCAGTAGGGATGTCTTCAGTAGGGATTGAGGGTTGGGAATTGGAGCGTCATCAGCTGGACTTGTGAACCTGCTCACGGAACAGAACTGGTTTGTATCTTGGGGACTTACTGTACTGCTATATCTGCCCTGGTTAACTGTAAGTGAAGTAATTGTGAAGGGGAAATGCCTAGGAGGTCAACTGTGATTTAGTTGAGCCTGGGTATTGAGGCACATAACTGAAGTACATAAAAATCACATGTCTTGTGTTGGACAGCGCATGAACTATTCATCAGGGGCTTAACAGCATGGATTTCCTTGACCAAGCAGCCACTCACAAGCCTAAGATCACCATGTGCAATGCCAAACATCAGCGTGGTGTAAAGCCTGACAACTTGGGACTGAAGCAGTGGAAGCATGTTACCTGGCCTGGAAACGCTGACTGGCCTAAACTGAGGTCTGACTTCAATCCGACTGAGTATACCTGTGGAATGAGCTGGAAGACCAACTGCATGCCAGGCCTGATCACCCAAGATCTGTAACTGAGCGTCTTGCCTTCTCTGCCAGCCATACCATTTCTCATGACATCACTGTACAGCTTGGATCATTGACATTGTCTCCGTTAAGGTCGGCCAGGAAACTAGGGGTAATTATAGATATTCTTTGCTATTCTTTACTGACCACATAGCAGATACCTTCTGGTCTTGTAGATTCACTCTGTGTAACATCAGGAAAATAGGTTCTTATTTGTTAAAATATTTGGCCCAGCTTCTAGTCCAGGCACTTGTCATCTCGCAACTAGACTACTGCAACTAATTACTAACAGGGCTACCAATTTATGCAGATTGCTGCAGATGATTCAAAGTACAGCAGCACACATGATATTCAATCAGCCTAAATGCTCTCACATTACACCTCTTCTTGTTTCCCTTCACAGGCTCACTATAGGCACTGGCATCAATGTTAAGTCCTTGGTTTTGTATTTCAGAACCGTTAACAGAACAGCACCCATCTCCATCAAGTCAAACAGACCTACATCCCATCCCACCCTCTTCAGTCAGCAACCAGCAGCACCTGGAGATCCCTCCATTATGTGGGAAATCACTCTATAAGTTTCTAGTGCATGGTTCCTCAGATGTGGAATGCGCTACCCATCCACATCTGGTTATCAGAATCCCTCTCAAAGTTCAGGAATTGCCTCAGAACGCATCTGTTCCAGGAAAACCTCAACTACGCTCCAGCCAATGAGCTGCTCTGTCAACTGTGATCTTCAGTATTCTTGTGTATCATGGATGCTCTTATATTTTTGCCCTTATCCTTTGTTGAGTATTGTATAGTAGCTGCTCATTGCTTGGACACTCAACCTAGCCGCACATATGCCTAGCTGGCTCATTGACAACTGTATCCTTTCAGTATACCATCTGCCTCACTTGTAGGTCATTTTGTTCAAAACAATTGTAAATGGCCAACCTCAGAAGGGCTCTTATGACTGAATGGCAACAAATCTCACCAGCGTGTAACATCTAATGGAAAGCCTTCCTAGAAGGCTAGAGGCTGCTGTAGCAAAACGGAGGGACTAACCTCATACTAATACCCTTGTTTTCAGAATGTGATATTGGACAGGCAGGTGTCTGGATACTTTTGGCCATATAGTATACTATAAGAGGCCATTATATCTAGTTTTGGGGCATTAAAGAACTAAATGCTGGCTAAATTTGCTTCATTATGACTTAACAAATATTTTTTTAAAGGTGTCATACACTTTTCTCTTACCAGTTATAGTTTCAGTGGTAGTTCAATAGTAGATGAGCATGACTTGCCTTTATAAAGTTTGAAGTTTTATTCCTGTGCACAAAGATAAGCGTCCAAAGATATTGGGCACTTTGACTTCCTTTTGCATCTTTTTAGTTTGTCCCTGTGACTTAAATTTCTGCATGTATTTTTTCCTCACATTGCCATTTTGGGTCTATCTATTAACAAAGGTTATTTATTTTCTAAAATGGTAATAACTAATTTTCAAGGAAGGTAGCTTATTGCTTTGGAAAGAGACATTTATCTTATATATTAATATTAATCAAAAAATACTTAATTTTCAGGAGAAGTCATAGCTTCTTACCCAGATTCATAAGAACATAAGAAACTTACAAACGAGAGGAGGCCATTCGGCCCATCAAGCTCGTTTGGGGAGAACTTAGCTAATAGCTCAGAGTTGTTAAAATCTTATCTAGCTCAGATTTAAAGGAACCCAGGGATTTTGCTTGCGCTACACTAGCAGGAAGACTATTCCATACTCCAACTACACGCTGTGTAAAGAAGTGCTTCCTCAAGTTCATTTTAAAACGTTCACTTGAATAAAAATCTATAAATGTTGAAGATCGTAAACTATGTGCACTGCAAAGGAATAAAGATGTGACATAAAATGAAATCTTTAATGTTTCTTCTGCCAGAGTCGTATTGTGTAAACATTAAGAAAGATGGATGTAGGACTAGCAGTGCAGTCCAGTAATGCATTTGCTCCTCCTTTCCCAAACTGAATGAGACCTCAAGGGAGATCTTTCTAGTTTTATAATATCCAAAGATCTGCGTAATGCTTAAAATGTTCTCCATGCCAAAGTTATAACAGCTTTATATTTGATTTATAATTATGAAATATCCATGTATGATATTTCATTCTGCTCTGCCACACATGCTTGACACAGAAGCCATCTTCTAGGAGACTTTTTCACAGCACATATTTCAGGACAAGCTTAAACAGTCTTCTCCTAATCAAAGCACACATTATTGCAGGTAATTAACTGCATCTTACAGAAAACCATTTTAGCAGCATCTTCACAAACACTTAATTAATTATTAAAGTGCAAATATTTGTGTTAAGGAGCTAAAACAAACAAAAGGTCCTGTAATGGCATCCAAATCCTAGACATTCTGCAGATTCCATTCCAAATCCTGCCAGTTTACAGTTAATTCAAATGATGCACTGATCATTGTACCCTGAGATCAGAGCAGGTCACTCCAAAATCAAAGAATCATATTTTTCTGATATGCTGTAGTGCTATTTATGCATCTAGATTGTTGTGGTGAGTTGCCTAGTTTTGGAGATATTGGCTGTAGAAATCTTCACTTGAATATAATGGAACTGAATGGCATTCATTCTGTGGAAGCGCCAACAAATAACTTTAAAGAATTCTATAGCAATGTCTCTTACCAGAAATCAAGACTTGGTAACTCAAGATACTTCACAGACCATATAGTGAGCAGTTTTATGTGGGAACTATTTTCTTTCTATCACACTCCACACACAAACCGTATCACTGCACAGAAGATAGCGCCGGGGCATTTGTGCTCCTGACAGTGTAACTCAATGTAAACATCAATAGCGTCGTTCTTGGCTGCGCTCCAATGTCAGCTAGCTCAGTGACGCTAGGTGAGCTACCAGTATCAGTTAGCATCAGCTATCAACAATAACAAATAGCAGCAATACTTTCTTAGCTAATAATAATAATTGCTTGATGCTGTTAGCTGACCTAGCAACACTGACCTAACATTATTGTTTACACCCAGTCACATTGGAGCACAAGTGTCCCAGCACTCAGATAATCAACGTTATTGATAAATACAATATTTTTCCTTATCGATAAATAACATCGATAAATACGATTTTATCTTTACAATTTTTCGCTATCGATTGTTTCCAGCTACATCAATATAATCAAAAAATGTGTCTGTAAAGAGTTTTCATTGTTAGTTACAACTAATTCTATTTCCACTGGGTCACACCTGGGCTTGTAGCCTGCGACATACCTTAAACATTAGTGAGAGTCAGTTGTTCAGTAACATGTGCGTCGGAGCTGTGAAATGGGTTGTGGAAATACAGTAACCCTTTCATCAGATTAAAAAGAAAAACAAAAGAACAAACACAAGAAAAAATCCTTTCTCCCCCCTCTTCAGTTCTGTGATAAGTACACCCCTCCAAAAAGATGAGCACACTGCATGTCTACGGCACGCACAGCTAAATCCCTAGCAAAGTAAACCTGCTTGTGTTTCTCGTCTAAAGTCTAAAGCATAGCTTCTTATCTTATTGTTTTATTCTGATTGTGATTATGATGGTTATTGTTCTTATTCAGCTCCAAAATTTATGCATTATATTTACGTTGGTGTGCGGTTTATTTGGGCTATGTTTCTTGCTCTTGTTTCAACTGAGGAAAACAAAACGTGAAAAGTACGATTTAATTATGTGTTGAGTAGTTTTTGCATTTGTGTCATGAGTTGTAAACACAGTAAAAAAAAATTGGAAATGATAGGCTGTATAGCATCGTTTTAAAGACATTTTTAACATGCATTGCTTGTAAACAGAAATGCAGAACAGGCTATATAAACATATCCATTCATTCACTGATCTATTTACTTAGATGTTGATTATCTAGGTCAGTGTTTCAGAACCTGCTCAGGGACCCCCATACAGTCCACATTTTTACTGAGACCTAGAAGCAAGCAAAAATTTAGACTGTCTGGCAGGGAAATGGGAGGGAGCAAAAACATGGATTGTCTGGGGGTCCCCAAGGACTGGACTGGAAACACAGATCTAGATATTCTTTGTGGCAATAATTGACAACGCAAATTCAGATACTGCCCTAGCCCTTGTCAGTGCTATCTTCTGCATTGTGATACAGTTGGTGTGTAAAGTTTGGTAGAAAGAAAATCATTCCTACACGAAACTGCTCACTATAAGGTCTGTGGATCATCTTGATTTCAATTGGGTCATGATTTCTAATAAGAAACATTGCTGTTGGATATTTCCAATGTATTTTTTTGGCGCCTTAATCATCACAGAAGGAATGTCATTTTGTCCCATTATATTCGGCTATATCTTTAGCCAATCTCCAAAACTAGGCCGCTCTCACCACAACAAACTAGATCGATAAATAGCAGCACAGCATATCAGGTTTTTATTTTTATTTTGGGGTGAACTGCCCCTTTAAGTGAGTAAGACCCAAGGGTGGGGTTCCCATAGCTTTATAGGTAAGACCAGACCTATGACTCAACAAGGCAAAAATGAATTCATTTGACAAATGTAACTAATTTACATAAATTATTACATAATAATAATAATAATAGAGATGGCACTGTTTCGATACCCACTACCAGTATCGGGCTGAAACCTGCAAATAATGCTGGATCGGATATTGGGGGGGGGGGGGGCTGACGACAAATCCGACTTCATTTTTGTATAGCGCGTTTTCACAACATTACATTGTCTCAAAGCGCTTTACGGCATCCCTG
>JAODKC010000130.1:8122719-8143885 GCA_026777985.1 Mormyrops attenuatus
CCCCACCCCCCCCCCCCCCCCGCCCCCCCCCCCCCCCCCCCCCCCCCCCCCCGCCCGCCCGGGGGGCGGCCCCCCCCCCCCGACGACAAATCCGACTTTTGTCAGTTGTTCAGTAACATGTGTGTCGGAGCTGTGAAATGGGTTGTGGAAATACAGTAACCCTTTCACATTTGCAAATTTGACATTCAGAGTTTTAGTTATTCATGACTTGACTGTGAACAATTAAAAAAGGGTTTTTTGCAGCTTGCCAAAACACTGCAGAAATTCAGAAAATACATGTAAGCCAAAAGCAACACTGAAAATGATTTGGATCACATAAAATCACATGCTATATAAATATTAGTGATACATATTTCTCAATGTAAGTGCATACTATATTTTTAATATTATAATCTTGGCTTGGGTACATCCTGCATCTGTTTTAGCAACCAGCCTCACTCACATGTTAACTGTTTTTGTAACCGTGGAATCTCTCATTCCTCACAGTAACTTTTAAACTTTTCAGTGCCATTAATTTCGCATTTTTAATAGCAAATTTATTTTTTTACATTTTTAGTCCAAAATGTAGCGCTCCCAGTGTGTACAGTAGTAACTTTGTACATACAGCACCTTAATTTAGATGTTTTTTATATCATATAAAATAGGTCTTGATAGAAAATGACAAAGTAATTTGACATGCATAGTGTACAGTACTATTTCTGTAGAAAATGGTAATAGATAAACTTCCTATGATTCAGGCTAGCAGACTGCTATAGGCTGAGGTTAGAGGTACTTGCTATTCTCAAATTTTCATATTCACAGGGATCTTCCACGTCTACCCCTAAAATTTCCAATTGTGAAGGGGCTCCTGTCCGTTACGCTGAAAGAAGAAAAAAGAAAATCTGCACAGTGCAATGTATGTAAGGCTAGTGCTAATTTTTCTTAAGTCTGAACACCGTAAAATGTACACAAATTATGAATGTCTTCAGACTTGCATTTAATTGGTTAATTACCACTCGTAAGTTTTATCTGTGCTCCACTATATATTTAATACTGGAGACTTATGCGCACTCTTTGACATGAAACAGTTAGTTGGGGGAGTGAAACTAAAAATATAGTGATATTTTTTATGTTTGATTTCCTTATTATATTTATTTTGCCAACAGATTGGACAATCTTCACTTTAAGAAATATTTCTGTTTGTTTTCATGAAAGTTGTCGCTGAATAAAACAAAAAACTGTAGTGCGTAGTTTTTGTTTGAGAAACATGACCATTACATTTTCCTATTCTTAGCATACTCAGGCAATGCCACTACAGCGCTAAACACAGACAGTCTACCATGTTCATTGAAATGTATTGACACATTTTTCTCATTTAATGCTTAGTAGTTGATAAAGGGTAGAAATATCAAATATCATTGGTATCGGTATGGACAACTACTGAGAATTTTAATATCGGGATCAAACCAAAAAAAATATATATTGTGCCATCTCTAGGAATAATAATAATAACAACTATTAGGAAAAGGACAAGAAAACCAGCTGAATTTTCAAGGAAGTTGGAAATCCATATAAAACAATTCTTTTATTTCACTCCCAGAAACATTTCTACGAGAGGTCATAAGGTGACAGACATTGCTATCGTTTACATGCTACACAGCAGGAACAGTACTGGGATTTGGGGTCATTCAAATGGAAACATCATCTTTCCATTTTGTTTGGCTTAAGTACAAATCTTATATAGCTTCAGGCAGACAATGTGATCTTTCACATTATCGCTGTAGGGAAGCGATTACTATGTGATCAAATTCCCATTAGCACTCTGTCAAGACAGAACAAGCTAAACTGCAGAAGTACTTCACTCACACTGGTACAAGGTGGTTGAAATTTCAGTGTTACAGTATGGTTCCACTTGCCCCTGCTCTGTTCTCATCTATGTAACGTGAACAATCCCTTAGAGGGTTCAACCAGCAGCTGACTCCACACTGTGTTTATATAATAATCTAGACCAGAGAACAATCCGACCCCATCCTTCAGGGAATGTCTTTCCTTCCAGGAGGTGTAGGAGGCAGGACTAATCATCACCTCTCATCTGAATAATGTGCAACAACAATCCTATGGCAAAATGAAGAAACCAGAAGTGGCAGCTGATGTAACGACACAGCAGATTGACACAAAGTCACATGGCTGTTATGAGAACACTGCACACCTGGGAATATCGACTGTGGTGGCAAAGAAGTTTGGGGCAGTGATTCCACTCGAAAGCCTTGATTCTGACCATTAAGTACTGTTGTTGCTACATGTGGTAAGGCCTGCTGGTGCACTGGATCAACTGGATCATTTTATACCCCAGTAACATTATAGCAAAATCGTCAGTAGTCTTGTTGACACTGCACATAGTCTGTAAGTAATAATAATAATAATAATGATAATAATAATAATAATGTCATTGAAATAAATAGATTCATAATTTTACATTTAATTTCACTCTTATTCATATTTACACGCTCCCCTAACAAAACGCCACAGGAATGCTTTTTGTCTTACATAAAAACAGAAAAACCAAAGCAGACGCCATTTTTATCAAAATGGCAAAACCAAAAACTAAACGTTCCTCTAGAGTAACAAAAATCATTAAAGGTCCGTTTTTAAGGAACTGCAACCTAAAACATAAAACTGGGAGTCACTAAACTAAGATGGCTAATTTCCAAACGAGGCGTTTGGCTGCAGAGCAGTAAAGCACCCTGCTGATTGCTTGTCAAATTCACACTTTCATTGGGTTTGCTGTATGATCCTCAAAAACTTTCGGTAAAATAAATAACCTGTAGGTGCCTTTATGGCTAAAGCCTCACTGCCAGCACTCTGTTTACTGCCAAACCCTGGACACACACTCACTCCCACACACACAGCGACACAGCCGCGCAGGCTGTGCAGGGCAAGTTAAGCAAGAAAGAACAGTGAGACCGTGGCATGTAGCCAATCCCGCAGCCCTTGCCCTCTCACTCGACTGACCGAGGCCAATCCATACGCTTCAGAGGAAGTCACTGGGAACAGCATCAGACAGCCGAGCAGGACTGAACACAGACCAGTTTAATCTTTTTTCTCTAATTTGAAGATCAGAGCACCATACAGGCACACATCAGAACACACACGCGCGCGCACAAGGACATGCAACCACCCGCGACGTTATTGTCTGGCGCATGATGTGAGCGCCAACATGACAACATTATTGCACTCTTTACGGTATTCATCACCAATTACCCAAAATGGTACACGGTCCTAGGTGTAGATCCACATTAAATACTAGAGTATATCACCTTCACACCTGCAAATTACTGATAAAGACATTATTAAAAATGTATGCATGTAGAATAAGCCTAATGTCTCAAGAACTATGATGTCAGAGTGTTTATTGAGTTTCCTTCCCTCTTTTTCTTGTCTTGAACTTGAGTCTGTCCACAGCAGCTGGGAAAAGGAGGAACGTAGTCCACCACGAGCCTCATAGGCACCTAAAACAACACGCTTAGTCTCCGGTTCTTCCCCTGGTCTGGCAAAGAAGGAGAGAGAGAGAACGGGCAGATGTCAAACCATCATGCAATTATGAAGGACGAAATACAGTAACAGATATGAAATTACAGTCAAAGCCCTTAGAAGTTTTGGCAAGTTACTTAAGCAGCTGGGGCGTTTTTGTGCCATTAAATGAATGTAAAAGGGCTACAACAAAGAAGATCCGAT
Source organism: Mormyrops attenuatus (assembly GCA_026777985.1). NCBI lineage: Eukaryota > Metazoa > Chordata > Actinopteri > Osteoglossiformes > Mormyridae > Mormyrops > Mormyrops attenuatus. The sequence goes on from JAODKC010000130.1 coordinate 8,126,434, forward strand.
GCCCTTCTGGGGTCTGGAAAAAGGGACACATGCGACAGATAAACAAGGAGCAGTAAAGCTGCTTCATTTCATCTGTTGTCACACCGTAAATCAGTTCGGCACACTTAAGGAGAAAAGTGAGACGGAAGGAATTTTCGCTTGAGGGACTGCATGTGCTCCACAGAGCTGCTTCCTTAACAGCTGTGGCTCAAGGTCTCTCTCTCTCCCTCTGTAACTAGGCCTCTGATGACAGGCTTTTCTTCACCTAACCCAGCTGGCAATCCTCATTAGATCCTTCAAGGAGAACCTTAAGGAGAGTAGAGCAAAAGTCATTTTTGTGTGTTTTCAGTCCACCAAACGGAACTATTTACACTGGCCTCTTCTGCCCTTTAAAACCGTAATTCTCATCCTGGCTTTTTTTCTTCTTGCAGTGCTGCTCCGGTAGGTACAAATTCACTAAATATTATTCAAACCAAAATTAAAAAAAAAGACATCAGACTTACATCATCCCAATTTTTATACACACACATTCAGTGCAATGGACTAGAGGCCTGAAATATCAGCAAGCACAGAAAGCCAACAGCTGGTAAATGAACAAGCACCAGAAGAGTGGAGTGTTAGCTCCCTCTAGTGGTTAGAAAGCACCAATATACGCATCACGGAGCTACTGTGGAGGCACGCAGCCTTCAGCTGTCACTGCTATATCAGTCTGACAGGAAAGTTCAGTGAAAGGATCACGGTAATTTGTTATCTGAATAAAGGTGATGACAGTAAGTGACTAAATTCAGCACTCTGGAGTGTAGCGATGGCTTTGCCTTTCCTCAAAAAGCCTCAGCGACAGAACAAATTCACAGCTGTAGCACGGCATGCAATCCACCTCATCTACGGCTTTTTATTTATTTTACAGGCTTGTGAAGCAGCAAAACAGTGAAACCAACTCAGTGAGGCTGGAGGTATATTTTATATCTCACACTTAAACAGAAATTATATCCTCAGTCACACTCAAGCTTCCTGCCTTAAGTGTAAAGTCTTCACGTCAAAGTAGTAACAAGTCCAGAATTTGATTACATAATACATACATAAAAAACAAGTATCTGAGGTCAAAAAGTAAGTTATACAATATATACAAATGGAGATGACAGAAAAATAATGCAGCACGCAGTGCTTGCTTTTACATCACTGATTCAGGATTATTTTGAGGAACTGCATCGTACACTGGGCTATTTTTTCGGTATCTGATGCAAGATTGGCTTGGCATAAAAGACAATAAAAATTTAGCTTGTCACTATCTACTGTAAAATTCAACAGTGACTAGATCAGTTTATATTGATATTTATAGACAGATGACAGATAGAATATCAAAATGGAAACATTGTAAAAGGTGAAAAGACATTTAAATCACACACACCCAGCAAACAGAACAAGAAATGAACAGTTATAGACATATAGTTGGATCCACATGTCCACAAAAGCGAAAATGTACAATGTACTGTATATATAATGTCTAATAAGTAATGTATGTCATTATGCAGAGTTTAACGTGCATTTACAATGTGTTTGTTTTTTGTGGTTGCCTTTCGTGGTTTCGGAGTTACAGAAAAGTATGACAGCAATAAAACTTCTGTCATTTCTGTGAGCAGTTAAGGTAAAACCACATAATCAAAAAAGCCCAGCACATGTGCAATAACCCAAGAGATGAGGAAGTGTGTGTTTACCGGTGTGTGAGAGAGTCACTCAGCTTGTGGAGGACGTGGAAGCGTAGGACGAGCTCCGTGCTTGGGCGCCCTCTCTCTGGACATACTCCCAAGGAACAGTGCCCACTGTAGATGGCGCTGTTAGGCACATTTGTTTGGGTGGGGGTAGGGGCATGGGGTGGTTTGGATGGGGTGTGGCAAAGAAAAAAAAATCACAAAAGGCAGACAAGACAAATGAGGAAGAACGATGGAGAAAGACGAAGAAATACTGAACACCGAAGAGGCTGATGTGCTCAGGTTTGGTGGCTCAAGCCGTGCTCACAACCATAGGTGATTCTACTGGGATTGCGGGGACATCAATGTGTAAGAAGATTTATTGTAAATGTATTTACTTTTTTAAACACTAATCTATTTATCTTAATAAATGACTGGTTGGGCTCTCTCACGCCCTGGGCATAAAGCCTGGAGTCGTCTATGCCCATAACTGTTTTTAACGGGGTAATTAACTGCAGCATCAATATGTCTTGAATGTTTCACTAATTTTGTTTAACCTAGAGTGATTCATAATTTTAGAAACATTAAAAACAATTCTGTATGTCCATAGCCATGTAGAGTGTAAATTAAGCATTAAAAATCAGTCTATTTAGTAAACAGGCTATGCTTCTTTTATAACCTTTATTAAAATTAGCCAAAAGTTTTCCTTGACTGCTTTTGATTCTTTAAAGTTCATTAAAATTTTGGTGCTTGCAGCAGTACCATAAAACAAATACTTTTGGTAAAATTCCCCCAAGAATAAATGACAGAGTATATCATTGGTCAATCTTACTACAAGAATGCTCTGCAGGAGCTCACAGTCGAGGATGTCTTTCGATTGGCTAAGAGGTCTGTTCATCATTAAGGAGGTGGGGCCTACTACAAAGGAGCACATTCATTGGACGCAACAATGATTACAACACAGACTGTAGGACAGTACAAAGTGAAAGTGACTTGGGTCTGCAGACTGAATACTCGGCGATGTAAGAGAAAATTAAAGTTCACCTACATGGTGGTATTCAAGTTCCCACCTAAAGAAGCAGTATAGATTAATGCCGATATTGGGTATTCGAGTGAGCAAGTCCAGCAACAAAGATCACCATCCGAGCGCAGGCAAAGCAAGTCAGATAAATATTCAAAATACTAGTTCGGAATACTAATTACCAGTAACGATTCATGACAGTAGCAGCCCATTCTTTATTCTTATATTGTTTTCATTTCTTACTTTTACATAAATTTAAACATGAAGTGTCCATTGGTATTACTACCAAATATAATGTATGGCACTACAAACTTTTGCATATCAATACAAATTCACATTTGCTACTGAAATAACTGAATTTTAGGAAATTGCTATTTATAGTGTTCTCTATTGTGCTGAAATGGGGGGAGATTGTAGTCTCTTGAATGGACATGGAAGTAATTATAAATGTACACCTAAGAAGTAACGGATACAGCTTCTTGATATTCAAGTTTGCACTATTAGAAAGGTGTCTATAAAATGATTACACTCAGATAACTGGAAATAGGTGTAAACAGAAGATTAGCCAAGCAAGGCCAAGCTTCCTCCCTCTCCGCTGTTCATGTTTAATGCTCCTACTCCCCTGCAGCTCAAAACTCCTGTTATGCCAAACTGTCTCTTAGCCAACGGTGGCTCACCGGTCTCTAGGTGCGTGTTGCTCTTCCTTCCTGGGTCCCTGCGGAGCTGGATGCCCTTCACAGAGAAAATGGAGGCAGCTGAAGAGGAGAGCGGAGAATCAGGAGTTCGGTCACACAAAGGTGCACATCTCACACGAACAAACAGCTATGCTACATATATGAAGCCCACACACATATGCTGGAGCAGCTAAGGTGAGGCGAGGTCTGAAAAGGGCTTGGATGGTAGTTACACAGGCATAATTTAGCACAATCAGCAAGATTAAGTGGTAACACTTCACTTGAAGGGGCACAAATAATACCGTATTATACTATTACTTATGTATTAACCACAAACTAAGTCTTAGTTACATACTGATCTCATGTTCATTAATCATTTATGAATTTATGTATCTTTTATCTCAAGTAGCTACTATATTTGTTTATGATGCTATGATATTGTTATGATATTGTACTTCAGTAGTAACTGAGTTACTACTAAGTATTTGAGCCCCCTCAAGTGAAGTGTTACTGATTAAGTTTAATGCCGTTGCTCGAGGGTACTCATTAAGGCTGTAATTCAAGAGTTAGTTTAGTTTAGTCTAGCAATTTAGGGAGACACTTACTGTCAGGCAGAGTGTGCACCTGCTCCCCCAGACAGGAGAAATAGGCGTGTCGGAGGCCATTCTCAGCGGAAATGCGGTTCTTCACCGAAAACTTAAGGTAGGAAGATAGAGGACAGACAGGAAGCAGGAGCAGGAGGGGAGGGGAAATGATAAAAAGCAATGCTGACCGCACTCTTTCACTGACTGGACCTACTGCGTTCCCATAAATCAATGGGGTGACTGTTAGAAGACCTCGAGTAACCAACCTGGAGGAGTTGGGTCAGAAGGTGAATCCCGTCGGCGTCTATCCTGTGGGAAAGGATAAGCCCAGCAGATATGGCCACCACTTAGATAATGATAGTGAGACGGCTTCACAGAGCGGCAGCTTCAGGGTTTGCCGCACTTGGCTCCAAAACCATAGCACAGGATGCGATAATGCCAAAGTGCAACTGTTACAAATGCAGCTAACACAGCAGGCATGGGCAGTGAAAAAAACCGAAAGGGTGTCATATTTGCAGACAAACGGGCGCGAGGACATACAGACGTAAACAAAAAGCAGGAAGGCGTGGTTAGACACAGACATGGAGACGTACATACAGAGTGATATAGAGACAGGCAGGCAGACATATGCAGACAGATGGGTGACCTATGTAGACAGATGGGAAGACCTATGCAAACAGACGGGTGACCTATGTAGACAGATGGGAAGACCTATGCAGACAGATGGGTGACCAATGCAGACAGACGGGTGACCTATGCAGACAGATGGGTGACCAATGCAGACAGACGGGTGATCTAGGTAAACAGATGGGAAGACCTATGCAGACAGACGGGTGACCAATGCAGACAGACGGGTGATCTATGTAAACAGATCGGAAGACCTATGCAGACAGACGGGTGACCAATGCAGACAGACGGGTGACCTGTGTAGACAGATGGGAAGACCTATGCAGACACACGGCTGGCGTGTCCAGATAGACAAGTGACCTGTGCAGACAGACAGGCAATCCATGCAGACCGACACATGACCTATGCAGACAATTGGCAGACCTATGCAAACAGACAGGAGACCTATGTATACTGATGGGCAGACCAATGCAGACACATGGGCAGGCCTATGGAGACAGACAGGTGACCTATGCAGAGAGACAGGCAACCTATAAAGACAGGCAACTTATTGCATACAGTCAGACAGACCTATGCAGCAGGGCTGCACAATTAATCGTGAAAAAACGCAATCTTGATTCACACAATCTCATTTTTAAATCACAATAGTTTTTCTGCATTGTATTACATCAGCTGGATCAAAATAAGTGCTCCTACTTTTACCCAGAGAGTCTGAAGCATTCCATAATTCTGCATTCTCTTTAAAGGGCGCATTCCCACCACACCAAATACCTTACTTTTGGTACCTCAAGAAAGTACCAAAATTATGGTACTTCAAGGTTTTCCACTGGCTTAAAAACCTGTACCGAATGACATCACAGTGCGAGGCGGTGTATTTTGTACTGAATTTAAAAAATGACTGTATATTATAGGGCTGGCCAAAGGGTGATATTTATACCAGCATCGCATGTTGTGCGTATGCAGTTCTGACTTTGGCAGTCAGCTAGATTAAGATCAGGCTTTTTTTTACTTTCAGTTCTGTATACCGACATGTTCTGTATATGGAGCTCAGGGAGTTTAAGTTTCACTAAAACATTTTTACCCTGTCACAGGAAAAAAATGTCATGTTTTGCAATTTTAATTATTATTCGTTTTCAAGATTATCTAGTATACAGTGCCCTCCACAATTATTGGCACCCATGGTAAAGATCTGTAAAAATGGTTAGAGAAAATGCACCTTTTACTGAGGTAGCTTCATCTCACACTGAAAAAATGAGGAAAATCCAACCTTCCTTTGAAATAAATTTATTCAAAGAAAAAAAAATCCTTCATCAAGAAATAATTATTTTTTAACAAAAATGATAGATGAGCAGGCCTATGCAGACAAATGGGCAGACATATGCAGACAGACGGGCAGGCCTATGCAGACAGACGGGCAGGCCTATGCAGACAGATGGGCAGGCCTATGCAGACAGACAGACAGACCTGGGTGCGTGGTTGACCAGCGGCTCAGCGGTGTAATGAGGGAACTGGTAGGCCATTAATTCCTCACAGCTGGATATTCCTGGCCAGGTCTCCTCTGTTGGAGAGCCTAAGAGTAGAACATATTAGCCGAGTGTACCTTGGTCAATTTTTGCACTGTTGCACAAAAAAACAATACATACACACGAACATGCTCACATGCAGGTATAAATACTGGTGCAGGGAAGCATAAACAAAACGATCAGCAAACAGTTTTTTGGTGATGCACCTAGAATTCGGAATATCAAATGTAGCTCATCCTTCACTGTAGATCCGGGGAACAGGGGTCTACCCGTCATCATCTCGTAGAATATACAGCCTACCCCCCTGGTCAAACACAGACACAAAGAGAGGGAGAGAGTGAGAGAAAGAAAGAGAGAGACTCTGATACCCTCCATCATTTTAGATATTATTTTCTTTAGCAGATGCTATTACCTAAAGCTATGTAAATTTCGACAAAGCAGAATCAGACAATCCCAGGAGTATTTTGGGGTTAAGGGCCTTCCTCAGTGACCCAATGATAAAATCACCCTGCTGACCCTGGGACTTGAACTGGCGACCATCCTATTCAGGCATAGCAATTTGACCCATTGAGATACACACCACCCCCTCTGCCCATTAACCTAAAGGCTGGTGCTTTGACTGTGATAGACACAGTCTAGACTGAGAGTGGGAGACATCCTGTGAAAATGTGTGCGAGCTAAAAAAGAACCATTTGACAGTGTGGAGAGTCATGTGGGACTGTGCTCAACTGCATCTGCCCAGAGAAGAGTGATACAGGAACTGAACTAGAAAAAACTCAACATAGTTATGGAGCTTTGTCAGATTGTGTTGGACTGCAGGGGACTTTGCAGGGCTGATTTACCACATGTCGATGGGTGTTGAGTACTCTGTAGAGCCTAGCAGTACATCTGGCGGTCGGTACCAGAGAGTCACAACCTCATTGGAATACGTCTTAGTCGGAACCGACTTAGCCCGGGCTAGACCTGGAACAAAGAGTATGAGAGAGGACATTAAGCGGAAATAAAAATTCCAATTCTTTGCATGCATGTGTGTGTATGTGTTTGTGTACTTTCACATGCGTATCAGTCTGAGTAAGAGCCTATCACACCAAAGTCAGCCAACTTGAGCTCCCCCCTGTGGCTGATGAGTAGATTCTGTGGCTTGAGGTCTCTGTGCAGAACTTTCCTGCCATGACAGTAAGCCAGGCCCCGGAGCAGCTGGAATAAGAAGATCTGCAGAACAGGGCCAGAGGAGACAGGGCTACTTTATATGGGCAGAGTGGACCAAAAATAATTCTAGGTACAAACAAGGTGATTCAGGCAAATTCAAGACAAGGTATTCATTCCACACAGCTGAAAAATTTCTAGACACACCTGAGACAGTCAGAAATTTGAACACATTCAAATTTACATACTTTCACACTCACTTTAACATTGTACACATCTAAGATATTTCCACAGTCGTCCATGTACTGCTTCAGATCCTGCTCCTGGAAAGGGTGGAGGGGGAAGAAGGTCAGGTGGGGATGGAAAAGTCATCAGGGAGACAAGCAGAGCAAGGGGACGCATATAGCACATGGTAAAGAGTCGTCACATAGCAGTGCTTTGGGAACGTTCTATAGATATACTTAGCTATATTTTGGTTTACATTGCATTTCATGTCCTGGGGACATGGAATGGCCACGTTAATGACAAACTTGTTACTGTCAGTTTATTTTATTTCATTTTTACAATGTCAGCTATTTTCACAATTATTACTATATTCAACAACTGTGCGACTTACTAGATTATATAATCACCTTAACTTTTACTGTTTAAATGCTATGCTATTTTAACTTTCATGTAATCGGATGGAGAGGAACCGACAGGACAGATGTTGACTTTTTTCACCATTACCCCCCCCCCCAACCCCCCACTCCCTCTCTTCCCACGGACGCAAACCTGCATAGAGATCATAGTCTACAGACCATGTATTCAAACACCAAAGTCAGGCACTTCTCCGTGTGGATGATGTCATGTAGGGTGACGATGTTGGCGTGCTTCAGATCCTTAAGAAGTGACACTGAAGGAGGGAGGGAGGACTGAAACATGAAGTATGCCTACACATCCGTCGCCAGCCAATTTCTCACAGTTTTTAGCTGAACCCTCTACTAGTCATTTTGCACTTACTATTGTTATTGTCATGTTGTTGAGCCCCTCTTTGCAAATTACATGGTTGTAGTCAAGTTTACTTTATCTAACCATAACAGTCAAGAGTTATGAGAGGAATGTCTTAATTTGGATTCCATCAATTAAGCTTTCAGTCTGATGAACTATTACACCACCTGGTGTCCATTTTTGCAACTTGCATAATGCCTGATGAAAAGCATCAGTCAAAAATGCCGTGAACCATTAAAAATTGTAAATCCGCCTTGTCTGTAGCTGGTTGGCCATGAGGAGCGATTCTGGCTGCTGATTAGCTATGCATGGCATTACCCTCTCGGATGGCGGTGCATGGCGCTCCTTCTTCATGCTCCAGACGGATCTCCTTGAGTGCCACCAGGTTGCCCGTCAACTTGCTGCGACCCTTAAACACTGTTGCGTAAGTGCCCTAAAATCAAGCACAGGGGAGAAGGGACAGATAAACAAGACAGGACCAGGATCTTATATGGCTGCAGTTTTGGATGCTAGTCCAGTTCTTCACCTACCCCGCCCCCCTGTGGAGTGGAGGCTGAACTTCTCTTCATGTGGCTATCTTACCTCACCCACTTTATCCAGCTTGGTGTAGGTTTCCAGCTTCCCAAAGCCGATCTCAGACTGCAAGCGAGAAAGCCAATCAGAGTCTCTAACAGTTTCAGGAAGTAGTTGGGCCTCGATCTAAAACCACTCAGATTTTCTGGGCTGCATCTCACGGGCTTTTTCATCCTTTTCCACAATACTACCTCATTTGGGATGTCAAAATACATGCGGCATCGCTTCTGTACACAAAATCACAGAAATTCAGCTGCATTTAAAATGTGTCCAAACAGTAACATACATCTGGTATTAGTGATCATGGATATGTGTTCAGCTACTGTGACGTAGGGTTCTCTCAGACAGGCTGGAGTACATGCTGGATGGCACGCCAGACCACTGCAAGGCATTTACACACACAGTCATACTACTAGCAAATTATTGATACCAATTACACTAACTGCATATCTTTGGACCCCACAGTGCAAGTGGAATGTAAACCTTGCACCCCCGGAGGTCTGAGATTGTGGTACTACCCACAAAGCCTCTGTGCTGCCCCCTGCTGGATTCCCTCTTATTAACTTGGAAATTCACATTTCAGCATTGGGGCAGCATACATATTTGAAAGCTGTCTGAAATTTATTTTATTGCTCTCGATTGCTCAGCTAGATTCACCGGCAAGACTGGGAGGCAAACGGCAGGGAATAAGCTGGAGGCACCATGTTGCAGGGCCTCTGGTGACATTAAGCAGCCACCATTGAGATCCTGCGCTAAGGGCCTCGTGTCACTAGGCTTCCATCAGCATGATGTATTGCTAGGCATCACACGGGGCTAAGTGCTCTCCATTGGCGGTGCAGCACACTAAATGCACTAAATGCTTGCAGGCAGCATGCACATTTAAGGGACACCAGACGCTAAAGGCGAGGCAGCGAGCGATACCACTAAAGCTAGCCTCAGGCCCTCACCAGCGAGACACGGCGGAGCCGGCGGCTCATGGGCTTGGCGAAGGGCGGCCCGCTCATGGCGAACTTCTCCAGGTAGCTCTCCGGCAGCCGGATGTCCACCGGAAGGGAGAGCCGCTTGTTGATGTCCTGAGGAAGTCAGGAAGAGGCTCGACTCACGTGGAGTCCAAGGCTAAGGAGAGCAGTGGGACTTTGACTCGAACTCAGGGAGGTGGTGGAACTATGACTCGCACAACTGGAGAGATCAAGGAGTGTGTCTCGCATTGATTAAGAGTGGAAGAATATGACTTGCTCATTCAAAGGTATGGGAGTATAATTCATACGGGGGGGGGGGGGGCACAGGGAGAGAATGGGCAAGGAGAAAGGGAGGGGATGGAAAGACTGCCTCATTAATTAAATCTTGGAGAGAGAGAGGAATGAGAAGAGAGGAAAGAGTTGAAAGAGTAACAGGAGAAAACAGGGAAAGAGCAGAATCGATAAATGAAACCAATTTTATTTACTGAACAGTACTACCAAAAAAGTTATTACAAGGCACTTTTCTGGGGAAATCAAATAACAGAACTTAATTTTCCAATAAGAGGGAGAACACTGAAAACGGTACTGTATCCCCTGGTAAGAAGGAAAAACATGTTCATACAAAATTAAATATATAAATACAACCTTTAAAAAACCTTTAGGGAACCTGCATTGAATCTTTAGTGGTCATATGTGACGTGTGCAGAGGCAGGCTGCGTGATACCTCCGCGATGCGCCGATGGTTGCCGTTTCGTAACCGCACCCGCACTGGGCTCTGGACCTCATCAGAGGACGTGCCGGATGCCTGGTCGCTCTCACCATCCGAGCCCATCGCAGTCCCCTTGCCGTTCTCGTGGACGATGCCTGTGACACATATACAAAAACACAAGAGCATAATGTCCCCATGAGTGGCTGATATGCGTCACAATTCCAGTGTTTTCTGATAACCACTGGCATGCAAATCCCCCTGCAGAGGAAAGTCAATCCAGCCCATAGTCACACCCCTATGAAAATGCAGCCAAATGTAATAAGATCAAACAGTGCTGTGTAGACATTAGCAGGCCAGGAATGCTGCCAGACACATTAGAGTAATAAGTGACAACAGAGCCTAATAAAGCACTTCCCAGTTAGCATCTGTGGTGCTGCATTGATACACTGCTGCTCTGCCTAGTGGTATCTGTAGATGACCAAAGCCAGAAGTATATATGGTCTACACTGACTGAGACAGGAAAATGCCTAGCTATCCCATGACCGCTTTTAATCTCTCTTTGCTGTATATGTCACTGAAGCTACAGCCCGACTATCCAGCGCCACCTGCAGCCATGACAGCCATACTGCAGGTTGTTCATTTCACGGCCTGTTTGACTCTCTGCCTGTCGATTACCTCTTTTAGGTCGGTTTCCTCTTCTTGGTCCAATGAAGGAAATTATTATTTTTTTGGAATACACGAATAAAACAGCACACATAAGTATACATACAAACACAGATACCACATGTATACACTAACAATAGCACCAGTAACCAAGAGTACAAGAAATGCCCAAATACTATATAATAATAATAGATACTTTATTCATCTCCATAGGGAAATTGTCTTTAACGCCTCCCTCAACTTGCTCTTTGCAGAGTAAGTTGTCTACAAAAGGCTGCCGCCTGTAGTGGCGCCCAGGGAGCCGAGGGTTAAGGGCCTTGCTCAAGGACCCGCAGACGTGCTGAGGTTGGGTTTGAACCAGCGACCTTGTGATTACAGACCCACAGGCTTAGCCCACTGAGCCCACTGAGCCACACGCTACCCCACATACCCTAAAGCACAGATGTGCGGCCATCCAGACAGACTCTCTCCCCCTTCTATACTATCCATTCTCTCTCCATTCTCTTCCTCCTTCCACCTGGTCTTCCATTCCCTCCACATCCCCAAAATGTATTTACATACTTAATGTCCATCCACCGTATGTAACACTTTTGATGCCCCAGAAATGTTTTGAAGGCCTACGACACTGTGATCCCAGACGCTTAGCTCACATCTCCATGCTAGCATGTGTCAGCGCATGCAGGCAAGGATACAGGCCAGTGCAGTGACTCCGCCGGGCCCGTATTAGCAGGGGGGCACTCCACCTGAGTGCAGCTTGCAGCACTAACACCTAATGCAGTGTGTGGCCTCCATCCAACACTCCACAGCAGGTTAGAGACACCCAGGGGGCCGATCCTGATCTAAGAGCTGATCTGGAGTCAGCGCGTTGCTTCAGCAGATGTCCGTTCCTTCACCCTCCTCATGACTGATTGGCCAGGGTTGGTCCTTTGCCTTGCTAATGACTTCAGAAGCATTGCAAACCTGAAAGTATTCCCTAGCCACACCCCCACCCCCACCCCCTGTACCTGGAGGGGACTGTAAACAATCAGGACTACAGCTGTGAAGAGCAGAGAGGCTAAGCAAACAGACCTCTCTCTCATTAAACTCCAGCAGTGTGACAGTGAAGGGAGCTAAACGCTGGGACTGTGTCTGCTTGCGTAATTCAGCCTCTCAAGTGTGTTAAATATCAACAATATAAGGACAAATTATATTGACAAATAGCACCTTCTTAACAGATTGTACTGGCCACACCAACCAATAGCCATACCTCCAAAAGGTCCGGCATGAAAGACACATTTAAGAAATGTAGGGCAGAAAGTCATTTCACATACACACCGGGATTACTGCGTTCAGCGAGACCTATCGATGTGGTGCATTCTGGCTCTTGCAGCAACACTACCAGCCAGCACCACCAGGGGGTGCACTAAGAAGGGCCCAGCTTAAACAAACAACAATGCCAGCCATACTCTTGCAGAGCAGCAGTCAGTAGTCACAGCTTCAGAGTATTCTGCCTTATGCAGTAACAGTCCTGGTCAGAATGTGCCCTACATCGAGGCAATGGGTGAGTCTGCCCATCTACCAAATCAAATCAAATCAAATAAAAAAATATATATACATTCAGTTTTTCACATCTAGCAGATGCTAACAAATTATAACGAGTTGTGCATTTATTAAAAATCTTTTTATGTGAGACAAACAGCCATGACTGAGCCTGACACACACGCAAGGACAGACACACACCAAGCCGCAGCTGAGCGATATAGCTGACGCAGCTGAGAAGCGTCCATCTTTTCACCTTGACGGCACCACAACACACAGGAAGTTTATTCCAGTAGCACAGAGGAGTAGCAGCAAAAGCAGGCCAGGGGAGCGCTGGGGAAAACAGCTAGCCGGGACGCTAAGGAAGTAGGCTGGCAGAGAGCAGCCCTATCAGGAGACCTGGCACGATTATTATCATAAACTGCATTCAAATGCAAATTTATATTCAAAGTGAAATTGTAACACACATCCATTAAAAGTGTCTGCTACACGGCTAAGAATGTAAACACAAAATAGCATTAAAAACCCTAAGATTACATGTATAACATGCAATCTTCAGATCCCAAATTCTTTTTATATATAAAAGACTAAGCTAGACTCTTAAATGGCAGTTAGTGATTGAACTGACAAGATATATAATTGTGAACAATAATAGTGAACAGATGTAATAGCAGAATAAGTATTTCCCAGGTCAACAGCCCCAACAACTTCACATAAATGCACGTAACTGTCACTGGGTTGCCACGTGGCTCCAAAAAATGTAGCTACAGGTAAAGGGGCACTGCTGCTAGTTATGTTGGGAAATTGAGTCATTCACCATTGAAAAGGGTCAGGACGTGACTGTTCCAGTAAATAACCAGAGAAAATGATACATGTAGAGTTTCACCCTCAACAAATGGCAACATGATGCAAAAAGCCAAGTGACCACTGCATTGATTCTATTTAATCCAACTAAGCCAGTATCCAATGCACTGGAAAAGCTGAAAGCATCGAAAATGACAAACCTATGACACATAACACTGGAAACGCAAAAATACCAAGTACCCAGCTCTGAAAAGCTAATAAAATAATAATAATAATAATCCCCAGTTCCGGGCCAACAAGCTGAATGAGACACTAATCAGAGTGAACATAATGATTCAGAAAAAACAGACAGAAAATGAAGGGGATACACACCATTACTATGATCATCATCACTACCGTTCCTTTTATTTTGTACTTAATACTGCTGTTTAATATCACCATTCATGTATTGCCCATATTGTCACACATACACGTCAGCTGCTTCAGCTACGATGCTGAACCTCAGTTCCCTTCATCAAACAAGGAAATGTAAAACACAACGTTTAGACCAATGTTTTCCAGCCCAGTCCTTAGGGACCCCTCAGACAGTTGATATTTTTGCTCCCTCCCAGCTCCTGACGTACTTGTACCAAGTATTCAGTGTTCTTGATTGCTTGGTTAAGGTGTGCTGGGAACTAGAAGGAAGCAAAAATGTGGACTTCCTGGGGGTCCCGAAGGACTAGTCTGAGAAACACTTATATTTCCTGGTTCCGTTTATATGGTCTAGGTGAATGGCATCAACAACCATCAGGAATTGTAGCCATTACAGAATTGCAGATACTCACCACTGCGACAGTCCTTAAGCCTGGCAAGGCCATCTTAGCATGCTTATACACTAACTGCTTTGCAGCTAATGTGATTGGTACGTGATCGGGGGCTATGCCAAGCCTCAGAATAGGGGTAATTAAGGACAAGGATTTAACGCAAATGACAGAGAACAGTCCCAAGACCCAGCATGGACCTGGTATTACACCCTCAGAAAACATACCAAGTCGCACCAGTCACAGGAATTATCAGTGTTATTAATAGATAACTCTGCATAGATGTGAGATTCAAGCTATAAAATACTTAAGAACCACATGCAGTGAAACAGATGTTCTGTTAATATGCTGTTAAATAAAAATATTTGGAATGTTGCAGGCAGCAAATAATAAGTAAATGGAGCCTTTTGTGGTTTACTGTTTTACTTATTTTAGTTTAAGGAATAAATGTGAGATGTTTATTTATTTTAGTCCAGTGTTATTAACTAATTATAAAGGTGGCCAGTGGATGCTGCCAGTGTTTCCTGTTACATGAAATATGTTTTTAATATATGCCATGTTTTTGGCGAAATGATTGTCTCGTGTCAATCTATCACCTTGAGAGAGGTAGAGAAGGAGAGAAAGAGAGAGAGAGAGAGAGAGAGAGAGAGGAATAAAGGCAAACAGAGAGAGAGAAAGACAGAGAGGGTTCACCGAGAGATCCGGTCCTGTAGAGGTTCAGTTGGGAGCGCTCCAGCGCACCCCTGGGCTCCCGGCGCAGGGCTGTCCGTCCCAGGTGACCTGCATACTGACGCAGGAAGGAGGGGGCACTGTGCGAGGCTGGGTGTGAGGAGGGGCACAGGGTGGGCCGTAAGGCAGGACAAACCACCGGATCTGAGAGAGAGAGAGGGTGGAGAGCCAGAAGGGGTGTGAAGTTTAAGGAGCAGACAAGCAGAGAATGGGAAGGTCTGTAGGCAGTGTGAGCGGAGGAGCAGCAGGGGCCCCAGAGAGACAGACAGAAGCATGGGGAAGAGTGGATGTGAAGATTAAGGTTCTCGTATCAAGCTTGACTGATTTCTTTTCAGCTCACTTTGAAAACCTTGCCCTCCCATGCGCTTTCATTAGTCATCTTCCTTGTCAGCAGGCAGGTAGCCGACAGCCCTAGCACAAACCGCACTTCACGCCCTGGTCAAAGGATCTCTCCGACTGCAGCTGAGCTCCTCTTCGGAGGTGCTGAATGTGTGATTTCACCTCTGCGATGCCAACCAGCTTCTGGATTGATTGGCATTTGCAAATCGGCCTTCCGCGCAATTAATCTCATTGAATGAAGCAAGATTGCCAGGGAACATCTCCACCAGTGTTGCTAAAATACACCAGGCTGCCTTTCAAGGATTGCATACTGGGCTATGCAGCCTAATGAGATTTTATATTAATTTAAAGCAGTGTTTCTCAACCCAGTTTTCACTAAGGGTCCTCGGTAAGGAAGCTGGGAGGGAGCAAAAACGTGGACCGCCAACTGCTTGCAAATGTGAGCCACCACAGACGGTCACTCCAGTCAATATTATCATCAGATCCAGCATCACACATCTGATACAAATTTACTATTCCAAGTAATACAATTTAAAATAAACATCTCGTCACTATGGATCCAAATGCATGGATGACGGTGGGTGGCAGTCATTAGCAATTAAGAATTTTGTGCTGTGTACAAAATTAATTTAAAATCTCTAGTCAAAATCTAGTCAAATCAAAGCTTGCATTTTAACTTCTTTTTTTCTTCCCAAGAGTCCAGGAAATAATTTCCCCACACAACATTATTTTTTTCTTCAATCACATAATGAAGATAATAAATCTCTCATGCTGAGCAGAAGTAATGCATGCCACTTTCTCCTTCAGCCAAACCCGCAGCCATTTTAGCGGCAAACTTATTCGATACGATACCTCTGAGCCAAGTCAAATCCGCTGCCATTTGCGAGAGGAGTCCAAGTCAGAATCGAACTAAAAGGAGTGATTCAGCAATTATCAGGGTAAGAACAAACAGCCATATGCTTGGAATGCCAGGATGAAACGGTGTCCAACAAGGGAACCCATGTGACACCCCGGTACGGTATTCCACTTAGAACAAGACCCTCTTTCTCACAGATGGAGGTTTGGCTAAGCATTTAAGCAGTGGCGAAGTTTAACACCACTCTAGCAATGCATTTGCTTGGGGTCCCCTGTTGACTACAAACAGTCACTATTAAATATACTGTATGTGTACCATTAAATATATATGTACCTTATTTAGGAGATTGCGAAGCATGTTCTGCTAACCAGCTAGCTAACTACCATCTTCTGACTGTACTCATTGTGAAATAAAAGTTATTTATTTAGATTTTGTAACATATGAGGGGGGCCCCAGATAGAATGAGCCCCCAGGGGATGGCTTACCCGAGGCTTGGGGAAAGGGCGGGTCCACGGGTGGGGCTGACTCCGTCTGCTCATCCAGCGGCTCATCGGCGGGCCTGGGGCCACGCAGCGACATGGACAGGCGCCTCTTGATGACTTTAATCCTGTCCATCCCATCAGCACCTGCAATGGGCCCCGGGCCCCAAAGGTGACCAGGAAAGGCAAACAAGACACAGGCGAGTCACTGACAAGAGCGATCAGTCAATACTCTGGGAACAGCAACTCCAAGATCTTACAGCATCGATTAGAATATGAGCAACGCAAGTACGTGTGGCTTTACACTGGTATTTCTTTCCATTTTAATCAGCAGTTGTATCTGTTAGTATCTGTGTCAAGCATGCAATTAATTTACTGGGCTAAAACAGGAAAACTACTATATACATAAATTGCTTTTTTTTGCTGCTACAGCGGTTTTATATGATTTGTTTGCATTATTCTGAACTCCACCTGCATTTACTTTCTGTATTTCTACCTCCCATGTCATGCGCATCTATTACCCTGGTATGATGATCATCTATTACTCCCATGTGATGTGCATCTATTACCCTGGTATGATGATCATCTATTACTCCCATGTGATGTGCATCTATTACTCTGGTATGATGATCATCTATTAGTCTCATGTGATGTGCATGTATTACTCTGGTATGATGATCATCTATTACTCCCATGTGATGTGCATCTATTACTCTGGTATGATGATCATCTATTACTCCCATGTGATGTGCATCTATTACCCTGGTATGATGATCATCTATTACTCCCAT
>JAODKC010000130.1:8143985-8166429 GCA_026777985.1 Mormyrops attenuatus
TACTCTGGTATGATGATCATCTATTACTCCCATGTGATGTGCATCTATTACTCTGGTATGATGATCATCTATTACTCTCATGTTATGTGCGCCTATCTTGATCTCTGTTTTTGAGAGATTTCACTGAAACATCCATGAACAGCACACCAGCACCCACAGATTTTGTATCAAAAGCAAGACATTTTAAATATCAATTTCAATATTGAAAATTTTGTCACCTAAAAACCTCAATTAACATCAACCAGCTATTTACGTCTCACATTTCTTAGCTGTACGCAGCCCTAGATTAGCATCGGGAGGAAGCCTGTATTTATTTGCTGCAAAGAGGGATCGTTGCCTTGACCATTACAAAAGCTAGTTAACAGTTATAGCACATCAAGCGTAATGTAATCAGAATTAAACAAGGTGGTCATAAAATCAACTCAAACGACCAAGAATCACAAAATGAGAAAGTGTGACAGCAAAGATTCACCCCATTAATCATCACTGTAGATGCAGTTCTTCAGACACCATCAGAACCTCATTGCCAGTATTAAGTACAAAGACCAGACCAAGACCACAAAGACCAATTTCCAGTGTTCTGCCTTCAAACATAATTGCATACATAATTTACTCATACCATTTGGCTATGGTGTGTCTGTGCAGTGGGGTCCTTTTACAGTATGAATGATAGGGTTAGTGGAGAGAATTGTGTTGTCACCTCAGCTCTGTCAGAATTACTGCAGGGCTGCTTTTTCGCAGCCAGTGGGTCCCACACACTCATCACAGCAGTTCTGCACTGTACTCAGCTCTCATGGGGTTTTTACTGGGCAGCAGGAAAAAATTATCTCTACTTGTGAAAAAATATAGCAAACTGTCTAGCACTGTAGCATATTAACGGGAGAGAGGGAAGCAGGAGGGATCAATGTTGGAAGAGCTGGACATAACCTCGATGAAAAAGGGATGGTTTCTTTGAGCACCATAATGCCCTTGATAGTACTCTCAAGGTAAGAGTCTGTGGTCAGTGGTCAGTTTCACTGTCCAAGACTGACAGCTCAAAAAAACCAATGGAATCGCGTACTGTAAGAGGAGGGCGAACTGAGAATCTGTCAGTGAAAGAATTACACGTGGGAAATAAAGAGAGAGTATGAAGGGACTGTTTAATTGGTACAGTACAGCTCAGACAAACTTGGATATCGCTAAAGTTCACAGCTACTACATATTTTGATTAGAAAATTGTGTCCTAGTGAATAGACAAGTCACACGGATGAGAAATGTTACCGCAGAACTAAAGTCAGATTGCTAACACTTAACATAATCACAGAATGTCCACGGACATGGATTATTGGTTTCTACTGGGAAATTCTGCTGGAGTTTCCTCCTGTCATTGCAAGCCCCACCCTAATGAAACAGAATGGATTGTCACCTTCTGTTATCTAAACAATAAGGCAATATGACAATAAGGTTTATCAAAGTATACAAAAGATACAACTAATCAAAGGGCCTCCTCATATTCATTTGCATTACATCATTCTTAATTATTCACAAAATTGCATCTGGCCCCTTTTCTTCAAAGTCCTTCCTGGCTCTCAGCATGATTTTAATTCAGTTATTTATCCATTTACCCCCCCACAGATTCAGTTACAGCTCTGCTAAGGACCCACCCCCTCCCCCGCCATTAGGAGACATGTGTGTCACTGGACAGGAAGACATTTTCCCATTTCTCAGCACTACTTCACCCCGATCTCCTCAGCGTGTCCATCCCATAACCTCCATACCCTGCATACTCTTATGTGGTTTCTGGTCCAAGAAACCCAAGACTCCATCATTGTTTACTGCAGGCGTGGGGAACATGTTCCGTGGAGGACCGGTGTGGGTGCAGGTTTTTGGGATGACCTCTCAATCAGCCAATAGCAGGGGGTCCTTGGGACTGGAGTTGAGAAGCACTGTTTCATTATTGGCTGATTGAGAGATCATCCCAAACACCCACACTGGCTCTCCATGACCCAGTCCCCACCCCTGGCTTACTAGGATTATTTTCGTAACAGAATCATGCCCACAACTACAAATTTAGACAGGTTGCATGCAAACACAAAGCTCTAAAATGCAATTCCAACTCCCCAACCCGCTGAATCTTCTCATGCTTTATGGCACAGTGATGCAGATGGTTCCCTCACACCACCTGGTTTAGTTGGTTTCAATCCGCCCCCCACCCTGAGTGTGTGGAGGACTCCCTGTGCGGTACAGCTTTCCTCCAGGTACTTTGGATTCCTTCTGCAGTCCAAAGACATGCAGTTGACTGAACTGGTGTCTATAAATAGGCCATAGTACATCTCTGCCTTGTGTCCTGGACTGCCGGAGGTACATCCCCATGACCCTGCTCTGGATAACCAGCTGGAAAATGGATGGATCTTCTCAAGCCGTATATATGTATATGTGAAATATTAGAAGATAATATAATAATATAATCTTAAGTAACAACAAGATTACAAACTCAAACCAAGAATGAGCAAATGATGACTCCACAAGCAATTTACAAATACTTTCTATAAACACTTCACAAGTACAAATAATAGCCAGGATTCCTGCTAGGACATTAAATCATAGTGCAAAAATGGCAGCCCCAGCAGTAGATGACAGTAAGTGTAAAATCAGTGCTATTATAGCTGCAAAATATGTCAAAGTTATGTAACAAGCAAAAAATGGCATTCGACGTGAACGACGCAAGCGCAATTAAGCCCAGTTCCGGAGTATTAACGTGCTTCAAAAAACATGAACAGGGGCCAACGGGAACAAGAGTTACATGAGGGGGGTCTACTGCTACACTAAACACAACGTTGAAGCGGGAGGCCCGTCTGCTAAGAATTGTGTCAGTGCTCTCAGGCATGCGGAGGACTCCATTGGCTCGAATCGACAACCCCAGATCCGGCAGTTTTTTTCGGTTTCCGGGATGCGCGACTTTGTGGCTCTCTGGTACAAGCAGGACCGAAACGAGGTCTTGGTGCCTCTGCGTGTCTGAGAGGGACAGAGAGTGAGCCTCAGTGCTGGCGGTCACTCTGAGGAGTGCTGGTAGCAGATTCCTGCATTGTGCTCTGCCAACATACAGCTGCCAAGCAGGAGGCACAATGGGCTACTGCACTGCAGAGGCCGGCAAAACCAGACATGCCAAAATACATCTACACATAGAACCGCGTGTGCTTTAAAATATATAAATATATTAAAGATAGATTCATAAGATGTCAGGATAATGCTGAGGATTTCAATCTTTAAAATCTTAATATGTCTGGAGCAAGCACTTTAAGTCCCATTGTCATGGAGGCACACACATTCATACACGCATGTGCAACACGGACAAAACTGGAGGAGATGCGTGACTGATGTGAGGAGGGCCGAGCATGATGAAGATCATGGTGAAAGGTGCTACATGGCATGAAAAAGGCGAAGAGAGCACAAAGCAGAAGGAGGAGTGAGGAGATAATGGCCCTGTGCTGCCAGAAGCATGACCTGGAGATCAGATTATGGACAGTGAATGGCTGAGTTGAGCTGTGTCCTATAGGAAAGGAAAATTCATTTAATAAGATAAACTGGCAAACCCCAGGGACACTGTTAAACACAGCAACCCTTAATTCAATCGATGCAGGCGTGCCATTTGATATATTAAACATGCATCATGGCCCAAGGAGAAAGAGTGGAATTTGAGGGCATCTGTTCATCCACATACCAATCGCTGCTGTCTTCTGGAATGTGGCCAAGGTGGTCGTCAAGCAGGAATTTGAAAGTGCTCAAACAAAATGGCTTGGTCATGGGGAGAGGATCCTACAGTGGAGGAACACTCCGCCTCATTCTGATTAGGAACCTCAACCAGTTCCTAGTAGAACCCTGACTTTTCACTAATAAGTGTAAAAGTGAGGGGTTCAGAATTCAGGGTTCACAATTAGTGTTTCAGAGAACTTTGCATGTTCTCCTCATGTAGAAGATGTTGGCAGGTGGTGCAGGGGCCAGGAATGTGGACGTCACGCGTTTTCTAACAGGCTAACAGGGACAGTAACCTCTGTGCAAAGTGCATTAGCGAAAATGTACCACAAGTTGACACATATAAACGACAAGACATGCTTTGATTTTCTAGGGAAACAAAACGTTAAAGGAAATCAGTAAATAAATGAACGGAATTGTTTAAACATATCTTGTCTAAAATTTTAGAAATACTTTGTCCTATATAAAAATCAAAACAGCTCATTCTCCAAAAAAAGACATATATGGTGCAAGTTTTATTCGAGCATAATGTTCAAAACAAGCATTTAATTAATGACTTAAGCAGCAGATGTACTAGAATGTCCATGGACTATAGTAAAGAAAGGGATATCCAAACAGGGAAGAAAGTTACGTGCCACTGCATAAATAAACAAAAGACAATCAAGCTGAAAGTAACACGAACGATCCGTATCAAGTGAATTTAATCAATTAGTTACAAATTGGTTCGGGGGGTGCAGTACCGGTCTGTATTAACAGCCGACCGGGAAAGGAGTAACTGAAGCTTAATCCAAGCGAAGCAGCCAATTTCAGCTGTCAAAAAACAGGGGAAATTTCAAGTGGAAAATTCTACCGGAATTTCCACTAGGATAAGCTCGATCGTGTCAGTAGCACCCAGCCTGCCATCTGGATGCTGAGCGAGCAATGTAATACAATGCCTAGATATCGATTACCGGGCATCTAGTCATGTAAGGAAATGTCAGAGAACATGGTCAAAATGCAAAAACGTCCCGACCTTTTTTTAAAGGTTTTTCCAACCTCGAATATTGACGCTGGCTACGTGCTCGCATCTTCCGTAGGTTACAGTATTTGGCAGGACGGCTTAAGTCAATAGCAAGCCCTAAAACATTTCTCAGAACAACCTTGCACACCACTACACAAACGCATTAATTGCAGCCGGAGATATATTTCTAACTAGCTAATCAAACTTTACACATGCCAAACTAGCCCGCTAAGCCATCCGATCGCTCCCTGCTGTCCCCCAAAAGGCGTCACGAAACCGCAATAGTGGATCACGAAATAAGATGCTCATAAGAACAGATGCGCATTTCCCACTTACCAGTTTTTGTCTATGCTGCGTGTATTGCCGGTAAATCCGCACTATCGCAAGGAGCCAGGTACCACAGTACTGTACGGTTCGTTACAGTCTACAACGAAAATCCACTGCGACAACTTAACATAGGTCCAGACTGAGCCGAACCGGAAAATCTGTAAAAATCCTTTTTCTTTCCACAATGTTGGCGCCCGCTAAACGCCGCGCATCCGATGCCCGACGCAGCTACTTTTCCATTTGCCCGCTGTCGACTGTCAGATTAAAGAGGACAGTCATTCTGTCGCTGGAAGACCTGGGCAGCCAGGCGCAGGATCCCGGCGAATAATACAGCATCACAGGGGAAAGGAGTTTGCGTGAGCCGGGAGTGCCGGTAGGGGGCGGTGTGCTCGGGCGTCCCGCATGTCAGTGACCCTATATTTCCTAAGTGTGTGGAAGTACTTGATCGGGATCAGATACAGCCTCTAAAGCTGGTTAAATAAACACATATTAGTCGATTATAGCAGGACTGTTTTTTTGTTCCTCCATTCTTCTGGAGTACTGAATTAATAACAGGCCTATCACCGGGCCCGTATTCGTCCTCGGCGTTAAGTAATTGGCTTTCTGTTATTAATGGTAATTGAGTTCTTGCATTTATTTTATAGTACTTTGTGACTGTCAGGAAAAAAATGTTTGTTGCTAATTAAATGAATTGCAGTCTCGAGTATACTAGAAAAGAATGAAATATAGCCTATTACTGTGATGTAAAGCAGACTTCTTCAGAACTGCTCCTAGGAGTTTTCGTCTCCAGTGTTGCAGGAAAACATATTTCTATCAAAAACGCAATAATCTATAGATCAATACACTAGCGTAGGTCTATACTTCAAAGGTGCCAACCTGGAGTTGGGTCCCCATCTGCCCTGCTACTACAAACAAAAACGTAGCTTTAGCTAATAAGGGAAAAAGGACAAACACAACAACTCACCTGTCATACCAACAGGCACACTAACTGAAATTAACTTAAGTCAAAGACAAACAGTACCGATTTGGATATTGCTCTGCCATCGCAGCCTGGCCTTACAAGGGTTTCTAACAGTACATGTTCCCCAATACGATGGGGGAAGGCGGCCTACTTACAGTTCCCGTCGCCATAGTATAGCGTTAATTAAAGTAGTTATTAAAATGGTCCGCAATACCCCTTCGGTAGAAACAGCGAAACCCATTGCGTTAAATACAGCCCTAATGCACCTAGCCCATCTAATCTAAGCCGCGATCCGTTTACACAATTCGTTTCAGCAAACGACACTACACGATACGAGAAACAGGTCATTCTTAGGGCGGAATGAGAAGTTACACTAATAGAATTTATACAAAATGTGTAATTCCACACTATAAATCAAAAAACGGTTAGAATTCACATGGCACTAATTACTCCATTTATCAGAGGAAATCCCAGATATCGGCAGCTGGTACGAAAAGGTAGCAGAGAGACTGAAAAAAATAGTATTAACTGCTACTTAGTATTAAGAAAAATATTACGTGTACCGAATGAAATTAGAAGGGCGTGTATTAATGAAACGTGCACTTTGCGGCATTGCAGTCGCTTGTTAAATGTACTATAAATCATTAGAATTGCAGTAATGTCTTTAATAATTGTCGTTACTTCCCTCTACTGCCATATACTGGCTCCTCTTTGCCTTACCACTGGTCCCGACAATAGAGCTTGAGAAGTCTTCGTTTTAATTCGATTTCAGGCAAGATAAATGGACTCTTCCTCACAATCCAATATGCATCAATCTTCTGCCACTTATGCTGGTCAGGGTCGCGGGGTCTGGAACCTCAGCCTACCCCTCATAACAGGGGAGAACGGGCATACTCCACGTACACACACACACACACACACACACACAGGATCGGGATTCAAACCTCAAATCGTGGAAGCCCACACGTGCCTATTTATTCCTAAAGATAATCATTGTACATTTATTTAGAATGTGCGCATGCTATTTTATGGAATATAATTCTTCAGTCTTATATGACTTAATTCTGTGTAAAACCTCACCACTTAAACGACTTTAAACCACTCAAAAATCTTTTTATCGGACTGAGCCAAAAATACATCGACCTTTACTGCTGTGAAATGTCCCATTTTATGCAATCTGAAATGTCTATTTGGTAACGTTCTTCAATACACACTAAAACTTTTTAAAAACACATTGTTTTCGCTGTTTAAATTACATATCCTCTATGAGAAACATATTCATTGGCTGCTCAAAAAAATTCCATGTGTCAAAAATATGAAAAAAGTGGGCCTATGAAAATCAATCACGCGCTAGTTTTCAGTACATTTAATTTCAAGCTCTAAAAGTAAGTAACAGTTTTGGTTTCATAAAGCCCTTAACTTTTTAAATCAACAATGCATTGGAACCAATGTAGTAGTCGAAATGTCGACAATTGTTAATCGTATTAAATCTAATTCGTGCTGCCATATAAAGAAAACAATTTTCACTTCTTTGCCGAATAATAAATTTGCTTATCATATGATTTAATCAACCTTTACTGACATTTTAACAGTTACGACTGTTAAAAATAATTTACCTGAGCACAATACTATTTTTTAAAGGACATTTTGATGTTTTCACTATTTAAGAGTTGTTGTGAGTTCTCAACTAAATTGCCACATTTAAAACTTGCGAATCATTCAAACGACGGATAAATTTAATAAACAGCAGACGGTCATTTCAGACGGGGATCACCCGCTACCTGCAAACGCTGTGACCCGCGAATACCAGAGCTTCCCACATGCGCGCTGTAATCATGATTTGGCTTTTGGCTGATCGCCGCCAGGGGGCAGCAACCCTTTTAATCTGTGCGAGATGTAGACACCGCTAGTTTTCTCTTGGATAGTATCTATGGTCTGAGATGCCGCAGTTGTCAGGGCGATGGCGTCTCATCACGCTGAGTTCGTATGCTGCAGCAAGATGTACGGTTAACCACATACAGTCGGCTACTCAGACGGTCCTAATACTGCGACGTCGATCATCGGAGGAATATGTCAGAAATAAACTGAAGATGAATTTGTCTTTCCGCTAGAGGACTTCGACACTGGATGTATGCAGCACCCCGAAAGCTCTTAATTGCAACGTAAACAAGATCTTGACTAATCCGTGTATTGGCCGTGCCGAGCTAAAGCTGTTTATTCGCGCAGCCGCTTGTTTCTACGGTTTCTGGACAGGGGTATACATTCGCAAAAATGCAGACAAAAATACTGAAGCGTTTAACCTGCCATATGTGATATAATGTCCGTGTTGTCATATTTTGAGCCAAGTTGTCACACGCAGTAATATGTACTGCGACCACCCAGTTAACATAATTTATTAATTATTATCGCCAACAACCTATATGTGCGCATACCTGGCTTAGCATTAAATTAATTTAGCTAAATCATCTTTATACCGTCGAATAAAAAATATCGCTCGACGGAAGCTGGGGACCTGGTCATTGATGGCTTTATATTATGTTACTTGAATACGAAGTTTACGCACACTTTGCATAGGAAAAAAAAACATTTTTGTCGAAAGATGAAGATGGAGCCACAGAAAAGTGTGATGGAGGAGCTCGAACGTCCGACTTTGCCACCGATAAGCAGAGAGAGAGTTCCGCTACAGAAGAGCAATGTGTGCTCCCGGTCTTATTTCATGGTGGTGATGGTGTTTTTTCACGTTTACATCATTAATGTAATTGCTCTGCTGTTGTACGTGCACTACAACAACGGCGCCGTGGAACCGGGCGCTGCTGGCGGAGAGCCCACAGCCAGGGGCAGCCACCGCCACCCACCACCCGACTTTCATCTTCACGATCCCGATTCGAGATCAGAGCGGACTATGTACCTTCCGCGCATCGAGGGGATCCGGGTAAGGCCTGGTGCCCATTACATATTACGTTTCCCGGCATGCCTTTTTCCAGTAATTAAAATTTTAGGAACTAGAGGCATGGAGGATTCAATCTGTATTTGTCCCGAGTTGCTCGCAATTTATTTCAATTTCCGTCAAAACTGAACCACTTCCTTGATGGAAATACACAGGTAGGACACGTCCAGAAAGTGTCGCTGGTGCCGAACAAGGTCCATGAGATGCGGACGCTGAGTCTGAAGCCCTTGTTGTTCGGTAAGGTCTGTCGCCGTATACGTGCGCTTTTTAACAGCCAGCAAGTCCTGTTTGACGTTCCGCAGGGCGCATGCGCGCCTCGCCTGGAGCCCGAAGGAGGACATGGCCAATGAGAGCGGCGCTGGGAAGGTGCAGGAGAACGAGCTCAAGGTCACAGGATGTGGGGGTCAGGAGAAGCCGAATCACCTACTCCCGGGGTTACCAAGGAAGGCACTGTCGGGAAAATACAAAAATGGAAAAATGTAAAAGTGGAAGATATGTGCCACATATTTGTTATTGTACCATGTCTCTGTAATCCTAGCGAAAATTAGATTAAATAGATTTAAAAGTGCACCAAGTAATGCAGAGCACTATTAAGAATTACTCTGTGCTCATAAATATGTGTTACTTTGTTTGGACAGAGGGTACACTACTCTTTCAATGTGTAGGGAATAATAAATAAGTTCCTCTGATATTTCCCCAAGCTTAGTCATTTTAAAAGGATTAACTCTTCATATGATCTGCCATTTTTCTTACACCCCCCCCCCCCAGAACAAAACAGTATGATCTGAATAGCTGTAACTTGGCACTGCTATGGCCTCCAAGTTAAAAAGCAATTTTACATTCTGCAGAGATAATGCTTCAAACAGGAAAGCATGTTTAGAAATGTATTTTCAGCCCGTAAAACATAGTCCTGTAAACAGACACTATTGTGACTCTTGCTGATAGTAGAATTTGTATGTTTTTGTACCTACGTTTGTACCTTTTTTCAAACTTGCCCCCCCCAGAATGTACGTGTATATCTCTGTGTACCTGTAGAGATTCCAGGATTCCTGACCGAGGAGGAGTGCCACGTTGTAGTGCAGCTGGCTCAGCTGAAAGGTCTGACGGACAGCCAGGTGATGGTGCCCGAGGGTCAGGAGGACATAGCCGAGCAGTTGAACCTGTCCTCTGAGGAGATCTTTAATCTGCTGGACCTGAACCAGGATGGACGTCTGCAACTGCAGGAGGTGGGCGGAGATGGGAAGGCAGAGAAGGTGCAGACTGTGCATGGTGTAAAGCCTGGCTTTTTGAGGCACTGAGGTGTGTGAGGCACTGTGGGTGGCTGCTGTCCAGCATGATCTGTGGTTTGCCGGGGGAATGCAGAGGAAGCACGTTCCTGTTACCCTAATTGCCCCCCCCCACCAGATTCTGACCCACTCCCGTGTGCATGACGGGATCTGGCTGACACCAGAGAACCTCCGGGAGATCTATGCTGGACTGAAAGCCGACCCAGATGGCGATGGTAGGAGTCCATTATTTGATCCTGTTAGAGACTGGAGTCCATTGCAAACTGGTCACAAGCCCCCCCCATTATTAATTTTCAATCCTAAATGGCACAGTATCCCACCCTGGATTCTCTGTGCGAAATCCAGGCCTGCTGAGCTTGGAGGAGTTCCAGAGGCTCAGCACCAACGCCTTCCAGCGCTTTCTTCAGCAGCGCGGAGTTCAGCGCAGCCAGCTGGTACGCAACAGCAGGCATACGTGGCTGTACCAGGGCGAGGGGGCGCATCACGTGTTACGGGAACTCAGGAAGAGGTCAGGAGTCCCTCTCGTCTCGTCTCCTTGTTTAGCTCTGCTAAACCCTTTACATCCCCTTTTAGAAAAACGAATCCCATGCCTTTGAACAATGCCTTTGCATATTCAGCACTGTGCAAAGTCTTAGGCAGCCGAAGAAAATGATGTTTAAACGTTGATGTAAAACTATACTATTATGCCCGTGAAAGTGTGTGAGCTCTGCCATTTTAAAACTTCTGCTAAAATCATCCCGGTATTTGCAGCAACCGTGTAACATACCCATATTGTTCATGCAATCAGAAGTGCATTTTGACTTCTTTCTTAACAAATTAAGTTAATCAATCGAGCTGGTGGTGAAATTGAATAAATGAATGAAATGGCCGGGGACCCCTGCGGAGGGGCTTGGGAACTGAAGCGCTGTTCATCTAGCCATCCAACAAGATATCTGGTACTTTTTGATAACAGAAGAAATTCTTACTAGTTTTCATTGTGTTATCGAATTTTTTACATTGTCTAATGCTAAATTGTGTTTAGTGTGCTCAGTAACAGTACACTTACTACCCAGATAAATAGTTCTGAACATTTCTTTTGACTGCCTTTTTGCAGAGTACTGTACATACATGACCTTTAGACAAATGACTGTCTGTTTTTCTGTGAATAATAGGCGACGGTGCTGTTAAACCAGGGATCACGGGGCTGTTCATCTGTTTTAGTCATGAGCAGATGTTTTGATCCCATTACCCGGTGCTTGTTTTACTACAGGGTGACTCGTCTAACCCGTCTGCCCTCCAAGCTGGTCGACCTTAGTGAGCCGCTCCAGGTGGTGCGATACGAGCAGGGAGGGCACTACCACGCCCACCACGACAGCGGCCCCGTGTACCCAGAGACGGCCTGCACCCACACCCGCCTGGCGGCCAACTCCTCGGCACCCTTCGAGACCTCCTGCCGGTGAGTGTGCCTGAGTCTTCGCATTGTCACGTCACAGTCCTGGGTCACACTTAAATATAGCCACAGCTCTCTGAGCCTTGAGTAGTGTTTGGCACAAGTCTACCCGGCTATTAAAAATGGACGATCGGAAGCGTGCTTTTGACTTTTTCTGCATATTCGCGTTCTGTGCCGATGGCATGCATCATTCCTGCTTCAGGTACATCACTGTGCTGTTTTACCTGAACACCGTGGAGGGAGGAGGCGAGACGACCTTCCCCGTGGCTGACAACAGGACGTACGAGGAAACAGTGGGTCCCTGCTGTCCAGCGACTACGTGCTTTCGGTTTCGTTTTGTGGTTTTACTAATGATTCACTGTGCATTCCCTCACTCATTTCCGTATGTCTTCAGGCCCTAATACAGAATGATGTGGACCTTCTGGATACAAGGAGGCATTGTGACAAGGGCAACCTAAGAGTGAGGCCCATCAAAGGCACAGCAGTCCTCTGGTACAATTACCTGTCTGACGGCAAAGGTAAAAGCAATCGATCCGTCTGCTTCCGCATTCATCAGGTAGAATAGAGGTGCTCAACCATTGGTACTGGTCCTTGGCCAACATTCCCTCGGCCGTGGAATACTGGGGACAGAGTTGCCTCCCATCCTGTATATTATGGAATCACTCTGTCCTGAAAAATAAAATGCTGTCTCTTGTTTCAATCAAGGAAAATACAAGATTTCTCGCATATTTTCTTACACATTGTGTACCCCCACTTGGCAAATTTTAGCACATCCTCAGCCAGCTGTTTTACCGGTCTATTAAATTTTTGTACTACAAACATCAGAATTTGACACCCACTACGTTGGAGTTCTGCATTTTAGGGTTGAGGATCTGTAGGGCGTTCATTGATATGTACCACTGTGAACTGCCACTTGTGTGAGAAGGGTACGGCAGTGAGTGTTTTTGTCTCCTGGATAGATTTTTCTAGCTGTACTTTGAGCGTTTGCTGATACTGAGTTCTGACTGTGGCCCACAGGCTGGGTGGGAGAGCTGGACGAGTACTCGTTGCACGGTGGCTGTGTGGTGACCCGTGGAATCAAGTGGGTGGCAAACAACTGGATTAATATTGACCCGAACTATGAGCGCCAGGCACGCTACCAACAGCTGGTGTCACAGACAGTGAATTCTGGAAATCCTGATGCCGATCCGGATTCAGAACATCACAGTGACCTCCACCAGGATTTGTAGCCTTTGCCTCGAGCTGAGACAACCGTGATCCCTGATCCTGTTATCTCCCTGTACATGACGGAGCCCCAATCTCACCTTTGGCCCAGCACATCCTGGCTGCAGCATCACATTTAGTAAACATGTGTCGTCTATGCGCTTGTCCTGCTCAAATCCTGCACAGTTAACTGTTTGATTTTTCTATTATATGAGGTCTTTCTTACCAAAGGAACTTTCTTGTATCTCTTCTTTCCATCACCTTGTCGGGCTTAGTGGGTGTTTGAAGCAGGGGTTTCAGTGACACCTCGGATGAATGTTTGTCTCCTGGGTCTGTTTAGGGGTGACCTCTGGAAACAAGCAGGTGGCTAATAGAATGGGGATGCAGGCTTATAATGTAATATGTCTCCCTCCCATCTCTCACATGATCACCTGCATGTTTCTCCTCTGTTGCCTGAAGCCTGCTTGAAACCGAACAGAAGACCATTACAGTTTTAATACCTTTAGTCATTTTAGATATGTGGATTTAAGCAGGTTTAAATAATGTGTGGAGATTTTTTTTAAAAGTTTGAAATGGATGCAAGGTGTCATGCTGGCTCAGGTGACAGATCTGTTGCCTCACTCCTCCAGGGTGGGGGGTTTGAATCTCACGTGTGTGTGTGTGTGTGTGTGTGTGTGTGTGTGTGTGTGTGTGTGTGTGTGTGTGTGTGGAGATTGCATGTGCTCCCCATGTTATACATGTTTTCCCCCTGCAGTGTGTGTGCCCTGTGATGGACTGGCATCCTGGTCAGGGCGAATGTTGGTCTTGTGCCCTGTGATGGACTGGCATCCTGGTCAGGGCGAATGCCGGTCTTGTGCCCTGTGCTGCATGGGATTGGCTCCAGGTTACCCTGATCAGGATAAGTGGTTGTAAGATGGATAATTGATTACCTGTTTATACCTTTTTGGCAGATGCCATTTCGAGCTCATTTCAGATGACATTTTGCCATAAGGTGTAAACCCCCGCACAGGGATAGGCACATTTGGTTTTGGAGTTTCACATGTTGAATGTGTGTTTTTCAGTTTTTTTGAAAAACAAGTACTTGTTTAAAAGCTTAGGTGGAACAAAAACTGACCACTTTCTGGTTTGGGACCAGAGCTGGTTGCCACTGGTTTAGGGAAACCTGCACAGTGCAGACTGCATCTCTAGTTGTGCAGGACTTGACTGAGTGTAGTATTTTACCTGTGTCTCCATTTCCCCTGTCTTGGAAAGACCTGATGGGTAGACAGAAGATTCAGGGATATCTAGCTTTGAGTTTATGCAACTATAAATAAAATGTCCTCCTTATCTGTGTTTTTTCTGCTTTTTCCTCAAGGGAGTTGACTTTACAAAAAGAAAACCAAATCTGGGTTTACATGTGCACTTTTTCTGGAGTTCTAATAAGGAACATGACAACAAACTGTCATTTAGACATATTTCATTGGATCTGTGCTTTTTGTTTTTTCTGCCAAAGACATTACCAATAGTTTGCTTATACTGACGTGCTTTTTTTACAGTTGCTTCTGACACAGATTTAATGTCAGAAGTGTTCACATTTGTAACGGTCTGATGCTTTGAATCCTAACATCAAGCCATACTGTGTACCAAACTGTGAAGCATGTTCTCTCTGCTGCTCACATTTTGCATTTTGGTTTGCTTATTTATTTATTTATTTTATTTATTTATTTATTTATTCATTCTATTTTGTGTTGTTTTGATGTTGTCACTTGCATTTTGTGTCTGCCAGTCTGTGTTAATAATCAGTGAGAAATTCTTATTTATGCACTTATTTTCACATTTACTTTATTTATGCTGGTTTGCAAATTGCACAAATTCTTTTTACTGTAAATATGTGGAACTTTAAAGCTGGAATAAAATATTGATGAAAATAAGTTGTGAGAAGGTCAGTGATGATGTATGTTTTCCTGTTGAATGATGTTATATGATAACTACTCATTTAAGTCAAGAGTTTTATTTGTCACCGCTCTATAAGCAATTATACCCAAAACTACAAACAAAGAATTTAAAATTTAAATATACACATAGTATGAAAATTTGAATGTGTGTGTGTGTGTGTATATATATATATATATATATATATATTCATTCCACTTCCTTATACATAACCCACACACGCGTTTACATTCATATCTTTGTGGGGATTCTCTCTTTCTAATCTCAACTATGAGAACCTTAACCAAACATAATATAAGGCTTTTGGCATTTCAGTTTTCTTGACTGCAGTTACGGAATTTTATAAAATTGAGGTTTATATTTTGGGGACCCGTGGAAGCGAGACAGTCTAAAGAAGAAATCAGAATGGGTTACATATTTGTAAAAACTGTAATGTGTGACTGCAAAGCATTGCATAAATAACTTATTAGTTTTCAAAATTGTTTAATTGGCAGAGATTACAATGCACAGCAGCAGTCTGTTGTGTGTCATAAGCTTACCACACCACCAATGTCTTTTTACCTGCTTTACCCACAATATCTCCTTTTTAAAAAGACGGCGAGGCTGCTGACACCGACATCAAGTTTCCACTGGGGGAGCACTTTTCTCTCACTTGATTCACCTGTTTTCCCAGAACAGTAGAATATGGGGTACTCCGCTAACTTGGTGAACCTTGCTTTGTGTTTGGTGTGCATAGGTTGTCCATTCTCAGATTACTGTGACTGGCAGAAAGCCAGGTTATTTTAGTTACCGCTGACAAAACGCCACCGTTCACATTCTTCCTAGCCTTTCTGAATTCTCTATGGATTATTACTGCGTGGATTTCTCGTGGACTGAATTTTACTACAGGTATACTCATTCATTTTGGGTTTTGCTGGATTAGGTCAATCTTTATTGGATGGCTTGCTTCGTACGTACCTGCTTTCCCCATGTGTTGCCCTGTTATTTTGACTGTTTTGGCTTTAGTCTACCTCCCTGCTATGCTATTCCAGCATGCTCTTATTTGTTCAATAAATCACTCTTTTCTGGCTGTACCTGCACTTATGCTCCATTGCCGGTGCTAACAAGCAGTCACAGAGAAATTGATGTCTTTCATATCGAACTTTTATCCAGCGTTTGTCATTCTGATATCAAGGAAAATTAGATCGTGATAATTATCGCTATCGGTTTATCGGCCAGGCCCATGTTTAAGAAAAACAGGCTATGTGGATTTTATTTTATTCATGCCAGGACAAGATGGAGATTCATGGATTAGGGGATTGGTATGCATTAAGAAAAAAACTGTTTATTAAACAGTACAGCAGAGTCATAATGGTCCAAGATAAAATACATGCGGTGGTGAGCCAGATGAGAAGTATGCATACTGTAAGGGTCGAGATCACAGCTAAACAAGTGTAAATAGCACAGCTGACAGAAGTTGGATCACTTGGTTACTATGTAGATTATGGTAGTTATTTTATGCACGTTTTGCTAAACAATTAGAGGATTCCTTTATACTGCTAATTATTCAAAAAGGAAAACTGCTTTATCAAATTGAAATATCTAGATAATCCAACCAATATTTTAACAACTTAAAATAATTTAAAATATAAAAATAATGCCTTTCTCAAACATAGAGATATATAGAGTATATTTGAAGCCATATTTGGAGAAAGGACCTGCCATACTCCAGTTCTTGAATGTTAAACTACCAAATATCTACTTTGGTAGATAGGAAGAAGAAGGGCTTTTCCCTGCATTGAGACGGAATGACAGAATCTCATATGCTGCTGTAATAGCCTCCTCAGTCCGTCACATTTTGGTACTGCATGATGTATCCTGTAAAGAAAAATTGCATTACTTCATGGACGCTTCATGCAACAGTCATGCCAAGCTCAACGCTCTTCATTTCTCTCTTTTTAACTATTCCTCACTAATTTTCCCCAACGCTGCCCGTATTTGTATGCCTGCCTTGCATGCAGATCCATTTTCTGAGCAGATAGCAGTAACATACTTCAGGAACATGGGATCTTTTCACACAGTGTGATTTTCAAAACAGCTGCCCATTCCTCATGACTGTGTCTCTCTTGCTGCTGAAATGTTTTCTTTAACTGATGTGTCGGCTTACAGATTATATACCTCATCCATAATTCTGTTCGTATGACTACAGAAGTTTTTTATAACAGCACATGTACAACATACCAGGATACAGTTGTAACTGGATGCTGCAGATGCTCCGCGTTTTCGAAGGCAGTACAGCACAGCATCATGGACTGTGGCAAAGAGGTGGCTCTTGGTGATGGAATCACAGAAGAAGCCCCCAGTCTCTAGCTGCTCCACCACAGTGGCTACAGTTAGGTATATTTAGAGAGCCAGTACACAATAAAGGACACAGTTAGCACATGAAGCCAAGCCCAGTTAGATGCTACAGGGCTGCAAACAGCTCAGTTAGCTACTCCATGGTGCAACTCCAAATCACTTAGTTATGCCCAGTCAGACACTCTCAGTAGGGCTATCAACATTCAAAGATAGATAGGTGGTTTAGAAAAATCACTTACCCTGACAACCAGCCATGTACACATCCACATCAATCTCTCCAAAGTCCTGAAATATCTGCAAGTACAGAGAAAAATAATATTAAGTATTACATTTTTTTATTGGTTTTTCAATTTTTAGACGCATATTAACATATCACAAAATACCCACTCTTCTAATTGACATCATTCTGGACCAACCTTACATTTACTTAGTAGACAGCTAAAGCTGGGTCAGACAATTCCTGTAACAATTGGGGATTAAGGGCCTTACTCAGGGGCCCAGTGATGAAATAAGAGCATGAGATGTGCACCAGCAACCTTCCAATCACAGATACAGCAGCTAACCCACAGAGCCACACACTGCAAGGCTGTACCCATGGAGTCAACACTGAAGAGAACCAAGGCCATAATTATAATATATATTGTGGAGGACACTGAGAGCATATCTGAATACTGGGGGGGATGTGTCCCCCATAATTTATATTAGAATTACAGCCTTGACACCACCCCATTTTCCTTCTGCCAGGTCCAATTTAAACCCTGTCCTCTTACTTACATTTTTCATGGTCTTAATGGCCACCGTGTCTGTGAAGTTGGCAGTGGAAAGGTCCAGGATGATAGAATGGATGTCCCAAGTCCACTTCCCTAGTGATCCCAGAGAGATCTGCTCAAGATCCCTGCTTAGAGTGTCATCACAGCTGGAGGCCAAGGTAGTTGTGTCCCCATCCAGCTCGGAGGCAGATCCTAACATTCCCAGTTCCGGGTCCCCGCCCTTCAGGTACTCCCAGCTGCCATGCTCTCTTTGCAGCTCAGGGATGACGAACACAGTGCCATTCTCTCGCATGGAGAAGTCTTGCTCCTGCCCGTCCCTTGTCAAACCATCCTGCCTGTCATCCTCTCTCCAATGGACCACCTCCTCTTCAACAGAAAACACCACTTTGTTGTTTTCTGCAGCTTTCATAGCTGCTTTCTGGAAAGATACAACCAGCCATGTATTTGTGTGCCTGGAAGCTCGTGTGGTGCTGTGCTGTGATTATTATGTACAGTCACGTCCATTTTATTCATTTATCCCAAGTGACATACGCTTTGAGAAAGCAGGGTCAGACTATCCCTGAAACAACTGAAGAGCAAATTTCCAAAACTCACTCAGCCCACAGGGTTTGTTTTCAAGAAAATTTTTATGCACTATGGAAATTTCATTTTATTTACTGAGGGTTGGTTTCCAGGAAGCCTGATTATAGTTTATTGGTGGTCCCATGTCAAAAACAACAAAAGATGAACTGAGTGAGTTTTGTAAATGTGCTCTTTGTTGGGGCTAAGGGCCTGCTGATCTGCTTACCCACACGTCATCCCGAAAAAGCACACGCCTGTGAGGAGATGAACACACGTGTCTATAAAGTCACTAGGGCTGCGTGCACACCTGTCTCTTGGCCTCCCTCTTGGCCCGCCTCTCCGCTCTCTTTTCCCTTCGTCTCTGTTTTGCCTCCTGCCTCCTCTTGTATGTGATCATTTTGCTGATATTGATCCCACTCTGTCCAACCACAAGTCAGGCAGCAGTTACCATACGATTCACGTAGCCTCTCTTTAACTCTTCCATTCAAGGAAACGGCGTGTGACATATTTTTACAATTTCTTTTTTACACATTTATATGATCCTTTTGAAAAATGTTTTCCTTAGATTTTTATACTGGCGCATTAATGAAACAGAACAATAAACACACAATATAACAGCTCTCATTCAGACCAAAAATTCAATATCCAAATTCCCTAACTCTGCATCCCCCACCCAACATGTTCCTTTTGACAGGTGGATTTACAACCACAGGAGACCATACCTTTTCTTTGAGGGCCTCCAAGTACAGGTCAGCATTGGCAAAGTACACTGTGGCAGACGACTGGAAGATAGTGACACCGGGAATCCCCTGTGCCTGTCCGGGAATGTACAGAGTGTCATGGAGCACTGATCTCACGCAATGCGCCAGTCTCATGCATTGCTCACACCTCCTCCACGCCAATTATCTCACCTCCTTGTATTTTTCCATGTCCAAGTAGATCTCAGTTCCTGGAATCTGGCCCAGGACGGAGTACTTTGGACTAAAATATGGAAAAGCAAGCAATTAACTATGGTCTAGTCAGATCCACTCTCTCGGGAGGACAGCTGGGAATGTTGTCCCAGGACTGGGCCTAGGAGAAGGCCCTGGTGGGTGGGGTTATGCATCTTGAGAACCTGGTTGAAGTAATTTTGTCCTGGGCCTGGGAATTATGTACGGCAGGCCGTGGTCTAGCTAACTGTGCATAAGAACTGAAGAGCCAGTCCAATATGTAACTGCTAACAAGACAGCCTAAACCGACAGCAAGAGATAAATGATGGAAGGAGTCTCACAGCTGGGTCCTGAAGATGACCGTCAACAGGGCAAACGTGATGGAAGCTGCAAGACCCATGTCCAGGTGGAATAGCAGGGTGAACATCCAGGTGACCAGCCATACCAGCTGTGGAGAGAAGGAGACGTGCACAAGGCGTGGGGGAGGGGCAGGGAGAAGGACAGCCACAGTGTGGGTCAGATTTGCATTTATACATTTGCACTTCTGTACATCAGAGAAGAATCACTGCTGATTATGTTGCTAGGTTCTTATTTATGGTATGAGTTCTTTACAGAATGCATTTATGAAATTATGCTTTATTTGCCACTTGTACAAGATCAGGAGAAAGTGTGAGGTCAGGGCACAGGGGCAATCATTCATCCAGTTCCCCTTTTCAGGGGATTAAGGATGAATGCTCATAGGCTCAAAGAAGATGTGGTTACTCTGCTGAGCATGAGTTCTGAACTGGCAACCTGTCAATCACAGAGGCCTAACCTACTTAGCCACACACTGCCCCAAATTTATGTGTGGCAGTTTGCGTGTTTTTCTGTTTATGTATGTGTCTGTCCCTTACCAGATCGATCTTGCTGGTCTTCCACAGTGTGATGATGTCATAGAACTGCTTGAACATGCCCTTCAGGTTTACCAGCACGATAGCCGAGAGAACCGCCTGGGGAACAACGCACACAGACTTATCAAGCTATAGCTCAGATCATCGGATGTGGATCTAGTAAGAGAAGAGACAAAAAAAAAATGGAGGTACCTTGGGCAGCTCTTGGAACAGGGGCCCCAGCTTCAGAATAGCGATCAGCACTATCAAAGCAGAAACTACCCCAGCAATCTGACAACACAAGCAAGATTCATCAGACCAAAAAAACACACAATATATTCCACCTAATGAAGGTTGATTATTGTATTTGTGTAGTTTTAAGGGATTCAAGATCCAAGAGATCTGAAAGAGTTTATTGTCAGTTTATTGTCATACACACAGTAAACAATCAGTTACACTTACACTATGCAATGAAAATCTTGCTTTGCATGCCCTGCTGGCCACCAGTAAACACAAATTGAACACAAACTCAAATTAAGATGCTTCAGTGAGGCAATAAACCGTATGATATGCTTCACTCGTGAAAAAACTGAATGATGAATTAATTGAAAGAATCAGTGCAGTGACTGAAATCATTTTGTTCACTTAAAAGATTCTTTCAAAAAGAATGACGCATACATGAACAGCACAAGTCTAGTGGCCACACGTGTATATGCCCATTCACCTGTGTCTTTCCCCCAGTGGTCAGCTGAACGAGGCTCCGGGACATGGAGCAGCCGACGGAGTAGCAGTGGAAAAAGCCCCCCGTTATGTTGCTGAGGCCCAGAGCTACCAGCTCCTGCATAGGAGGGATGAGAGGGTGATCACCAGCAGAAGCAAAAGATGAGACAATAAGGAAGGGGCCACTGTGTTTCAAAGAGCTCTGTTGCGGTGTACAGTTAGCCTGTGGATGCTACAGTACGGTAGTTGTCAGTTATAGGAGTTGGGAATTTTTGTGGGGAGAGTAGGTGTTTGCAGACCGGCACCGTTTCATGGCCAGTATTCCACCAAGGAAGGGTTGATGAATTTCCAAAAATAAACTACAAACCCAGACATTTGCATATTCTGATTGCATTTTTTTTAATGGAAATGGTTAAACTCATCGAATCTGTCAAATTGATTCACCACCACCATCCCCACCACCACCCCTAGTTGACAAGTTTTGCCAGTTTCTGCACAGCGTAAACCTGTCTACAGTCATCAGAATGTTGAGAACCCCTAAATTAGAGAAGCCATATACTGGTCTGGAAAAAATGAAGAGACCACTCTATATATTTTTTTTAATCTGCCTTTTTAAATCCTGGTAAAATCCTGTGGCTGAAGGCTACACTGCAAGGCAGGCTGCTTCCAGGCTCAAAGTTTCTAAGACAGCAGTACAGAAGAACAAGGTGAAGCAGGAGACACTGACAATAACCAAAAACCAGCTGGATAGAGGGCAGAAGCAACTTTCTAATGGCAGAGATGACCATCAACTTATCCAGCAGTGCCTCATAAATCGGAGGATGACCTTCAAAGTGAATGGGAAACATTAAGTGGTGTGAAGTGCACTGCTAGCATAATTCAAAACATCAAGTACTGGTGTTAGATTGCACGTCAATGACATAAGTGGAATCAATAAAAAGCAGACAATGTAAAACCGAGGCCCAGTGCGCCATCAAGAGTGTCCCAGCGAGATGTGTCCCAGCGAGATGCAGACCTGGTTGGTGTCCACCTTATACCCATTCTTGATGGCAAAAGTCTTGCCCAGGGAGACGGAAATGGCATAGCCCACGAGGGCCAGTGCAAAAGCATCTCCGATCACCTCATGGAAGAGACTGACCTGCGGTGTGCTGGGAGGGATCAGCCTGTATAAACAAACACCAGCATTAGCCAGAAAGTCATGCTTTTGTGTTAACATGCTAATGGCACCGTCTATTAGAAAGTTAACAAGCATATACATTCTTTTATATAGTGCAAGAACTTCATTTCCTATTTATCAGAAGCCATGCAAATTGTAGAGATGTATTTGACGCTGCCAACTTAATAATGTCTTACAGTTTTTTCCGATCATTTTCACACTTGTCTCAATACCATGTCCACTTTTTCACAACACTTCACACGGTGGGCTGTACCAATACACACC
>JAODKC010000130.1:8166529-8179968 GCA_026777985.1 Mormyrops attenuatus
GGTGCATGTGTTAAGTGTTGTGAAAAAGTGGACATGGTATTGAGGCACGCGTTAAAATGATTGGAAAAAACTGTAATGTAGATGATGCATGAATATGGTCTCCTTATGGCTCAGGGCTAGAGGGCTCACACACATTGCCCACAGTCTCCACCCTAGGCGATCTGACTCACCCACTGGGGATCTCCCCCACTACACCAATTGCGTAGTTCTGGTTCAGGTAGGTATAGCTGGACAGCAGGGTTGCCACGGCAATCTGTTCCACGGGCAACAAATGGAAGGATATGGTTTAACCATGAAGAGCAATTACAGGATTGGCTCACAGCTGTGTCTGCTAGCCTAATGCAACATTATTAAGGGGCATAGCCACCATATGACCCTATAAGGGTGCGTGAGGGAGACGGGGCGAGTCTGTGTGTGCCTAGAATTAGTGTGTGTTAGTATGTGTCTTAAATTAAGTTCCACATATGTAATGAAGCTGTATTTGTCATTTCTACAAGCACATTTGCATATCCCATCTTGCTCTATTTTTTAAGAAACACTCGCATGTAGAGTTGAGAGCAAAGCCTGAGGTCAGAGCTCAAGGTCGGCCACTAATCCAGTGCCCCTGGATCATTATTGGGGGCGTTAAGGACCTTGCTCAAATGCCCAATGGTACCGCGGCTTCTCTATTGAGCGCAGGATTCGAAAGGACAGAGGCTGAACCCACAGTGTATACAAATGTCATTTATGTGTGTTTTCATGATGCATGGCGGATGCGTAATCAACATTGTCATTAAAACATACAGCAGGCGGTTAAATAATAAGATGAAGACAGAACATCTTTCCCAGCCTTTCATAATTTATGAATTGACAAAAGCTGCTCCATCAGGTAGCACACTCACAGAGATAAGTTCCACAGGAATTGGAACAGGCAGCTTTTTGGCAAGGGCGGAATTGAGTTCCTTGGCAGAGAAGAGAGTCACCAGGGACACTGAACTGACCACGAGTGTGGGCACATGAATGTGGGGCAGCTGGGAGCAGATGTCCACCAGCACCTGAGGAGAGATGGGTGTGGCCAAAGTGAGAGCAACTTCTGGAAAGAAGGAGCAGGACTAAAGCTAAACAAGAAAACCTCCAGGGGGTTTCATGTTGGTACGGGCAAGAGGATAGTAGCAAGATGAAGGGCACAAAGGAAAAATGGAAACTCAAAAAAAATTTGAAAGCAAGAAAAAAAAGGTTTTTGTGAGTACTCACATACACCAGTGACAGAGGTCCATTGAACCGCCTGGGTGACAAACCAAAGATGTATTTCAGCTGTGCCACCACTGCGTGACAGGCAGCAGCTGAGGTGTACCCCCGGACGAGAGGTTCGGACAGATAAGTGCCCACAAAGCCAAACCGGACCAGACCGAGGGCAACCTGGAGGACAGATGCATGTACCCATGAAGTATCCATCCCTACAATTATTAATTAACAGAATGCAGAGCACATTCATTGGACATTTGGACACTTGGAAGAAAAGATAATATCAGTGGTCTTTAGCAACTGGATTTTTTGAATAATGCTGGAAGGTTCATTCATGCTGATGTTCCAGGAGATTCAGAACAAGGGATCAATGTTGGGGGAGTGTGGAAATGATGATATTCCAATACAACTCAACCAGTACGACGCTACATGCTAACCTGGATGATCCCTCCCAAGACAGTGGTGGTAGCAGCCACCTTGACCCGGTAGCTGTCCCGGGCTGCTTCATCCACGATGTTAGTCAGGTTGGTGCCATTCATTATGAGAAATTTTTGGTCAGGGGCTAATTGTTCCACCACACTGCCCACCAT
Source organism: Mormyrops attenuatus (assembly GCA_026777985.1). Lineage (NCBI taxonomy): Eukaryota > Metazoa > Chordata > Actinopteri > Osteoglossiformes > Mormyridae > Mormyrops > Mormyrops attenuatus. The sequence goes on from JAODKC010000130.1 coordinate 8,168,344, forward strand.
GATACTGAGCACCGCAAATGGTCCTAAGAATAGACACATGGATATATCTGAACGTCGGTGCAGACTACTCACAAAAACACTGAACATCCATATGTACACACCCATGGCACACCACAGAACACTGATAGAAACTTTAAATGTATTTAACTCATGCAAATAGTACTTTGAATCTTACCTATGGAGATATGTCGGGATGTCCCAAAGAAGAAATATATCAGTACGGGGTACAGGCAGGTATAGAGGCCAAAAACAGGGGGCAAGGAAGCCAGAAGTGCATACGCCATGCCTGTAGAGAATACATTAAGTGGACCTTTATATTAGCCTCAGCCACTATGTGTGCTCAATCAGGATAAATATCTATAGAGGTCAATGTGCAGCAAAAGCTCTCTCTGGTTGCTATGTTTGTTAGCTGTCACTCTCTGTAATGCTCAGCAGTCAGGCTCACCCTGTGGCAGTTGCATGATTCCCACACTAATACCAGCGATAAGGTCACCCATGCCATAGTCCCAGATGGAATAGCGTGGCAGCCAGTAAAGCACAGGCAGGCAACCCACCACCCTGCGCTTCAGTTGAGGCAGCGAACACCTAGGAGCAGAGGGAGATATTGGGATATGGAATAGAGGGGCAAAGCAGCTACCCATAATCCTTTGCAACCCATAATCCTTTGAGGCAGCACCACAGCTGTTCCGTTCCATACAAACCAATGGCTCCTTCTTACCTGCATGAGTCTTTGAGCCGGTCCACTAGGCAGGGCTTCTTAGATGAGTGCAGCTTCTGGGCGAGTTCCTCCAGGCTTGCCTCATCCAGTATGTCTCTGTCCACATGGTAATTAGTGCTCCCCCGTTTTGCAGCCATATTGGGCTATTTCCTTGACTTTACTTCTGCAAGATCTGTCTGTCAGTCAGAGGTTCACTGGTCCCTGTAGGTACAGTCAGTCCGCAGTCCTGATGCTAATCAGATCTCAAGGAAAGGATATCCCAAGATCCTCAGATTGTATCCAGATCCAGTTTTGGGCATGTAACCCACAGATCAGTGCACAGTCTACTGTCCCTTCACTGTCCAGGAATCTGCTGCATTTATATCCCTCTGGGAGAAGTGCACAACCTCACAGATCCTAATAGTTAACTTACTCTAATGAGCCAAGCATTGCTCAAGCAAGTCTAGCATGGACATGACTTAAAGACTGCTTAGCTATATACTACAGAGCAGGAGCATTTTTAATTGGTTTTTATTTGTTAAGAGGTACCACAAATGTAGAGCTTTTTTTATCCCGTTACTCTTTTGTGTTTAATACAAAATTGTACTGCACCCACATGTAATTGGTTTGTATAAGATGTTCTGAGTCAGCTGTCCACAGAATCCATTGTATTTTCTTTGCTTCACATTTATTTTATCCAAATATGGGGTAAATTTTACCCAAAATATGAGGTGTCATCCCATCAAGGACATAACAATAGTACTCATTACTTTCAAATGCTGATTTCTTACATGAAATGCTTCAGGGTTAATGTCCTGTGCAGAATCAATTGCTTTGAATGCTCTTATTATGAAACCATAACGCATTAAATGGATATTTTGTCCACACATTTCATCGGAAAATTACTGTAAGAACAATAAGTTTGACGTGCTTGTTTGTCTAAACACCGGTAATGGTCTTCTTCCTGTGTATGAGTTGGTTATACATTTTCTACTGTTTGTTCCCTTTAAGGAGCCAAGCTCCAGTTTTCTGTTACACACAGCAGATTGAACATCAGCATACATTAATGATATACGCCCTTTAAGGGGGGGTGGGGGTGGGATCCGGCTCCCGGCTCTGCTGTGTCAGCGATTATGCAGTACAGCTCACCAGGTCACAGGGACCCGGATAGGGCTGTGCAGTGTGGAGTGTGCGGTTCAGAATCCTGCGTATTTCCTTAAATTGAGAAACCCATGTGAATGGTTAATGCCATTATGGGCTATTACAGTACATATTACACCAGAGTGATGTCACAGGCTGAAAACATGAGACCTGATAGCCCGTTTCCTAAAATAGCCCAGAAAAACTATACCTAGGAAAAATATACACAGACATACAAAAAAGATTTAGTTTTACTTGTAATTTTAAAAAATACAGTATTTATAGTATTGTACAAAGCAGGCATGTATTGGCACAACATTGCAACACACAGAGAAGATATATATATTTCAGAGGGAGGGGGAGAGGTCAGAGGTCAGGCCCCCCTATTCATCCATAGTTGTTTCTTCACTTTCTCAGGGAGAGAGACACTAAGAAAAATGGTACATCTCTCTCCAGGTTTATATTATTTTTAGTTTTGGTATGTTCTTCATTGGGGGCCAATTAAAGGATAAGCGGTTAGAAGCTGGCTGGATAGATGGAAGGATGGATGGATGTTTATATTTGCTTGCAGTCTGTGACGAATGCTTTTAAAATAACATTGAAGGCTTATAAGCATCTGTTTCCCTCCGTAATAGTGGCTCCTCTGCGGATGGCATCATATTAGGAGCATGAAATTACACTACATATGAGCTGATGGGAGAAACATGGTGGCCATGTAGAGGCCTTACAAGTAAACCTCCAACCACATACATGGTAAGAACTTCTGCTGTCTCTTAGTGAGAACAGAGAGGCTCAGAAGGCGCTTCTACCCTCAGCCATCAGGTAACTAATACTTAATCAATTGTTATAATTTAACATTTGCTCTTTATTTATGCACCTCACACTTTTTATGTACTGTGTTGCACATCTCTGGTCTTTCTTTCCCAGAGTATAACTCTCTGTTCCTTTTTTATTACATTTATTATATTGTCACTTTTCTGTCTTACTGCCTTCAAGTATTTTTATTATGACCACCTTGCACTCACTGCAGGTAATAGTCTAACTGAGTACCTTGCATGCGCCAAATAAAACCATTGAATCCTTGAAATAAAGCTGATCAGTATATGTGTGGTATTCTTACAGAAGGCCAGTCAGTCATAGAGGGAGGAGTTTTGAAAATACCGTTCAGTGGTCAGAAACACAGTATGATCTAAGAGGTCACGAGACATTGATGCCTTCCCCCAAAGCAGGTACACTATATGCATGGACAAAAGTACTGGGACACACCTCTTAATCACTGAATTTAGATGTTTTATTCAGACCCATTGCCACAGGTGTATAAAACCAAGCACCCAGCCATGCAGTCAGGTTCACAAACATTTGTGAGTGAATGGGTCGTTCTGAAGAGCTCAGTGAATTCAAGCGTCGTGCTGTCATAGGATGCCACCTTTGCAATAAGTAAGCTCATGAAATTTATTCCCTGCTAGATATTCCATGGCTAAATGTAAGTGGTATTATTGCAAAGTGGAAGCATTTAGGAACAACAGAAACTCAGCTCCGTGACAGACCCTGTAAAGTCACAGAGCGGGATCACCGAAAGCTGAGGCACATAGTGTGTAAAAGTTGCCAACGGTCTGTTGACTTAATAACTGCAGAGTTCCAAATTTACTCTGGCATTAACCCCAGCACAAAAATTGTGCACTGGCAGCTTCATGGAATGGGATTCCATGACTGAGCAGCTGCATGCAAGCCTCATATCACCAAGTGCAATGCCAAGTGTTGGGTGGAGTGGTGTACGCTGCCACTGGACTCTAGAGCAGTGGAAATGTTCTGTGGTGTGATGAATCACACTTCTATGGATGGTGATGGATGAGTCTGTGTTTGGCAAATGCCAGGAGAACATTACCTGCTTGACTGCTTTGTGCCAACAGTAAACTTTGGTGGAGAAGGAATAATGGTATGGGGTTGTTTTTCAGGGGATGGGCTATGTCTCTTAGTTCCAGTAAAGGGAACTCTTAATGCTTCAGCCTACCAAGACATTTTGGACAATTCTATATTAACAACAGTTTGGGGAAGGTCCTTTTCTGTTCCAGCATGACTGTGCCCCAGTAGTTGGGTGAATTTGGTGTAGAAGAATTTGACTGACCCGCACAAAGCCTTGACCTCAACCCCATCAAACACCTTTGAGATGAACTAGAACAGAGATTGCAAGGCAGGCCTTCTCACTCAAAATCAGTGCCTGACCTCACACATGCTCTTCAGGATGAATGGGAGAAAATTTCTACAGATACACTGTTATGGATCCGAGGGGAACACAGACTGAGGAAACAGGAGCGAGACTCTCGGAATCAGGTGAACTTGGGGGTTTAATCAAAACAGGCAGACAAGCAGGACCAAACGACAACACAACGTCAATGACCAGACTGGGGCAACATACTCGAACACAGACTTAAATACGTCAGACTTATTAACAACAATGAGAAACAGCAGGTAACACAGGGATTCCACATGAGGTAGCGAGGCGGCGTGGCACACGAGGAGGATTGGACGATCAGGACATGACATACACTCCATAAACCTGTGGAAAGGCTTCCCAGAGTGGCAGCTGTTATAGCTGCAAAAAGGGACCAGCTCCGTATTGCTGCGTATGGATTTAGAATGGGATATCATAAAAGTTCCTGTAGGTGTAATGGTTGGGTGCCCCAGTACTTTTGTCCATATAGAATATACTGTATCAATAGCAGAGGTCAGGGAACAGGATACACAAAAGGCTGTGGCTTTCTGTTCCACAATCAGAGTAAAGAACTTTTCTGTGTAAGGGTAACACTTAACCAGAAATGCTCCCAGCACACAAGATTAGATTAGATAAACTTTATTGATTCCGCTATGGAAATTCTTGAGATCGATAGTTGCATTGGTTAGGAACTAAACCCAGGCCACATACATGGGAGGTGAAAATTCTACCACTGAACCACAAATGCACAAAACAGGACGAATAGTCTGCAATGGCCATGCAGTAGACAGAGGACTACAGAGAGCCATACTAGCGGCAACAGATGGCAACATCATGTATTTCCATTAGGGATATGTATCTCCATTTCTGAGGCAGGCGATACACATCTCGATGCACCGCCAATGATCTGATACATTAAAGATACTTATGAAGCAATTACTACTGTGATGCGATACGATTCACCCCTATTGCGCTGCAGTGCGATTCGACATGATATGATGCGATGCATCACCGGACATGCCTCCAACTCATGAAGGACTAGGCCAAGAGACTTGAAGAGAATTGACCACTGACAGCAGTGAAGAACTGAAAATGAGAGAGTGTGTTTGAGAAGGGGGAATCAATCTAAATATAAAATTATTGGTCAGAAATTATTGGTCACATTTATAAATAATTAAGGCATAGGGTCTCAGCTATTAACTATATATTGATATAACCCTGGCCGTGTGCTGCTCAGAACGAGCAGTGCAATATGATGGGAGAGGTGGGTGATGGTGAATACAGTCTGGAGGTGAATATGACGTAACGAAATAAAACGAAAGACTTTTTACTATAACAAAAAACAGCTTAGCAAAAGCAAAACAAAAAAAAAACGAGCAGACTAAGGACTGTATTAAAGATTCTTCCTCACTTTCCAATAAAAAAGGTGATTCTTCTCACAGACACAAACGAGTGTAAACTTGCGAAGGGCTGTGCAAACTTTTTAGAGTTGGCTCCATAAAACATGGGCAAATACAACAAAATTATAACAAGTAATATTTAACAAGTATACTGGCTTAGTTATACTTAAGTGTCCCGAAAAAACTCACTGGTAATTAACTTTACCACAGCAGGCTCTGCGACCTGGTGAGATGTGTGTAATTTTGAAAACCGCTATACATACTACATTTAATCAGAATCTTTAAAATGAACAAAATAAACGTCCATCTGTCTCATTACCAAACATGCTTCAGCATTTAAACAAACGGATGGCTCAAATATATTCCCCTATAAGTTGTATGATCCACGAGCCATACTTCAGCTTGCAAAGTGATCACCCCAAAACATTAATAACTACAGTTGTGAGCTAAATAATTTATACGAAATTAAATGATTTACCTCACTATTCTACCGTATCGTAAATCGTATTTTACCGATGCAATGGTGTTAGGAACGATGTATTTCGAGTTTATTCCCGATTGTATCCGGCTTATACTTTTTAAATCGGGGCAGTCACATCGTGAACGTTCAAGCCGGTGCACCGATACGAATCGGTGAATCTTAATATCCCTAATTTCCATGCAGACTCAATCCATCCATCCACTCACCCATTCTTCTTCCAATCATTTATATTATTGCGGGGTTTATCTAAAACTCGTGAACACCTGTCAGCAGGTCATCTGCGGCTTCTTTCCGGAACAATGACCAACTGTTAATATTTTCATTAATAAATGGAAGAGCGGATTGACCATTACTTTCCGACTGAGGAGCTGATCTTTGACTCTGAGTGTTGACCGTAGCAAATTATACATTTCAGTCAGATTCCATTACGACATTTGCATCACTTTATTAAATAGTAAAATAAAGAATTAAACACTGTTGCCTTTACCACTATATGTTAGCTCCTATGATATGTTCTTAAGGGATTAATCAAGTTTGACTGTTGTGTTTATTCTGGTTTTATTGCATTTAAATGGACACATGCTATTATTTGCATAAAAAAAGATTACAAGACAGGGAGCACCATCACTTTAAGAGACGAATGTCATGAAAGTTGATCTCGTTCTCATGCACTGTCAGAAAAATGGGTACAGCCCTGGTACAATTTTGTTCCCCAAGGTACAAACAACATTAATGTGCCCCCTATGGTACAAAAATGTTCCTCAGAGTCTGTTTCTGTACCTTAAAAAGTACATTGACCTACAGCTGCGGCACACCCCCAATGACAAGTGATTGTACCCTCAAAGGTACAAATTGGTACTTTTTTTCCGGATAGTATGACGCTGCCTTATCATAAGATTTAAACAAACAAAAACCACCTATGCATTAGAGAAAAATGCAGTTTGCACTTCTGTGTGACGCCCATTGGCTGATTATTAAACTTTAAATAAACGACAGCGAATACACAGGACGGTTTCTGGCCTGCTCGGCATTTCGAACAAGTGCACATTACAGTCTATTTAAAGCTCAGCTGCAACTAAGAGCTGGCTAATGTCTGTAAACAGTCTGCGATGCGTCAGGAAACTTTTAAGCCCTGTTCTCCATTGCTCCATTGCTGTACGTAAAGAAATGCGATGCCTCCTTCGTCCAACAAAGACTGAATGACCAAGAAAACAAAGGAAAGGCTGGTAGGGTGTGCTTCATGTCACGCTCACCTTACTGAAGCATGCTTGTAGTGCCATACTTTGTGTACCTATGCCTCCTACTTTAACATAGAACATGCCAGGATTCCCCTGAACTGCCTGGACCAGCTGCTAACACAGAGGGACACTTCAGTTTGATGCTTTGTTTGGGGGCTTTGTCTGGCATTCTTTAAAGGAGTCACTGAGATCAGACCCCCATCAAGAACTAAATAAAGCATTAAGAAGCTGACGATGACATAATGTTATTAAAATACTCTTTTTGTGTCGCTATATTTACTGACAGTCTTACGGTGACCTTGTTCTCTTGCAGGTCTCAGTATAAGAAATTCTGGATTGCTTGGTCTAAACAACTTGCAAGACTGGTAGGTCCTTCAGGCATAGGTTAGTGTCATTTGGATCATAAATTATTTGTTTACATTCTAACACATTGGCAGTGAGAAAATCTGTAAGATGTTAAGTGTAGAAAACAGAAGAGAGTAGACAGTTCTTAATGGTCGGTGAAGTTGGGGATGTTTATAATAAACCACACAGTAACCTCATTTTGACCTAGTTTCAGATTTCCCTAAAGAGAACCAGATCTCATTAGGTGACCGAGCTGTGTAGTGAATGTACTTAATTGTTTATTTAGTTTATTTCACCTTTTTGAGTATTTTTTTGCTGTCGTGAGCCATGGATCCCAAAAACAAGCACGGTCTGGCGCTTCTGGAGCAGCTGTGGACGATGCGCGAGATGGGCGAGCTGACCGATGTGGTCTTGGTGGCCGAGGATGTCTACTTCCCTTGCCACCGTGTGGTCCTGTGTGCCTTCAGCCCCTACTTCCGGGTCATGTTCACCTGTGGCCTGAGTGAGTGCGGCCGACGAGAGGTGGTGCTGCGGGACACGCCTGCCGAGAGCCTGGGTCTCCTGCTCGACTACATGTACTTGGCAGAGCTGCCCCTCACCAACACCAACGTGCAGGGCGTCTCCACCGCCGCCTTCCTGCTGCAGATGGATGATGTGTTCAAACAGTGCCAGCAGCATATGATCGACCACATGGACGCCTCCAACTGCCTGGGTGTATATTACTATGCGCGGGAGCTGGGCGCTGAGGAGCTGGCTGACCTGGCGCAGCGCTATCTGCGGCAACACTTTGCCGAGGTATGCCTGCAGGAGGAGGTGCTGGAGCTGGAGGTCCACCAGCTGCTGCCACTGGTCGGCTCAGACGACCTCAATGTCACGCGCGAGGAGAGCATCCTGGACATGGTACTGCACTGGGTGGACCACCGGCGGGTCGAGAGGGCTACACACCTCGCTGAGCTTCTGCGCCGCGTACGGCTCCCTCTAGTGGCACCCAACTTCCTGCAAGAGGCAATGCGGAGAAGCACGGTACTGCTGGGGGACGCTGAGTGCCTGGAGATGGTGGAGCAGGCCCTGGAGGCGGCCCGGCAGCATCCTGCCGCGGCACCGCGGCGCCTGAAGCTGCGATACGGCATGGAGACCACTGACGTGCTGCTCTGTATTGGAAACGACGGCATGGGCATCAGGTCACGGCAGGGCAGCTACTGCGACTATAGCTTCTGCTACGCCCCAACCACTGGTCGCACCCTCTTCATCACCTCTCCCCGCTACGGCGAAGTGCTGGGCTGTGTATGCGCCGGCGTGGTGACTGAGGACAACCAGATTGTGGTGTCTGGGGAGGCAGGGGCCCGCAGAATGGCCCGGCAGAAGAACAGAACCGTGGATATCTGCAGGTAAGAGTGAGCGCCCCGGCAGACAGGAAGTGTGACCGACATACTGAGCGAGAAGGTGACGGCGACAAGTAATGAAGGCAATTTAGGGACCAATTTGATTGAATTTAGTGTCCAATTCAGGGATGGACTTGCTTGTGAGACAATCATGCTGATAGCGAATTGTCACAATTGCTCATGGTTAGAGATACTTGGGCAACGAAGGTCTAAACAATTCAATTAATGAATGAAGTAATTAACCCCTCTGTCACATTTACTTGCCATCACAGGTACAAAGCATCAGCACAGGGCACCTGGGAGAAGCTTTGCTCAGTGGAGTATCGGGATATGTACGCTCTCGGCGCTCTGGGTGACACTCTCTACCTGTTGGGGGGCCAGATGAAGCTGAAGAACCAGTACCTCATAACCAATAGCGTGGAGCGCTGGTCCCTGAAAGGCGGGCCCTGGAGAAACTCCGCCCCACTGCCAATGCCATTGGCATGTCACTGTGTTGTCAGCTTGAAGGGCTGTCTTTATGTGCTGGGAGGCAGGACACCACAGGTAATGGCTTGAAATTGAATAACTGTGCAACACTCAATTTATTTAGTTATATTTGTGGTACCTGATTTGAACTTTTAATATCTGGATGAAAAATATCAATCCTTTGGGTAAATTAAATGAAATTTTATTTCATTCATTTCATTTTCAAATCCAGACTTCATAATTGCTTATATCATATCAGAATTTTTAAAATTAACAGTAACATAAATTATAAAAGATGAATATAAAATGAAGCAATGATATGGATTTTTCATTCATATTGTGTACCAAGCTGCATTTTTTTCCAGCTTTGTTTAAATGTGTTCTTTAATTTAGATTCTGTGCTTTCAACTGAGCTGAGACAAAGAGTACCCTGAAGAGTACAACTATAGAAACACTGAAACATTATTGAGATGAATCTGCATTCAAGGCTGACTGTATTCAGACCCTAATCAAGCCCCCCCCCCCAACCCCCTTCCTGTTCCACACCTGGTTATCCTCGTCAATGCCCCGTTCTGGTCCCGTCCCTGCAGAGTGACAGGCCAGATGATGAGCCCGACCGCCTGAGCAATCGCCTGTTCCAGTATGACCCCGAGGCAAACAAGTGGGAGGAGCGTGGGTCCATGAAGTTCTCCAAGTACCGCTGCAGTGCGGTGGTGCTGAACGGGGAGGTCTACGTGCTGGGTGAGGAGGAGGTCTGGGGGCTACAGTGATAAACGTATTTTGCATGAAGATAATACTTGTACTCATTGTACAATATAAAGGCATGGATATCTTGGCAGATTAAGGGAGCACAGCACCTGACAGAGGCTTTAAATATGTTAAATTATACGCAAGATTGCCGGTGGGGCCAAGGTGACATTTCATTAGGGGGCCCAGAATTTCAAGCTACACCCCAGCTTGTGTATTTTCCATTAGCCAACTTCCATTTGCACAACAACCTTTTTTGTGCTATTCCTCCATAGTGGTACACTGTTTGCATGGTTTTTCGTGTTTATTTATTGATTCAATGCCTTTTCCCTTGCCTATCTATTGTCTTTTTACGTACGTTATCCTGCTGTATTTATTTTCTACTTACTTTATCCATTGTTGTACTTCTTTCTGTGCTGTTGGACAAAGAGATTTCCCCCTATGGATCAATAAAGTTCCATCCTATTTTACAGTTCACTCTGAAAACGGGTCATTAGATTTCAATAACTGAGGGGTTTGATCCCTGTCCAGAATCAGAATCTTTTTTACCGTGGCTTTAGCTTTGAGAAAGACATCTAGGTCCTACAGCTTCTACATTCTACACTGTTATCCAGAGTGACACACAATTGATTTAGTAAGGTCAGAAAGACTCTGGAGCAGTTGGGGGATTAAGGGTCTTGCTCAGGGGCCTGATGGTGACATCAATATGCTGACAGTGGGATTTGAAACAGTGACCTTCCAATCACAGGCAGAGAATCCTAACTCACTGAGTCCTACAGCACCCCCAGATTCTCTGGCAAGAACACCTCAATGACAACCAACCCCAATGTGCTGTTGACCTTGTAGGGGGCATTGGCTGTGAAGGAGCTGACCGTGGACAATCACGCCGCTGCCTTGATGTGGTGGAGATTTACAACCCAGATGGGGACTTCTGGAGAGAGGGACCCCGGTTGCCCCATCCGCTCCTCTCTCTACGCAGTGGGGCATCCAATGCAGGGGCTGCAGGAGGCAAACTCTACGTATGTGGCTTTTACAGGGGGGCTGGTAAGCACCGTACCATACACTCATCACATGACCCCAGGCACCACCTTCATTGTGAGCATATCCTTGATAATCTAACACCCTAATGCTGCAGACTTTAATATTTATCATTTCACCTGCTGTGGAACAAAATTTTACTAGTAATCAACTTGATAAGTATGAATGAAAGACATAAAATGCATGTCTATTCATGAGATTAGATTTTTAAAATGATAAATTATAATTCTATTAGCTCAGTTCAAAATAAACAATTCTCCAGTGTCATAAAGGTAAATGTCGCAAGGTTTTGATGCCCAAATAGGATGTTGGGTTACATCTCTAAGTGTGTGGAGTATAAGTCAAGGGAGGTTGATGCTATGATTATTCAATTCCTTGGTAAGACCCCACCTAGAATATTGTCTGCAGGTTTGGTCACCATACCTTAAAAAGGACATTGCTGCCTTGGAAAGGGTGCAACGTAGGGCTACGAGAATGATT
>JAODKC010000130.1:8180012-8230002 GCA_026777985.1 Mormyrops attenuatus
TGAGCTGAATCTGTTTAGCCTCGAGCAAAGGAGACTAAGGGGGGACATGATCCAGGTATACAAGATTCTAACAGGTCTGGATGCTGTTCAGCCAAATAGTTACCTCAATATTAGTTTAAATACTAGCTCTCGAGGCCATAGGTGGAAATTACCAGTAGAACATTTTATGCTCAGTTTTAGTGCTGGAAATCTACATTTTGGGAAAGTTTGATATTGTACAGAGTGTACAGTGAAACACTTGACTAAAATAAATATTTCCGTAAGTCTAATACACCCCTTAGTGCTGAGGTTGCTAAATGTTTGGTCAGACAGTATTCCAAACCTTTCCTCTTAGATCGGCATGACGCGATCATCAAGGACATCATAGAACTTGATCCATGGGAGAAAGTGTGGACTATGGTGGCACGGCGTGTCCTGATGCATGACAACTATGACGTATGCCTGGTGGCCAACCTCAATCCTCGCAATCTTGTGGCCCCACCCTCAGATGCTTCAGATGAGTGATGCACCTATGAGTCAATCTGGGCTAGCATAAAGGCACCCTTGTTATACCAAAGCTGGCACTGTGTACAACATCCATCTGGACAATCAACATTGCTTTGGCTGTGTACACCAATTAACTTGAAGCATCCATCCATTCATCATTCATTAGAGCATGGAAGCAGCAAGACTACATGGCATGTAATGAGTACTTTTACCAAATTTAGAGGTTTGTTACATTACTAACACTCATTGTTCAGTGCTACATCATGTAGTTAATGGTAGTTTAGTGGTAAACATCATATGATTTTTTTATGAGGGTCCATTCATTGGATTTCTCATTGTGAAAGCAGCATAAGGATTTCTGGTTGCAGTGAATCCCATACTGCACCTTCAAGATATCTTTGCAAAGACCTTTCCTGTACATGTACATGGACTGGGCTGCCCCATTTTGGCAGTTTAAAATGTACTGGTAACTGATGGGACAATTAAATATTATACTGTTTTGTGTAAAGCATGTTTGGAAAAAACCTTTGTTCACAAATTTTAGTTCTAGTGTTTAATCTCAATGATGAAAGTGCTCTTATAATGTAGGCACATCTTGTTGAAGTTGTAGTTTGTCCTTGGCCCAGAGGTCTCAGAAATTAAGGTAATATTTCACAAATCAGAGAATGGCTTCTTGACAGAACTTCAAATTCAGTGCTGATAAAAGTTTACTTTTGAGTAAGGTTGATATAATACTGTTTTTATCCTACTATTGTGGCTTTAAAATCAAATATCCTCAATTTTTTAAACTCCTAAAGGAATCATTTTTACCAATCTTCACTGATCTTGATTTAGCTGAAAAATAACCTTTCATGTCAGAAAAAACTTCCCTTGAATAATACAGATTTAGCAAAACTTCATTGGACATAAATTCTGCCCACTAGCTTTTTCATTTAAGTGCACGTTATGAAAAGAGAAATGTTCCCTTAAGATGATATGTCTGATACTATACAGTTGAGTAATTGCATGGTGTACATTCTGAGTTTTAGCAACATGTATAGCCATGCCTCCATCTACCTATTTTTCATATCTAGGTCTTGAAAACCTTCTGCATCCATTCTAGTTTGGCCACCACAACAAATAAACATAGGAGCCACTGATAACAATGGTTCTTGTTTCATAGTTATACGTGTTTGTACGCTTATACACGCGCACACACACACACACACACACACACATGCACACGCTGTTCTTTACTAACACTCACTTTTATGGAGTGCTTTTACAAAGTTATCTGTGATTTCACAAAAATGATTTTGGAAGCCTAAAATAAAACTTTCCTTTTGTTAGTTTGTTTTGACACGTTTAAAGAAATCCAGTGCACCCGTTAGGCAAGATGTGCATCTTGTAAATGCTGATTTATACTTTGATGCTGAGCCTACACAGAGCTTATGCCATGTCTTCAGTCACACCAGCACCAGTGTGACTATGAGGAAGTCTATGGCATTGGGTATGTGGCTACGCCATACCTACATCCTACTGACAGTGGAGAGGGAAGGAGCATGCGCTGATGCATTGCTGCAACCACCACACAAAAAACCACCTCAGGGTTGGGAACCCAAGTGGCAGGTGACACCTCAGCACCACACTAGTCTGAACAGACCCGTGCAACTTTTTTTTCTGGAGCCTGGAGTGCCAATTCTGCCACCAACCCCAAATTTCCCTGTAAGTTAGAGGACTGCCTTGCAGAGCTGGATGTAGATTAACATCATACCCAGGACAAAGCAACTGCATGTTAAGGACCTTGCTCAAGGGCTCAACAGAGTAGGATCACTCCTGGCATTCTCAGGATTTGAACCAGTGACCATGCAGTTACTGGCACAGATCCATAGCCTCAGAGCCACCACTCTGCAATGCAGAGCCTGCGCAAAAGTATGAATCAGCCTTAAGTCCTCACTGATTGTAATGCTTTAATAAAACCTTACTGTTCAGTGGTAAACTTTAGTGCTCCTGTGTAATATTTTGGAACTTCAGAAACCGAGATTGAGAAACAATATCTGTCTTTTAAAGCATTCAGATTCATCTTTAATAGCAATAAATGACATTTTCCATTAGATTTGTAATAACTATGGCCACATTTTTGTATTGTTTGCACACTTCATACTTAACACACTTAATTCTGCAAATTGTACCAGCAGAGAGATAAAAACCTTCATCATACCAGCACATTTCTGAGTGTATACAGAAACAACACATAGTGGCGTCAATAAGTATTAAGTACTGAGACTGTTAAATCTGACTGGTGACTCATATTGAGATTGAATATCAGATCCCCACCCAAATCAATCAGAATCATCGCTGATGCTAAACAGCTGCCAGAGACCTTTATTTTGCGGTGATGTCTGTAGAGTGTGTGGTTTTCCTGTGACCCAAGTTGCCGTGGCCATTGAGTACCCAGCATGGCCTTGTACTGCATTCCCTTTTTTCGGCTGAATACCCCCCTTGCCAGCACCTTGGCACAGGCCCACAGGCTGTGTGTTAGGCAGAGTCCATGCCATTCCTGTCTCAGAAGGGGTGGCTCTGGGCCTTCTCCCCAAGGCTCGCTTAGGTCTGTTTGCCTTAATACGCCCTCGTCCCATTTTGCGGAAACCTGCTTGTTTATCCTTGCAGCTAAGGCCCTGTGGACTATTCTTATCATGTGGGAGGGCATTCTCCTTACAACATCTTGGGATACTGCCGGTCCTGTGCTGGTTCTTCCTTTGTGTGCTGGCAGAACGGGTGCAGTACAACTTCTGCAAGGGTTCCTTGCTTGCCCCAACTGTCAATGTGTTGGCCAAATGCTCTGCGGGTATTTCTGCCTCACCAGCTTGTGACACCTTCTCTAAGTTTTCCATCTTCCCCAGAGCAAATGGTTCAGGACCACAGAAACGCGTATCCTCAAGGTACTTGGTCTTCTTCGTGACCAAGTTCTCAAACGGGCAGGGTGAGGTCTGCACTTCTACGTCAGTCACCTGCTCTGCAAGCCTGTGAGAGGAGACCAGGGTGCAGAGTTGCGACAAGATGTCTCCCATCATGCACTGTTCTTTGCCATGCTCTGCTCTCAAGCTCTCTAGGTCACGATGGAGGCTCTCCACGGAGGAATGCAGGGCACTCACCTCCACACTGATCTGGGACACAGAACACATTTAAACATACTTTACTACACATTGGTTTTTGTATTATCCTAACGCAGTAAATGGACGGTTTGATGTTTCTGTTCCCACGCTTTCCTCCTTTAATTGAATTGGATTCATTGTTGATTATTCTACTTGACTAACAATGATTCATACAGTAACCTAATTTAAGTGGAATGCTGATAATCTTAAAAATGATCTTTATCTAGTTTCTTCCCCCGCCTGTAATTCTTCGGTACCACAACATGAATATAATAAGAATTATTTCTTGAAGTGACATATCTATGTTGGTTGACTAACTTTCATAAACATGTTGACAAAAGTAGTTTAACACAGCAAGAATCTTCTAAACGGCAGGTTTATATTCCTTCAGAAACATTACCCTTCTAACCCAGCTCAGACAGCACCATGTTCCCTCTCCTCCAAGATTTCCAATCTAGACCTTTATAGCAGGTCTTGTGTAGACCGAAAGCAGCAACACGCCACTGGTAGTTATTTCCACAGTTATTTCAGTTTGCCTGTTAGAATCTACACACCTTTGTCTCTCTGTCTTCCACATCTCTGAGCTTTTGTGCCAGGGAGGCCAGTTCATTAAGCAATGATTCCAGAGGGGGCGCCACACTCTTTTGCACCATTGCTGCATGGTCTTGAACTAAAGCAAACATCCCAACAGGATTTGTTATTTAGGTTGAAGGTTGGACACATCAGGGAAGATATACAGACAATCGCCATTGTCTGTATATTGACCCACCCCCCACTCCTCTATCTCACGCGTCACCTATCTTCTTGCTGCATCATTGCAGGTAAAATGTGAGAACTACACATACTGCAGAACTGAGGCTTAATTTTGCAGAAACCTTACTTTTACAACTGCTCAACCAGCACAAGAGCACCACCTACTGGACAGACCAAGTCATTGCTGAGCGATCTTGTAGTCAGTAGGAGGCAGGGAGCTGGCAGGCAGTAACCAAGCAATGAACCTTGATGTTCAGTTATTTATCAAGCAAAGATAATCTACTTTTCAAAAAGTAACAAGTGAATGATTGTGAATGTCCCGCCCATTGACCCCTCTATTATGGGGATTAAAAAAAACTGAATATTTTGAGAGAGAATGTCTGATTCCATCCCACAACCCTGGGCAGGATAAGCAGTCAGAAGAAGGGTGGATGAATGGATGAATTGATGTCTGTCAGTAAATTACTAGAAAAGCTATACACCTGAGAGAGAAACATTCCTGTACGCATAGAGTATTTCTTACATCAGCAAAAACAGATTTTGCGCACCATTATGGATCAAGTGTTGTAGTGAAACCTACTTGTTGTTGTCAGACCATCAACATGCTCCAGAATAACTCTCTTGGCAGATTCTATGCTTCCATCAATGGTATTAAGAGTAAGCCTCATCTGAAAAAACAGAAGCAACCCATTAAGTTTCTTCCAAAGAACATGTGTTGTGTCAAGCTGAAACCCTCACAAGCCACAGGGCTTTCTGCTTGTTGTTTCAGGCCGGTGAGGACTGCAGTTTCACACACGTGAAGAAAATTCTTCCTGTTTTCCTGCCCTACAGCACTTACATTTTCCATAGTGTTTCCCAGTTGAAGTACACGGTCTGCCAACGTGCTAAAAAAAACAGGATCAAATGAAATTCAGCACTGGATTTTTCTTTCAGTGAACAAAATCACATGCATCCAAGGGTTATTTAATTACTGCTTTGACACTTGATATATTCCTTATTAGCGATTCTGAAGAAATACTACAGAAAATCCAATAAACCAGAGAACAATCTCAAATTTAAAGATACAAGCCCTCCTGAACCTTTATGACACCACAAGTCTAGATCAAAGCTAAGTTTAACTTTACCTCTCATCCCTCTCTTTTGCTTTCCTCTTATCTGCTTCAAACCTCTCCAGTATCCCTTCGTTTGTACTATCTGTGAGAGCCAGCACTTTGCTTTTGTCCTGAGAATCTCCCCGAAACAGGTATGGCTTGATCTGATAGCTTGTAGAAACTCTACATCCATTAACCTAAAAGCATGTAAGTGTCAAACAGCACAAACAGATGGTGTTTAGCAATAACTATTAGTCTAATAATGTTTATGCTTCTCAAACTTCCCTCCACCAGGCCTGCAGCCCGAAATAAATTTCATGGGGTGTCTGGCAGTCCTACTGACAAGACCCCCTCGATAGACAGTGCAGACCTAAGGGGGGGGGGGGTGCCCCCCTCAGCAGATTTTACTGATTAGGAGGGTGGGGAGTTCAAACCCGTGATTTTACCAGCTGGCTACGTGTCTGCCATAAAAATAACCAAACAAAAGCAACTGCAAAATAAGGCAAAAACAATGCACACTGGCCAGGAAAACCCAAGGAACGGGACACTGGAAGACCTCTGAGTTCTGCTGTGAGGTTCTGGATGGGAAACTCATCTCTACGGACAAGCCCTGCGACTGATCGGGCCAGAACTGTGATCCAAAGAGAAACTGGGAGTCTGTCAGGCTGGAGTAATCGCTGGCAGCAGGGATTAGACTGGAAGACTTCTGGAGCGCCCTGTGAGAACAGTGATGGACAATCAGACCCAAATAACATCACTGGTGTATATGGTCACCAAACTATACAGTACTGTACTCACCGACAGACCTCAGGAAAAGATTGAACACGTGACCTCTACATCAATACGTCCTAATACCTATGAGACTTAATAGTCCCCGTTAAACATGCTGCCTTTTCAAAGCACCCGTCATAGTAAATACAGCAATAGTATCTGAAAATTGCTTCACATAATTTATTTATTCCAGGTAAGATATTCCGATATTTTAAATGATATTTAAATATGTATGTTTAGGACTACTTACCCAGATGCGGGTGGGATGCTTAAAATCTCTTTAATGTTCCATGTGTTAGGATTCATTTTTGAAAATCGGCTCTAATAAAATAAAGCAGCCGCCTTGGTATTTTACACAGGTTTAGAATAAACAACGTTAATTATTAATACACCGGAGTATTGCAGCAGATAGCTAGCTGGCTAGCTAATTATATCTCTGAGCAAATACAAAATTGGGGCGGGGACGACGAAAAACGACGTTTTCAAAACACAATTAGATAGATTTCGTTATATTTCTCGGTTTTAGCTTTGCGCACCATGCCTTAATAATCAGTCTTCAAATTGTTAACCTTTCGGCTTGGTTCTGAGGCCAGATAATGGCACGTGACATCGGCGGCTCGTCACGTGGGGTTTATCGTAGGCGGGAATTTAAGCCACGCGACCACGCTGCAAAACATGGGGAAAATACGCTTTCTGCCTTTTTTACACTTAGCTTACAGCAAACAGCAATGTTCGCCTTTTCCATTTTCATGTATTTTTTCGACAACCATTTGGAGAGTAACATGTAATATGTTATGAATGGTCTGGCTTTAAAATGAGACCCATTATTTATTATAAAAATGTAACAACAAAGTAACAAAAATGATGTATATATAAAATATAATCCTATCGGATATCACAGCTCTCCATCATAATATCTTGGTGTAGTTATCTTGATGGACCTGAACAGCCATTCGTTAACAATTGTAAATGTCATAATACTTACATTACTAAAATATGAATTCTGATAAATTCCTATTACATATAGTCATATTGCTTCAAAGATGTAAGAAGATGTGCCTGACTCATATAAAGTAACTAATCTGTTACATAATATCTGCTTATGCTGTGCTACATTTAACCCCTGTATGCACTAGATTGCTATCAGTAACAATTAAGAATAACAGAAAAAGAGTAGTACTGTTTAAGTACATGAAGGAGTATCTGGCTTTCTTGTCCTGTCTGTTTCCAAACAATTTCCACGGGCATTTCCGCTCCAAATTCCGGAATGACTTTCTGCATGTCCTGCCGCCATGCAGTCTGCTGCAGAGACTTAAGGTGAGCCTAGCTCATCCCATAGCCTCACAGTCCACCGCTCTTATCACAATTATCATACAGGATGTTGCCCATAAGAAAGTTTATGAAAGGATGCAACTGAACTGGTGTTTACAAGAGCATTCAGTGTCTGCATATGTGAATTACTACCTAAATTACTTCTGCAATTCAACATAAAATGCTATCCACTCTAGAGTAAAAGGATACATTTTGTGCTTGAAATGCATAATGTTTATTTATTTAATTTCCATGTTCTCTAAATAATTTCCAAAACTGTGTATTGGTGAAGTTTCATACATGACACAGGCTGCTCGTTTCAGGAGGGCCCAAAGGATATGGCGTCCTCAGGCGAGACTGTACACAGTGCTGCTTAGAGCCATTCACAACCCAAGGTAAGCCTCCAGCGTTCAAGCTGCTAGGCAAGATCCCTGACTGTCTGACTACTCTGAGTGGACACAAAACCAGACAATGACAAAAGATCCCTAATTGCGACTTGGTGTTTGTTAAACAGAGACTGGGATTGGCTAATTTGATATTCCCTTATCATCCATTCCTTGCAGTGTTTACTCAAAAATCAAACAGTATGTCATAGTTTCATCACCAACCTTTTGGTATTGTTTATTCTGTGCCATTAACATCATGCCAGGAGGTCAGGCATTTTGTGTCTTGGTTACCCTTATTATTAAATTTATAACAATTGTAATTTCAATATGCACAGGCACAACTTTACAGGTGATAAAATGTTAAATCTACTGAAAGGGATATTAAAGGCGAACACACCCCAGCCCACCCCCCCCAAAAAAGAAACAAAGATGGGATGAAATATGCATAATTCTCTTACCCCGTTCTTTCCTGGAATGTCTGTGGACAGCTCAGACATGCAGTTCATATAGACTGGTAGCTGGTGTTTGCCTGGTTACCACGTGGGTATGCATTAAGTGTAAGAGAAGTTTTTGAATATGCATAAATTACAGCTATAAATTATCAATTGAATACAGTTCAGAACACAGGGCAATATGATATTAAATCCTTACTCTTCAAATACTATATTTGCTTGAGTTCAAAGGTATGTTATAAAACTGTAATCTTAGGCATAAAAAATTTCTCTTCTGTCTTGAGAAGGATTATAGAATAATGTGAGATTCTCCTGAAAGGTTCATAATCCTGCCAGGTTCAGTAGTATTCAGCTTGGCTTTACACTTTGACCTTAAAGGAGATGCACCTAATTTTTTTGTAAATTAGGTGCCAAAATCAGGATCACTTTGACACCACAGACATTTTGTGATAAGGCTTCTTTTGTCATGTGACTTGTGGAAAAAGACTGTGGTGAAGTCTTCAGGCTATTTAAGTACAGCAATATAATGCTTCCTTGGGTCACAAGTTTCTCACATGACATTTTATTGGTTTTACTTTTAATCTGGCAGGTTTTTTCTGATACACAGGCATTCAGCACATAGGTCTAATATTTTACTATGTTGGTATTCATTACACTGTGGTTTAACTTATCTGGGCCTGCCTGGAATTTGTTTCATTTATTAAACATGGAAGATATTTCTTCAGACTAAAGATTATTATTATTGAAATGCATTAAGAACAGTACCTCAGAGTTAATTTTATTTTAGCCTACAGCAATATTCAAGAAAGTAACTACCCTAAGTGATGAAAGTTCAGAATCTGTTATGTATGTAGGTCCTGAAAATTCTCCTGCAGAAGGAAGATAATAGCATTAATCGTTATCTAAAGTCAGTCAACTTTATTTCCCCCCATAAAAACAGTTCATGGCATTATTTGTTTACTATGTTGGCAACCAATTCCATGGCTAATTACATATACACCCAATGTATGGTGACAGATCGATTCCGTAACTGAGCGGCTATAAACATATTGTAGAGGTAGACTTATAACTACAAATAATTTACAGTGAGTTTCTTTTCACAGTAAACTTATAGGCACGACCGTGGAAGCAATTGATATAAAAACTGGTGAAATATTCAATCCCAAACTGTCCATATTTTCAGTGTCAGCACATGCATCAGCACCACAGATACATAGATAAAGTCCAACGTCTTGTGTATATCAAGAGAAAGCCCTCGTCTACATCTGGTTAATAATTTCAGAGTCCTCCTCTATGTACCACTGTATGGGCCTTCCATCTGAAGGTCTGTGGATGATTCTTGTCTGAGGGACCTGCAGGAGAGAGAAGACAGATGAGCACTCTTGATCCTATAAAGGGACACTTGCATGATAGAATAGGCTTCTCTGTCAGATCTGAGAATCATATACAGGCAACAGCTCTCACATGGCTCTTCCTGTTGTGTCAAGTACAGCAATGGGGCAGTGTGGCAGTAATGCAGCTGGACATTGTGTTGGTTTTGGTGTTTGATTGACCTGGGTAATAGAACCCTTGAGCATAAATGAGTTCCTGAAGAATCCAGGTATGCCTCACAACATCTAGGTGGGAATCCCTGTGCTGGGCCTGATTTCAGGCAGAGAGAGCAAAGCTAAGCCTCCAGGGACAGAGCAGATATTTACATCCACCGCTTCTGCAGATAAGACCGTTTAGCAAGAAGCTCCTGGGACATGGTGTTTAAAGTTCACAGATGTGCAGCTGTTGATAAGGGGATAACTGAGCAATACAGCCAGTGCATTTCATGACATTGCATTACATGATAATACTTGCTTAGCTAATGCTTTGTACTAAGGCAACTTTACACAGTATGTGTTACACTTTTAGGTACTTAGAGTGACATTGAGAACACTGCTCACAGATACGACCACACCACCAGCCCCTAAGCCACAGGTAGGGTTTGCTGATTAATGGAAAAAGCGGTTGGGTGACTCAATGAATGACTTTCTGCAATGTCTGGTTTTCCCAAGTTATTTTGTAAAGGTGGGATTGAAGAATGCCAGGTTCTGTTCAGGTGTGTCGTGCAGGAAGCCAAGGGGAGATTCCCACGATACCTTGGCCCTGGCTTGTCCCCTTCCTCCTTATTTCTGTCTCCCATCTATCACCTCATCATTTCTATAGTTTTGTCCGGACAGGGCCAGGCGAGGAGAAGGATCTGCAGTAAGCAGCTTTCCAGCCAATTTACCCAACACTGCAGCACTCTGACAATGGCCTTGGAAGTGCGTCCCTCTCAGTAACTTTACACACAGCCAGGCCTCCAGCCAGGATAGTGACAGAGAGAACAGCAGCTGGCCACCAAGAGAATTCACTTCGGAAACAAGGAGTGCGCTCTTGGACACTTCTGCACTGGCTTTCCTTGTGCTAATAAATTGACAAATCCAGGACAATGTGGTGATTATAGTAGTATACATTACCCACATGGGCATCATCATGTAATTACACTGGTATACATTTCTCCACAGTTTCTCAACAAATACCAGATGTGTCTCAACAGACCTCTTGATAAGCATCAAATAGACTTGATGTGGAAAAAACCAATGGCTCAAAGCAGCTTTGGTGAGTGGAAATAATGCCTTGCAGCAGTCATGTCGTAAACACAGACAGCTTGGTGACAGATACAGATACGCATGATGTAATTCAGTAATGTTTCAGGGGAAAAAGTTCACCGTCTCCACAAATGCATGTCATTTCACTGACTTCATCAGGTATTGTTAATCATATTACTCATGCACATGGATATCATTTAAAACACAAAATATCATTTAATTCAGATGATGAAGGTCAAATATACTATTCAGAACTTACTATTCAGGACCATTTCTTGACTTGATTGGCACCATAATAGGTCCTGTGAAGACTGCAAAGCCTAGTTTTTCCATTCCAGTTCGTCACATTTAGTTTTTGGTTTGGTTTTTGCCAAATGGACAAATAACTAAGCTGACCACATCCATA
Source organism: Mormyrops attenuatus (assembly GCA_026777985.1). Classification (NCBI taxonomy): domain Eukaryota; kingdom Metazoa; phylum Chordata; class Actinopteri; order Osteoglossiformes; family Mormyridae; genus Mormyrops; species Mormyrops attenuatus. The sequence goes on from JAODKC010000130.1 coordinate 8,191,421, forward strand.
GTGGAGAACATGATATCTGATTTACTACTTTCACTGGGTGGAGATTTTTTTTTAAGCCCTACATTTTAACTGTAGCGCTGTGACACTTGTGTCATGTGGTATCATCGTAAGTAGCTCACAAACCCTCCTGTACAATTTGCTAATGAACTTGGGAAAATACTTGCAATTTACCCAAAGGCAGATTGGACACTTTCACACTTACTCTGGCTGTAGCTTGTTAACTTTCTTTTGAACAGACACACTACACCTGACGGCCTGGATATCCACATTCCAGTCGTTCCAAGTACGTGGTTCATTAAGCACCCATTTAGTGTACAATGTGCCGCTGCTTTACCATAATAAATCGAAAGCATTTCCAAGCATTCTTCTGCTCTAAGTGGTCCTTTCTGCTTTTTGTTTTTTTAAAAGCCCTGCAAGCACCATGATTCATATAAAGGAAATTAAAATGGCTCTGAGGACTGTATTGCAAAATACAGAAACATTTATAGTACTCCAGGAACAAGGTAATAAAACTCCATAAAATATACCTGAACCACAACGAACTCCCCCTTCACTGGCAGAAGCTGAAACTGTAGATCATGAAGTTGGTTACGCCTGGCCCAATGGGGCGCTGTCAGGACACGACTGGTAAGGAACTGCCTCCCCTGACATGCGCACATTAATGCAAGCCTCCTACATCTCTCTGAGATGCCTGCAGGTTGCCTGCAGACTCATCACAACAATGCAATAAATATTCACTTAAAAGAGCCTAACCCTGGAAACACAGGGCACAGGCAGGGAGAGCGTTGGGTGGGGGCTGTGATCGGAAGGTAAGCGGTTCAATTCCTGTGGTAATTTCATCATTGGACCCTTAAGTAAAGCTCTTAACCACCACCCCAAGTAGCCCAGAGACTGTCTCACCCTGCTTTCTCAAAAAAACGTATATTTCCTTGAGTAAAAGTGTTGAATAAGTGCTAAATAAATAATAATAGTTCCACATCATTCCTGTGGAGTATGATGCATCTCTCATTTCTAATACTTAAAAGCTTAATTCATCACTGTCATGGCAAAATTCAGTAAGCAAATACTGCTGGATGAAACCATGCAAGATATTTATATAACAATCATAATTATAATAAAGCCTATTGCATTTAACATTTAAAAGTAATGCTCTTTTTAGCAGTATCCCCAAGCTGGAGTGCAGCCTTCCCACTCTGCCAATCACAGTTCTTCCCTGGCCTGTTACTTGTAACACTGTACATGCATGGTATATTACAATCTGACAGGCCAGAACATGCCAGTATAAAGAAACCAGACAGTCTTGCTTTACACCTCAACAAGTAAAAACATCTTCCAGCAGAAACCATCTAATAAGTCATCGTCTTTTTTAAGTTAAAGTAGCCCACGTCAAGATCTGACCGCAGATAAACCAATACCTAAAACATCATGTAATTAGACTGATATACGAGCCCTATTGCTGTGATGCCCCACAAGAGCACCACTACAGATTAGTTGTGTATGTGTTGTTGGTTGTTAGGCAGATTAAGTTTCATGGCCAAGGGTGGATTTGGACATGAAACTCTGTGACGCATTCTAACAGTATGTCCTCAGGTGTGCCTGAGCTCCACCTAACTTGCATCCTGTATAAATATCACAATAGCTGGGATGTGTCAGATCTCAACACGTCTGTTTATTTCTTGTGCAGTTCATAGCAGATTTTTTGGGCTATATTTAACTACCTTTAATGACCTTGAAGTATGCTCAAACAGTAACTCTTTTGGAAGCAGTTATGAAAGCTCTTTACCTGCTCAGGGAGCTGGTGCATCATTGGGGTCAGCGGAGACTCCCGGCCCTGATACGTCCTGATACGGACTGCGCCCTGCCGGTCCAGCGAGCGAGGCCGAGGCATGTGGTTGCGTTGGTGCCAGGAGCGTAGTTCGTCTGATACAGCCTCCTGGGGATGGCTCATGTGGTAGTGGTAGGAGGGATAATCCCTGAGTGAGGGCGTCCGTGCCAGTCTGGCGTTCGCAGGGCGGGACTGCGGCACCCACTGCTGAGGGGAGTCCTCATACTCATGCCAGAATTCATAGCGGCTGCGCCCACTTAAGTGGGGCGGAGCAACATGCACATACGCAACGTCCATCTCGGCTGGGTAGCCAATCCTCTCCTCCACGAAGCCCCGGTAGAAGCTCGGGGTGGAGTGGGGGTGTTGGGTCTTGTAGAGGCTGGGCCCACTGAAAGCCAGTGGCCTGGGGTAGCCCAGTGGTGGGCTGCTGGTGTGGGGGGCATAGCGATGCCCGTTCGGCTGGGGGGTCTCTGCCTGGGCCTCGCGGCGGGGTGAGCCGGTGTGGGAGGATGCCGAACACTCCGAGCCGCTGTCCTCGGAGTTGTACTGGTACACTGGGCCCCCAGAGGTCCCCCTCAAGGCCAGGTACTCAGATGCTGCCCTGGCTAGGTCGCCCCTGTCAGTGAGCCGCCTGTGCGCCAGCGGGGAGCGTCTTCGATCTTGATCCAAGTCATGGGGTGGCACAGCACTGGGGGCTCTGTAGGGAGCACAGAATGTAAATGAAACAGTACCGGCTGATACTAATTCCTCATATAATTTTGTAGAATTTGTTTGTTTAGCAGAGACCTTTATCCAAAGCGACGTACATTTTTTCCAAGAAGCAAATCAGAAGCTCAATGGTGAAATCAGTCTACTGACCATGGGATTCGAACCGGCAACCTTCCAATCACAGGTACAGCATCCTAACCTGCTGAGCTACACACCTGTATCACATGTTTTTGTGCTATTTTCCTTATTTTTTAGCCATTTCCCATAAGCCAATCAACCTCACTGTATGTTGGGTAAGGAAGGGGTGAACAAACCCAAATGCCCTCCTATCGGTGCCTTAGTAGCCACGGGATTTTGTTTTCACTCGCTATCAAGCAGTAAAAGCAGCCTGGGACCCACCACACCAAAACCACGCTGATGTGTTTGTATGCAACTATCCTATGTCAACCACATCCTATGTTAACTAAATGTGAACATTTCCATCCTTGTAATAAGAACTAGTAATGCCGCCATTCAAAATGTGCATTTGCGTGAAGCTCCCGAGGTTTGGAGCTTTTGCCTATTTCAGTGGGGCCCCAGAAAAAAATAATCCCTATATATACTCCCAACAATGAAGTCGTGAAGTTCTGATCATATAATGCTTTACAAGTGGTGACCGCATGCCGGCAAGACTGACCTGAGGGAGTGATGGCGACGCAGGTGCAAATCTGGTGTCGAGGGGGCACTGGTGACCTGGATCTGAGGCACTGGCAAGTTATTGACTGGGGTGAACTGGTGTGGGAGGGGGGTTTCTCCCAACCGGGGCTCCACTGGGTTCGAAACAGCGCTGACAGCTGAACTACTAGAGAGAGAGATATATTATTTATGTCATGTTACCCAGGGGTAATGCAAAATGTAAACAAGGCGCACAGACAATGGATCCTGTCAGGACAAAACTATTGAAACTGCATCTCCAGTTTTGCATGAAGTGCTCTTACTGAAACCATAGAAAAGAAAAATGGCCCGGTGAAAAGAGACAGGCTACTCCCTCTCAGAGCTTAAAGGGATTAATCTCCCTGCTTCGATAATGCCATATTTCATACTGAAAATATACTACCGTTTTCAGAAGTAGTGGAGTAACAGAAACATGGCAGCCATCTATATATATATATATAAAAGTATGTATATTGTTATATTCAGTAGGTACTTTGCTACAATAACACGTCTGCTCAGAGACATGAATTGGGATTTTGTTTATTTTTTATTTACCATCCTGTGACCCTGTGATGGGTGTTTGAAAGATGGATGGAAGGATGGATGGATGGATTGATTTATTTACCATGACTGGCTGCTGCTCGACCAATGAGACCTTTTGGGCTTCTCGTAGGGCTGGTCCAAACTAGATTCCTTCCAGGGGGAGTTCTGAATAGGAGAGCGCTCGTAGGCAGGGACCACATGGCAGCCTGGTTTCAGCCCTTCCAGGGTCTGCGGGGGCTGAGGGCGCGAGAGCTGTGAGGGTGGCTGGAGCTCCATGGTCTGGTGGGAGGAATCTGTGGCTCCCTCGTCTGGAGAAAACAATGACATCAGCCACCTGGCACCGAGTTTTCACTGTCTGTCATCCACTGCCGAGGGGGCTTTTGGGTAAATGTGCAACACTGTACACACACAAGCATGGTGGGAGGGAGAGGGGCAGGGGGGGACTACCCTCACCTTCATCCAGCACCCCAGCATCTGACAACGAGCTGTCATCTGAAATGGTGGCCAGTTCTGCAAACACAGAGCGATTCCAGAGTTAGCGGCCATGCAAGTCGACGCGATGTGAGTGGTGGTAAACACCGTTGCTGCCGCTAGCTTAACGGGAGCAGGGTGGTCACCTTTCTGCCCAGGAGCGGAGCGGGGCCGGGGCGAATTGCGGCCCATCTTGAGGCGCAGCTGAAAGAGGGCCTCCTGCAGCTCCTTCATCTTCCTCTCCTGCAGCTTGCAGTGCTGTGTGCGGCTCCTTCGCACCTGTCTGCTCAGGTGCTGCTCCCGGGAGAGCCGGCGGGCCGCTTCATAGATCTGCGTCTGCAGGGCCAGGTCGGCCTCCAGGGCATGCAGCTCTGAGTCCTGCGGGGGGAAGGCGGTAGGGGTATGATGCTGGTCCCATTTCGGCAGGCCAGACCCAGGGCTGATTAATTATTACAAGACAACCACCAGCTGCACTCTGCTCACCCCCCCTTTCTAAATCTGATTCCTCCTTCGCCCAACCTCTCTGCTTTCTATTGCCTGGACCACTACTAAAAAAAAAACCCTCACCTCAACAATACAGATTTTAATCCCATAAAAAAGTTATTTTCTCATGTTGCCATGCTGATGACCCTATCCAAGGAAACTTTATACGGGATATGGCAACATATTTGTTGGGGCTTGTTGAGTAGTTCTGGGATATCCTTCCCAGCATGACAGCAGTGTATCTTCCCAGCACGCCTGGCTCAAGGATATCTTCTTCCCCAGCATGCCTGTCTGTGTGGCTCCCCAGCATGCCTGTCTGTGTGGCTCCCCAGCATGCCTGTCTGTGTGGCTCCCCAGCATGCCGGTCTGTGTGGCTCCCCAGCATGCCTGGCTCTGAGATATCCTTCCCACCAGGTTTTGCAGCGTGCATAATTCTGCCCTCTTAACTTTATCTGTTCATCTTAGTCTTTATTGGGTTTATCTTAGGGTTTATTACAATATTTTACTATATATTTATAATATTTTGCTATATATTTAATATATTTACTATATATTACAATATTTTACTATACTACTCTATAATACTCAATGAAAATCCAAGTACCTCACTGAGACCAAACACCCCCAGGAAACAACAGCACAGCCCCTCCCAGGACCTGAACTTAAGCTGTTTTTAACTCCAGAGACTAGCTAGGGCAACATGGGAGGGCACTTCTCCATCTCCTCCTGTCTCCCCAATACCATACCTCTCCATCTTTCCGCAAGCTCTCCTTGTCCAACTTGAAAGCGGCTCCGATCCTTCTGCGAATGCGAGGAGGCTTCTCCCCTGGCAACAGTGGGTAGTCTGAGGACAGCTCTCCAGTCAACTCCTGTGCAGGGAGCAAGATGAAACAAGATTAATTTCAGCTGTATGTGCTTGGGACACTTGACATCTACACAACACATCATTTCATGACAAGAGAAGGCAGCATATTTATTTAACTGTCTAGTAATTTTTAAACCAGAGTACATAATTACCAATTTAAACAAATCAATATTTTTTTTAATCTTCTTCAGCAGGGACCACTTAGCAAAGGGAGTCTTAGGCACACCTCAAGCTCTGAAAAGGGCAATTTAACTAAGAATGGACAAGCTACCATAGTTCATAACAGCCAAGACTCATAAACCAGTTCATCTGTACAAGGCACCCACAGCAGGTTAGGCCTCTGAATCCCATTCTTGGCAGAACAGCCACAGGTCTGTTGGGCCCTTGAGAAAGGCCCCTAAACACCCCCCCCCCCCCAAAAAAGAATGCTCCAGGGATGCTGGATGAATGGCTGAGCCTGTGCTCTGACCACAAAATTTCACTCTGACCTCTATTTCTGTGTATGCCTTAAAATACGAGAGAAAATGGGATGAGGAAACACCTATTCCAATGTACCTGTACTTATACAAAAGACAAAAAACAATTTAATCTGAGACTAGCAATGGGCACCAGCACGGGTTACAAATGATGCCTTTCTGGTCCATTTACTGGAACATGCATGATTGAAGCCCTTCCCGGCAACTATGTCAGTTCATTTTACAAGTATCATCTCTGGGACTTAGCAGCTCTGCAATCTGTGAGTAACATGTCAGGGCAGGGCTCTCTGTTACAGCAGTTTCTATTGAGCAATGTTACGATTGCGTCTCAACCTTGGTTCCTTTCCCACCTTCTACTCCATGACATGATAAGCCCTCTATTGCTGAGGTTTAACCCTTGATCATCAAGACACAGGATCAGAATCCGGTGGAAGCAATGTAATCACAGCCCAGCTCTGGCACGCCAGGATGAGTTCCAGCGAGCCGGAAGCAACCACTAAGAGATCCAGTTGGGCAACCTCATACCTCACTCAACGTTCAACTGTCGTTGCTATGACACCCAAGAATGTCCATTATGGTCAGTACAGGCTGAACTCATGGCCAGCTATGAGTTGGATGTAGGAAGATCTTACCGCCTCTCGGATGCACAGCTTTTTCAGCTCAAGCAGACACAGCTCCAAGCGGTCCTGCAGGGACTGCTGCTTCAGCTTCACTGCCCGTGTATGTGTGGTCGGGTCCTTCATGGGGGGTGTCGGGCTATCAGGGACTTAACAGAGCAAGACAAGAAATGGCTCTAGATAGGCAGAGGTATGTCATATACAACATGCTCCTTTGGGGCACCCTAGGATGGGTTTTAGACAATATCATTATAGGCATATGGAGCCATCTGTGGAGTCTTGTGTCATCCTCAATACCAGGAACTACCTCCAGGGTCCCAAATGTGACCCACTAATGATGTTAAAGCAGGGTGGGTCATCAGAGACTGGGAAAAGGTCATGCATAAAAATGTTTCGAACCAGAAATGTTGCCCATTTTATTCTTTTCACCACTGGCAAGGCCAGTCATTCATCTCTTTTGGTGGACATGCATGTCTATGTGACAAGAAAGTTCAAATGTTTGTGAACTGCTGCCAGTGCTGTCATCATGAAACTCAAGCCCCCTGGCCAGGTGCGATATGCTAAACGTCACCGAGGCGCAGCAGGGAGCGAAGGTGTCCTGTATCCGTAAATGTCGTGGAAAAAAACATGGGTTCAACTCCGGAACTAGTTATACCTGCAGGCAAATTGCCGGTGTACTAAATATTTCTGAAGTAACCTGTAGCATCCTTTCAGCCATTATAGGCGTGTCTGGGGACAAAGGGGCTGGTTGTTAGACAGGTAAATGAAAAAAGCCCTGGTTGTCTGGGCCAACGGTGAAAATGACAAAGTGTCGGGAGAGAATGACATTACACTTAAGCCTACCAACATTGGCAAGAAAGGATCAGGTGACATTTGTAATAGTTGTTTTGGTATTAACAACAACAAAACATGTGCGGTGTTAGCCTAACTCCGAATAGCATAGAGATCGGGGTAAAATCCTTAACCAGTTGTACCTGAGTGTGCACATGAATTTCACTGGTGATTATTTAGACAGGAATCTAGACCTTACTGGAATGCAGAATAATCCCGCTGTCTGTATCGCTGAATTCTTCTCTGCTGCCCATGTCAGCGATTAAGGAGTTATTCCACAAGTCTGCAACAGTTGTGCTCATGCGGGAGGATGGGGGGGACGATCATCCGTCAGGATAACCTATGAACAGAAGCAGTTGTCTTCACTCATCTGATGCATTTCCTTACTTTGCAGTCACCCTCGTGAAGTTTTGGCATTAAAGTTTACGTCCAGAATGGGCGAAACGGGGGCATTGGCTGAGGCCTACTGATGCAGAACAAGCGAGCTCTGTCGCTCACCAAAACCATTGAGCAAAACATGTAAACAATTGCTCACATAGCCCAGTCTGCCTCACCAAGTCACCCAACCCCTCCCTGCTCTGTGACAACCAGTCTATTCACTCACATTAGCCCCACTCTCCATTGCAGCCTGTTTTCTCATTTATCACATACTTTCATCCAATGCAACATATAACTGAGAAAGTATGGTCAGACAGTCACTTGAACAATTGGGGTTAAGGGCCTTGCTCGAGGGCTCAATGGTTACATCGCTCTGCCAACCCTGGGATCAGAATCAGTGACCTTTCAATCAAAGCCACAGTGTCCTGACCCACTGAGTGACGCACCATGCCCAGCCTACTACAGTCACCTTAGCTGTCTCAATACTGAAAAAATAGGAGCATATCAGAAAAGTTCAGTCCATGGCTCATAGTTGGACTAAAATGATTAATGAAACTTAACAACAATACCACAGCAGAAGTAACTCTTTTGTGACATTCGGTATCAGCTGCATCAACGGAAATAACTGGAAGTAGGAAAAGTACAATAAGGGCATGTAAAATTACATTCAACCTCAGTGACAAATGCACTCTTCCTGAGGCATGGATTCATATATTGCCAAGTAAGAACCACAGAGAAAAACATAAAGCAAACTCAAAACAACAATTGAGAATTAAAGTCCTATAGAGAAAAAATGTTCTGTCCTACAGAGAAATTGTTAAACCCAGTTGATTTCCTGGTGAACTAAACTCCTAACAACTGTAAGGCAACCGGATTAACTGCAATATCACTGAGACATGGAGCAAGAATATTTTTGTGTCCATCTTGAAGGAGCCATTCGTTTGATCAGGTTAGAATGCATTTCATCCTTTGCTAATGCAGTCTGTGCAGGTCCAACACTCAATTCACAGATAGTATGGAAATGGGACAAACAAAAACTCCTAGTATGGTTTGTTTACTGCTTGGAATGTATTGCAATAAACACAATGTATCACAGTATTTGATACAACTGAAATAAATATAATACAATATTTTATATACCAAGCATACATTTCCACACAAGCAGGTTGGTTACCAATTAGTCACATATTAACAAATCCAGGCCCAAACTGCAAACAAGTCTATCATGGGGAGTGTGAGCTTCCTGAATCAATCACATTTAACCACCTGTATAATTAAAGTGGGTTTAACTGAAACCTTATTCCTGATCCAGAAGGATATGACCCAGCAGTTATTCATAACACCAATTTTACACCATCATCCAGACAAACACAATCGTCATCGTCGTCATCATCACATGCACACGGCGGTGAGGCATTCTGACACAAAGCAATCCCTGCAGGCTATCCCCGCGGTCTGCAACGTTTCCTATTTATCAGAGTACACTCACTATGCTTTCAGCCCCACCTGGGATGGTCTATAAAAGTAATCTTTGCCCGTGAGCCGGTGCACTAGTACGGCAGAAAGCGAAATTGTGATGCAATACTTAGTTTTGGGTGTGTTTGCCAAGGCCAACTTTAATTACACCAAAACTTAAACATAGCCCATATATGATTATAGCGGTAATAGTTACTCAAGTTTCTGTTTACCATGTCTCTTCTGATTACGGCAAACAGTCGTAAGTGCTTACGATACAATGAATTTCACTGTGCTGACTTTAAACACTTCAGTTAATGTGCAATACTATCCAAAGACGACTTAAAATAAGTCGATTAGGAGACCATAAGTAATAGTAATGGGTCGCTGATTAACCAGATCTAGGTAAGGCGACCCTGCAAAAACTTGAGATTTAGCGACAAAAACCTTCAATCATAGCCCGAACACAGTGGCGTGTCCGGGACTCGGATACCCCCCACAAAATACCACCATACTCGTCGGGGATTGAAGCAATTGAATGCCAAAATACTTCGCTTGATTCATCTAATTGCCTCTGCAGTTTCAGCGTCTTGGGCTTTTTAATGCGTTAATATTTTATTAAAATGTTAAGAACGATTAACAGACTTAAAAGTACCGCTGAAACATAATTAAAAAATCTTTCCCATTATTCATGGGTTGAATCGTGGAAAAGTAATTAAAAATAAATATTTAGCGTACTATTATTCGTCGCTTTAAACACCAATAAATTAAAGGGAAATATTTTAAATAAACTCACTTACATGTGATTTTGTTGCTTCGGTATTATTACACGGCACCCCAGAAACCTGCTCCTTCCCCCGACCGAAGCATACTGTGGACTAGCGCCCAGTGCAGGGAGGAGCGATTGAGTTTACCCAGGGAGGGGGACAGGCGAGGCTGCGGTGACTCCTTCAAGGTGGCGGGACGGGACAATAGACGTCCCATTTTGATTCAGATTTTCTTTCCAGATTAAAAAAAACATACAAAGATGATTGATGGAAATTTAAATAACGAAAACGAAACTGTGACGAACTTAAAAACAATAGCAAAATCGTAAAAATATGTTTTAAAAAATAATTATTTTAAAGTTTACTAGCGATCTTCATCCATTATTTTAGACCTAAACTTAAAAATTTGTATTGCATATGTCATGGGAAAAGTAGGTTTTTAAATGTTTTATTTGTGGTAAGATATGTTATAATCTACATTATTTATGTTATATATCCACACACTTCATTTAAGGTGCAGGGCAGGTAGGCTACAGTTCAGTTGCCTCACCTGCATACGCCTTTAGAAATCTGCAAAGTTGCTTAGCGATACTGAATTGGTGACGTGAGACCAGCGTTATATTTAAACAAACTAATTTATTCCAAGTATTGTTGTCCTCTATTTTGAAGTTTTGAGGGTGCGGCGGCCAACAGTACGTCACTTTACGAGCCTGTCAGTCTTTCGTTCAAGTAGTAGGCCTACTTTGCGGCGCTTGATCTACGTATACATCGTGTAGCGTAACAAAATTGTCTGGTTTTCCGCTTTAGTTCTACATTGGTAGGCTACACTGTATTCTTGTTCACTGAGGATATCTACTGAGCAAATCTAGCCTTTCGTTTTTCAGCATCAACTATTGGTAGACTATGATTAAGAATTGTACACGACACAGCTGGGATGCTTCAAATGAGTCAAATGTTGATCTCTATTCAATGATTTAAAACTCCCTTTCACCAAGCATCAAGGGTGATTCTTCATTGTTAGTCACAACCACGACAGTCAGATGATCCCATCAAGTATTTTAAGACCGTGTACCTTTCTTTTATATGCCACTTATATGATGACCCGAACATATTTTCAATCAGATATTAATCTAACGCTTGTCTCTGTTGTTGTGGGAAGATCTTTTACTTGCTGACATAAGTGGGCCGGGTTGGACTGATCGGTGAGCCATGTTTAATAAGTTTGTCCGTTTCTTTTTTTTTTTCCCCAGATGCGATCAGAGCAAGCAAAAGTCAGTGGCCATTTATTTTTGGGAATCAATCAACCCTTCCCCTAAACCCCCATCTGAATACTCTCCACAGAGCAGCAAATGGGATGTGAGCCCCTGCTCCAGGGCATGGAGCTGGTAGAGCAGGGAGCCCCAGAATGGGTCAAATGCTGGTGGGGTGTCTCCATAAACCCCGGGGCTCACATTTACGAGGAATTCATGAAGCCACTGAGGGTCCTCTAAGGCAGCAGGGTGACCCGCGTGGGGGTCTGCAGTTCACAGTGCCTTCTGGGTCACTCCAGCTGACACTCTAGTAAACGTAGGATGTTAAACGCCGCAACACAACAGAAAACCAGCCATTTGCCTTTGTCCCTTCCAATGACTAAACTGGACATGTACATCTACCTGTATGGTTTACAATAAACAAAAAATAACAATGATATTATCTTCAGTCATTGAAATATTGGTTCGATACTAGCAACACTAACTGCCTCTGACACAAAACAATAATACAATTAGTCCACCAGAAGAGGGCGCCTTATACATAGGCCGAATACAAAATGAGGCTGTATAAACCAAGGGATTTATGATGAGATAAAATGCGCAAAAGTTTCAAGCCCCACAGTTTCTGCTTCATCCTGATTTTCTATAGCAGGCTACAGTTTTCCCTCAGCCCTGTTCCGGGGTGACAGGGGTGAGGATGTAAGCATGACCATGAGAAATCACATAATGTTGTTTCAGGCACGATCCGAGTGGCTCCCCCATTCAGCCAGGCAGCTCATGTGCAGTGGCCCAACACAAAGGAGCGGAGATCCTTTCTGCACCGAGTCAACACTCACTCAAACAAGGCAGCAAAAACACAGTGGGGCATATACACCCCCTGGCCCAGTCTGCCCCATGGACCTTCAGATCAGGACAGTCTACTCACAGTCCTGACTTTGCTTGTGAAGGCCATGTGGACGGATGAGGCCTTTCTATAGACATTAAATCTGAAGGGGGGGGGGGGGGGTGCACGAGAAATCAGGAAAACTCTTGAGTCCGAAATCTGGACAATATTACATTAATTTAGCAGTGTGGGACTGAGTGGGTTAAGAGGACATGCTTGTGATCAGAAGGTCGCTGGTTTGAATCCCAGAGTCGGCAGACTAATTTCACTGTTGGGCCCCTAAGCAAGGCCCTTAACCCCCAATTGCTCCACGGACTGCATGACTCTGCTCCCTCAAATTTCTTTTGATAAAAGCTTATAACTTAGCTAGTGATTTTATCAGCATCCAGCTCAAGTTACTCTAGTACAGCTTAGCCTATAAATAATTCAGGTAGCAGTAATTTCAGGGTCCTTGGAAAATATTTTTGAAAAGAAAATGTGCTAGGAATCAGTGCTCCCTGCAACAATCTGATTGCCACAAGTTGGTTCCCTTCCACCATTCTCTTAAACTGTAAGCGACATGTTGCCTCCTCATTCCTGTCATCACCTGACTCACAGAGCCTCACTCATCCATCCCCAGTTGTAATTTAGCTAAATCTCTTTTCATTAACACTCAGTTGTGCTCCTTAACATTACATGTATTTATCAGATGCTTTTAAAGCAACATAGATTTTTGAGAAAACAGGGTCAGACAGTCCCTGGAGCAACTGGGGTTAAATGCCTTACTCTAGGGCTCAACAGTAATTCATTCAGCCAAGCATGAGACTTGAACCCACGCCCTTCCCTCATAGACATAGTGCCCTAACCTGCTGAGCCACTGCTGTTTCCCATACTAACTGTTATTATTTGATTCACCTTGATTAAGATGTTGGATAATGTAATATTAGATTCAAATGTATGTGTCATTTAGTTATGAGTTTCATTTACTCAACAGCTTATTCAGGGCTGAAATGATGCATAATGACCTCAGTAGGTCATGGGCAAATCCCAGGAGAACAATGTTTTACATTTTTGTCTCCGCCTAACTCGTAATTGCCCCAAATTATTCCTAATTTAGACCTGGGTATTTAGGAAGACACTTCCTCTACCCTCTTCCAGGACCTTGGTCTCGGAACAAAGATATGAAAGAAACCCCTCAATGAACCAAAATGAAAAGAAGTTCAGACAGTAAGTCTCCGGCAATGAGTCGATCAGCCTCTCCACTGTCCCCAATCTATACCCCCACCCCCACACTTGGAATTGCATATCCCCTTCCAGAATCTCTACTATCAGATCAACCAAAGAGGGCCAAACATCTTAGTAAGAAGTACATGACACAAGGCCTTTCACTGGGTCAGCATTTAACATTCCAAGAAAAGGCTGATAGGCGGGTTCAAAGCGAACTGCTTTAAGGAGAAGGTCTGATTTCAGAGTCTGGTAAGCAGCCAAAATTTGTTTGGTCACGCAGATCCACATGCACACACATCAAACGGCAGCAGTGAGATAATTTGCTCAAAAAATGTCTAACAAAAAAACCTATAGAACCTATAGCCTGACTACATCATCTACATTCAGTAAATTCTTCAAAACAGACCATAAACCATAGAAAGAAAAATGAGGGCATGCAAAACTGCAATAAAAACCTAAAGTACACAGTAATTTTAATTGATATGAAAGATGTTTAGTGTAAGAGTAAATCATGTTACTAAATATATCCTCATCATTTCATTCTCATTACTGTAACACATAGATAATGTCCTTGATATCTCCCCTCTTTGATCTGTGAAAATAACAGTAGATCACAGCCAGAAGACAGTCTGGTGTTGGCTGTTCCTGTTTAGTCTAGATGGCCGCATAAAAATAAGTCATATGACGGCCAATTACATCAATGCGGGAGCCAAGAAAAATGATGTCATCTTGGTAAAAGACATTTAGCTAAATTACTACTGCAGATGGGTTATAGGATGGAAGGAGAATGAAGAGGCAAAGTATCACTTAGAGTTGAAGAGAATAGATAGTGGAACGAAACAGCAGAGGTGGGAAGCTAAAAGCTAGCTAAGAGCTACAATTCATGCAGAAATCCTTTTAGCAATAAGAGTCATACAGAAGTGGAGGACTGTGATACCCAGCATGATTTGCATCTACCATCAGGTAGGATCAGAAAAAAGCGAATTATCCAATTATAATTCTGCAGTTGCAAATTTTGGCAGGGAGCACAAATTACTAACAGATTTTCTTAGAAAAAATATTTTTCCCATGGACCTTGAAATTACTGCTAACTGAATTATTTATAGGAAAAACTAGACCAGGGTTCCCCAATTCTGGTCCTGGAGGGCCAAAATCCAACAGTTTGCAGGTTTCACTATTCAAACACACCCAAAGAACCCTGGTAATTAGCTGAATAAGACCTGAGCTGGGAAACTGTGTTGCAGTCTGGCCCTCCAGCACCAGGACTGGGGAACCCTGAGCTGGCGTTTGTCACTTTTCCCATCTGATATATTTATTTAAACATAAAAAAACAATTTTTCAACATCAGACACTTTTTATTCTTGAATGCACTTCACATAGCTTTATCCCACTTGGAACGACCAAAGACATATGCGACAACCTAGTTCTGCTTTTAACACCATTATCCTTCACAAACTGGTCAACAAACAGAGCAGCTTAGGCCTGGACACTTCTCTTTGCTCCCGGGTGTTGGATTTTCCCACAAACAGACCACAGAGTCTCAGGATTGGAATGCACACGTCATCCACTCTAATCCTGAACACAGGTTCCCCACAGGGCTGTGCTGAGCCCAATGCTCTTTACCCTTCCCACCCATGACTATACCCCCACACACCCATCAAAAGCCATTGTGAAGTTTTCTGATGACACAACTGTAGTCAGACTGATCTCTGATGATGAGCCTACAGGATGGAAATCACACACCTGGCTGAGTGGGGCTGTGACTTGACTATAAACGCCAGCCAGGCACAGGAAGTCATTGCAGACTTCAGGAGAACAAAGACAAATGAACTCCCCCACCACAATCATGGCGATGAAGTGGAATGTGTGAAGAGCGTCAAGTTCCTGGGAGTCTGCATAAGAAAGGATCTCACCTGGTCTCCTAACACCACTCACCTGGTGGGAAAAGCCCAACAATCGCTGTCGTTTCTCAGGCCCACTGATCAACTAGTGCAGCACCACTGAACTTCTACACCTCTCCTATGGCTTGTGTCTCTCGTCTGCCAGCTGCAGAGCGTCTGACTGAAGAGGAAGGCTTGCAGCATTATCAGAGACACGACTCACCCAAGACATCATCTGTTTGATCCGCTGCTGTTCGGAAAGCAGTTCAGGGCAATCAGATCCTAGACTAACAGATTGAGAAACCTTTTTCCCCAAATCCGTGGCCTTCATTACCCCCTCCCAAACCAAGCACCTTCCTGTTCCCCAAGGACTGTCACCCCCCAGAACTGTCATTTTATCACACGGTACCTCGCTATTTCCCACATCCAGGCATGGTACGCATTGTATACACTGCACTTTAAGATTTGTATATGTATATTTATTTGTTTTTGCTTTGTGTATAATGTTATTTTGCTCAGGTACAGCGTCCTAACCTGCTGATCCGCACACTGCCCTGCAAAAAGCTATTCAGATATTCAGGACTGTCACTTGTGGCTATGGAGTATTTAACCTCTTTCAAAACTTCAAAAAATCTGAACGTTAGCAGAGCATGAATCCAAGTCCTTTCTATGGAGGACAAATCAATCTTGCCTGTAATTTAATGTGAAATTTGTGAAACGACAATGCACACAAAAGACAGAATATTGAGCAATGAAACAGAACCATCATTTGTAAAGACGTAAATGAAAATGGCAAATTAACTGTTTTGCTCACCTGAATGTGACTGGGGCCATAACTAAAAACAATTTGTACATCTTTGCATCTCTGTGGTGTCGATACACACAAAGAAAGATGGAGGTGAAAGCTCGTCAGTTCGGTACACTTCTCAACAAGTGAAAATTAGCATAGTAATTACAGGCCAAACATTCAATGAATAGAACACTGGTTCCCATGAGTCCCTGGGGACGGGGGTACTTTGTCCCCATGCACAATTCACCATGTAATATGATGGAAAAGTAACATATGCAAGCATCAGGTATGTCACACATAAAAATAGTCTTGCATGTGAAAACCGGCTGTCCATATTCCCAGACATATCCGGGTGGGTAAATCACAGGAGATTCCTGCCACCTGTACATAAGCGCCAAACAATGCCCGTCCACAACACCTAAGTGATTCATTTCAATGCATACCAACTATTGTCACGCTCCTAAGAGGGGATGGATTACCCACTATGAGGCAAATATCTCCAAGTTAAAAGGATGCTCTACATTCCTCCCAGTGTCTCCGGCTGAATTGCTGAATTCCAAGCAACCACCAAGAATTGTGTCAATGGCTACAATTTACAAATGTATCAGCGGTAATTAACATAATGGCAGCAATGCACTCATTCGCACATTATACGTGCCCTCCACGCTCTGTAATACTCTGCAGCACGTAGATCATATGCATTCTCATATCTACATCCTAATTACCTTTTCCCGTTCTGCCAATGCGCTACTTTTGTTCCGTCGAATAATTTCACTATTGGTCGTGCAACTGAATGCTTGATGTTGCCGATGTTGGCAACATCAATTCCCTGCGAGGATTTTAAAAAGCGTATCTAAAAGTTCACCCATCCATCTACGATAAACGAAATTTGAAGACGAGGAACAGGGAACCAGTAACTAAACTATGGCATTATTACACAGTTACTTGGCTTCTATTTCATTCTATGCTGTGTTGCTTTATGCTCCATAACAATTTAATTATTTCATATGCATTTCTTCGCGTGTGATTCGAACCGTCTACAAAACACTATGCAGTTGCAATTATCGGAATTATTAAATACTTATTTCATTCGTGAAGCTCGTAAACTCTAGCCCTAATGTAATGGCACCAATCAATTAATCATTAATCAACTGGAAAAAAGCGCTTCTCTGCAGTTCTGCTGATACGAACTCTATATTACGCTATAACTCCTAATTATTATAATTGGTTAACATTATAACATTATAAGATGACATTAAAAACGGCATCCGGGAAAGCAGGCTGCGAAGTTTTTTGCTTGGCAACATTAAGTTTTTAAAAAATATATATATGGAAATACCATCATCGAAATGAACAGGAAAAACAATGGATCAATGCCACCTTTCTTATTATTAAAAATTTATATTATAATATTAATCCAACATCTGTTAATTTATACATCATAACATCCGCTCATTGAAATATGAAATAATTCAAGTTCTCCAAAGGGCACGTCTGTATTTTTCCTTTTCATGAGCTCCATACTTTGAACGTCTTTACGGCTAAGGAATAACCGATAACTTACCCACTTCTGTTTTGATTTAACAATCTGGACGAAATCAAGAGTAATACGGATATTTTTTGTTAATCCACATCTCTTGAGTAATACAATATTCATCCACGTTTTCTGGTTGAGGGAATCCAGACTGGGACGTTTGCTCATGGGTCATACCATTCTCTAAGTTCAAGGGGAGTGCAATGGCTAAATTGAATAATAATTTTGGAATAATTGTATTATTGCAGTGAAAAGCGATAATTTCGAAAATAAATATGAGTTAAATCGTATTGGTTCATGTCAGAAGCGGATTGAGATCCGAGATATAAATACGTGTATACATAGTTGTCAGTCGGTTTCCCCTACGTTGCAGCTGCGAGAAATTTCGTCCCAGTTCGAGCTGAATACGACGTGAACTCAGAAAATCTAGTTGCTGACTCAAGTTTAGCAGTAAGGTCCTTTTAGATAAAATATAGAAATACGTATCAAAAATGAAAAGCTTGTGTTCTGCACGCTTAGCGATTAATGATTTTAAAACCCTACAAGCCTTTGCGGTAATCGGAGATTTTAATTTGCTTTCCCAGCATGATAACACAAATAGTCGTTGGCACATCTATAAATCTACTGTGATTTAAAGATGTCTGTCAGTGATTTAGGGCACCTATAAACATCAAGATATATAAATAAAAACTTAGCTGGGTGTGCGTTTATTACTATTTTAAACGTTTTAATGGAGTATTTGAAAATAGCAAGTAATCAGTCTGAGAAGTAATTTAATTTTTGTTAATAACAAAGTATTCAATTTTCATTCTTAAGTAAAAGTACAGATACCACACCAAAATGCTTCTCAGGTGAAACTCATTTAGTGAAATACTATTCAAGTAAAACTAAAAAGTGCCTGGTTATAACAGTACATATACGTGTGAAAAGTAAAAAGTACTACACATTCAAATCTATTGATCTTACTAAAACCAACATACCTATCCTTTTAAATTATCTCAAGACAGGTTCCAATAGTGTTTTGAGGGACAGTGCAGCACAGTAAAATGCAAGAAGATAGTGGATTTTTTTCTTTTATTTACTAAATAGGATATTTGTAGATAAGTTGGGCCTAGTTCAGAAGTAATTTGATCGGATTTCAGCTATCGGATTGGATAAAATCTTGAAAAACGGTTGTTCAAAAGAAATAAAGCATTCTGAAATCAGATTAGATCATGTAATTCAGTCTTGGTTTTGATCTGGATCAAATTTTGAGTTTCTGTTTTTCAAATGTTTTTTAGTAGGATTGGGGTACCTTTGATCGAAAACATCAGGATTACCCTGATCCCAGCACAGGGGTGGATTCATGGTGGATTTCAGGAACAAAATGTCGGCCTAATAAAACTTTAAAATTAGTAACAATATATATATATATATATATAAAGCATTTGTATCATGTACTGAATACATTTATTTATACATTTATTTGGCACTTGAGCCATTACAGTGATGTAGTAGACCTGAGGCTGCTTCTTAAGCCTTTCAGTACACTAAAGATAAAAAGGGGATTTTGTTCCCATAAAATCATCCCCCAAATAACCATCAGTAGCAAACAAAACTAATATATTTCATTGTAACTGTCAAATATCACTGTATATTAATTACAAAGACACAATCAGAGATGCACCAATCAAAAGTAGCTTCTAACAGTTATATGCCTTATTATTGCTAATAATTGGACATTTATCCATTTTATGATTTAAATCGCGTGTTCAAAATATTACAAATTTATTTTTATTTATTTGTGGGTCACAAGAGGAGTTTGTCTAAAAGAAATTGAAAATAAAAGGGGATGTTTGCATGATTTTGTTGTGCTATTGTCTATCTCTTCAAAAACACTTAAAGTGACCTCACACCTGCCATTCTACCTGTTGTTCTTTACTTAGCTAGTAGCCTGCATTGTGATATGTCGTCCCATTTAGAACACTGGTAATCCGGATTTGGTAATCCTGAAAAGTTTGTCTGGATCAGGGTGATCCAATCCAATGTTTCTTTGAAAAAATGGCATAATAGTAAGATGGATTAGCTGATCGGGGATAGCAAAACACGGGATTTCCAAAACAACTTTTTCAACAACTGGGCCTTAGTCATAGTTGGAGGTCACTGCAGTTCCAGTCACCATGTTGGGCTAGCACTAGGTTTGTGCAACATGACGATATTATTGGTAACGTCGATTCCAGTAACCTTGTGTCGGTATCTGACAATAACTAACCAGCAATTATTGGGGAAGTAAGCTTAGCAACGCAGAAAGCAAATGTATAAGAGATTTACTATTTGGCTTTAAGCTCAGCCTTCAAGCCTATATTTCCGATGCAGTTAAAAAAAGAAAAACACACACACTGATATTTTCCTAACTACTCATATGGTACGTGAAGGTAAGCCTATTTGTGTATGTAAACATTAGTCATGATGATGGTATGCGACTTACAGTCGACACCCCGACAACTTTTTCACAAGCATAATGCTTCTCAGGTGTCACACAGTGTGAAAATGAATTTTTCATGTTACCCTCTGCTCATTTTTCCATTTTTTTTCTCTGTAACAGAGTACAATCTCCCAAATTAATTATACTTAAGTAAAAGTACTGTATGGTTATTTAAAATACTTAAAAAGTTCTATTTCAAAACAAGTAATAAGGGAAAATTTACTCCTTACTTTACACCCTTGCAGCTAACCTTTTAATTGTCGGCAACTAATAATCGGCCTCTGACCATGTCTTACAAAAAAAACGACTTCATTTTATTTTTTTTTTTTAATACTGGCATTGTAACTGTGCAAGATTGTAATAATACTGGACTCATTTTTATATATGACTGTTACTGTTTTCAGATAGCATTTTCCAACATGGTCGACTTCGCAGAAGTTTGCTTAGTAGCCTACGTCATTTCCAGGAAAATTTTGAAAGGATAATGATGTCATAACTCCCTCTTGCATTTTATTTTAAATCATAAATTCCATTAAAAGGTGAAATTAATTAAATGATGAACAAATATGTAATATGTATGAGTTTGTCAAACACGCCTCTGTGTTAGCGGTGTTTGCCATATTAAGCCGACATAAAGCTGTGTCGACAAGTCATTTGCTTTTGCTCAATATTATCTTGATCAGGATGAATGGATGGATGGATATGTAATGTGAAATTGGAAAATAAACATTAAATGGTAATTTTAAAATATATTTAACTCCAGCTCGTTATACTGCTTATTTCATGCATTTTTAATTTAAAACAAAAGAGATAAATTGTCTATGAACATCTATAGAATGTAAACAAGCTTCTACCCGATTTCTCGGGTTTTTCCTATTTCAGACGCTAGGTGTCAGTGGAGTGAAAAAAATAAGTTGGATTAGTTTTAGGAGATGTGCATTCTTTCACCATGCCTGTTTGTTTACCGTCATTCAAACCACAGATTTGCGTGGGGCCCGCGAGTTTGGCAGTAATGTTATGGAAAAACTAAGTTGCAGATCAATGGATACAGTTGATCTATACAGTAAAATCTAACATCTATTATTGTAGCTTTCCTGAGCCTTGAAAATAATCATTAAAACATGGCGTCTGTTGACATGGTGAAGCTTGGATTTGGCCCCCAAAGAAAATAATTGCGCAGACCTGATATAGAGCTTTAAGATTTATTTATTGTTGTTGCTGAACTGAAATATATGTGATTATTTGTATGCATTTGTATAAGTTGTAGATTTTCATCACAGTACTGTACTTCTTTTCACGTTCACTCATTTATTACCATCTGCACACATTTACCATTTGTTTTTATGTGGAAATTGTTGTGTTTAGCATTGTGTAATGACTTTGTTTTTTTTTATCTACCTCTGTTCCGGGCAGTCTGTAACTATAAACAATTTCCTCTGGTATTATAGAAGTATTCTGATTCTGAAACCGCAAGGCAATGGATGCAAAGTAGTTAATGAAACTAATTTATGGTTCATCCATCTTTGCTAGAGCCCATCCCAGGCAGCATAGAGCATAAGACTGGGGTTCTCCCTAGACAGGATGCCAGTCCATCACAGGACCCATGCATGCACACACCCATGCATAAACTCCAAGCAATTTAGAAATGCAAGTTGGCCTAAGTGCATGTAATCTGGAAACCAGAGAACACATGCACAGAACAGAGGTGAGATCAAAACATCGACCACCGAGTCTGAGGCAACCCCAGGGCCACCGTCCATGGTGTAAAGTTGTCTATATATTCGTGTATATATTAATTATCCTGATTTCCACTGATCTGCCAAACATGTATCCTGGGCTGGATTACAAGGTTAGTGTGATTTATAAAAACAAAATATAAAAAATTAAAATAGCTCCCGCATACACAGTTGACTGTATTTAATATATGTAGTTTAACATACAGGTGAGTATTAGTGACAGGCAATGAAACACATGGAAACAGAGGCATTGTATGGAGGGATATAGTGCTCTTTCTGTGTCTTTCAAAAGACAATGGAGGATTCACAGCTCTATTAACACCTCTATATGTTATCTGGCTCAGTGCCTGGCTCATGTCCAGTCACGTAACACCATATTCATTAGTTTTCTTTGCGAACTCCAGCCTGGTTCTTCCCTGCTTCTCATTGAGGGAATTCCACCTTGCCTTATGGGTCTCCAGTCCTGCTTCTAGGGGCATGTTATGAATTGTCTCAGCAGTGCACTTCACACCTGCAATTAATGTTTCTCATTCTTTTTGAAGGTCACTTTAGGTCAACCTCCGATTTACCTGGCTGGTTTCTTGTCATTCCCAGTGTCTCCTGTTTTTCTTTCTTCTTGTGTACTGCTGTCATAGAGGCATTGAGCCTGGAAGCAGCCTGCTTCACAGTGTCCTTCTGCCAGCAGAACCAGGATTTAAAAAAAGTGAAATACTATATTTTTAAAAATATAGAGTGGTCTCGTATTTTTTTCCAGAGCTGTATAGTTCAGGTGCTTTTACTTTATTGATATCAGATATGCCATAACTAGGACGACTTTCATAGGAGTACCTTTGGTGTGTGTATGGTATGTGAGTTATAATTGTTTCAGTGTTAATCCAGGAGACAAGCAGAACATTTACTTAGTGTCACGAGGCTCTTTCTCAGCACTTTCAGATTTATAGATAAAGTTGACATGGCTGGATTCTGCTGGGACTTGCCTTTAGGTTCACAAACCCCTTCAACTGAGCAAATGGAGTGAGTAGCCAGGACTTGGGAGATCTTTTGGAAATGCACGGTGTCTTGAAGCAGTGCATGCGTGAGCGTAGAAGGTCCTTTTTAGTCCTCAGATGCGCCACCCCTCCATGAAAGAGAACAGCGCCTGCGTCTAACATGAGACATATCAGATAAGATCAGATAAAATGTGCTTCATTTATCCCAGGGGGAAACTCATTTGCATATAGCAGCAAGGTGCGTAAACTGCACAAGCACACACAGTGCAATAACAATGAAAAGCTGCAAAGACAATCCACACGGTGGAGACCTCCTGAGGCTGAAGCACGACAGCATCTGGGATGGGGATACATTTCAGGAAATGCATCGTTAGGCAATTTTGTCATTATGCAAACATCATAGACTGTACTTACACAAACTTAGATAGTATAGTCTACTACACATCTAGGCCAGGGGTGTCAAACTCCAGTCCTGGAGGGCCGGACCCCTGCACATTTTTGGGTTTCCCCTCATTTAACACACCTGATTCAACTCCTTGCAAATTCTTGTGCTAATTAGCACACAGCTCTTGAGCAGAATCATTTGTCGTGAAACAGGGAAAGAACTAAGTTTCACGGGGTTCCGGTCCTCCAGGACTGTAGTTTGACCCCCCTGACCTAGGCTATATGGTACAGCCTGTTATTCCTACACTACAAACCTGTACAACGTGTTACTGTACTGAATACTGTAGGCAATTGTAACACAAAGTATCTGTGTATCTAAACATAGAAAAGATAAAAAAAAAACTTACAGTATACAGATAAAAAACTGATTGAATCAAGTTCAAGGGAACATGATGCAATAAGAGACACACTAAACATGGAATATATATGTTATGTCCTGCCCATCATGTCTGCCTGACCCTCCTGTCTCTTCCCTCATGGCCCTAATGTCTCATGTTGCTCCTCCCATCTCCTGGTTCCTTTCCCCATACTCTCCTTCTCGTTTTGACCCCTCGTGGTCTCGCTGTGTTTCCCTGCTCCTGTTTTGTTAAATAATCCTGCTTTTTGATTCAACAAATGCAAGCCCTAAAGTCCTTTGTCCAGCATGCCATGACAGAATGACCGCGCTTGAACTCATAGCCAGCACACTTTCCCCTGTGCCTGACGTCTTCCCGGTGTCCAAGCCTGAATGAGAGTGACCTCAAAGAGCCCAACAAAGAGGAGGACCCCAGAGAATCTCCCGGCATGCGGGTGTCATACTTGGTTCACCTCCACGCCGAGGACTGCGTTGATCCCTCCTGAACTCAGGTCTCCAAGATGGCCTGGTTCACCACCAGTCTGCAACGCAAAGCCACTTTGCTCACCGCTTCTCCGCAATGTGAAGCCGCTCTTCTCGCCGCCTCTCTGCAACGTGAGTCCGCTCTACTCGCTGCCTCTCCAGTACATAAAGCCGCTCAGCCTGCCAGCTCCCCACAACTCCGCTTGCCACCTACAGCAGCAGAAGGAGGAAGCGGAGGAAGCGGCCTGTGCCCATGGCTACCATCACCTGATGCGGTGATTTGAGCCCTGCCCAGGGAAAGCCGCTGCAGAGCCTCTACAGTCCAGCCCACAGGGGCCTGTTCTGCCCAACCTCACCTCCGCAGTACTCCCAGGGACTGCACTCCATGTTCCCGGCCGACAGAAAGCTGCTTTGCCCGTACGCCAGGCTCGTGATCCAGAGAGACTCAACCCCTCTTTGCCTAGGTTGCCCTAGGTGTCCTGGTTTCGCTCTGGCTGCGCCCCGCTCACCTCCAGCCATCCCATCGGCTCCTGCCTCATCTCTTGGTGTCTCGTTGATGCCTGTCTTGTCTCCTGTCATCCCAGTGATCTCCTCTTCCCATGTAAGCCATCGTCAAGCCAACGCCTGACTTCCCCATTTCTACCAGTCCAGCACCCGACGACTCAGTCGCTGCCAGTTCAAACTCAAATCTCCAGTCGCTGCCAAACCGGATTGGATTGATCCAAAGTTGCCCTTCCAGACGCTCTGGGCCTTGCCCTGAGTCCCACTCCTTGTGCCCCCACCTCAGCCCAAGGGTTATGCCAAGCCAGTTCCAGGTCCCCGGCAACCACCGGCTTTGGCTGGGGCCCAAGGGAAGGGCACACAACATCCATCCAGACTGCTCTCCTGCAGTAACCAGAGGCGCAGTCCCATTCAGGCCTTCCTGTCTCCTTGGTGCCTTCCTGCTCATGCCCTGCTGGTCCGTTGGGGCCCTCCAGCCCTGTAGTTCAACTGAGGCTCTTAGGCCCAGCGGTCTTGAGGAGTTCCACCTCCCCGGGAAGTGGGCCCAGAAGGGCTTGTGTCCCAGGGTTCCTGCCCCCAGGGTCCAGAAGACATCCCAGACTTTCTCCGTTACCTCCAGTCCCACCTAGGTTTCTGTCCTGCTACCCAGTCTTGCCTCTGTTTTGCACTGGCCTGTGTCCCTTATTGCTCTCTCTGGTGTTTCCGTCCTTGTCTCCGTTGTTCTCCTTCTCATCTGCCCTCTTCTGGTATGGCATGTTCTGTCTGTCTATGGATTTGTCTCTTCTGCTCCCTGGTCTCCGTTGATATCTGACATTTGTCCATTTAGTCCGTTGTCCCTGGTTCTGTCTTGAGTTTGGTCTGTTTCATCAGTCTGGTTCAGTTTGATGTTGGTCTTTTTTGTTGTCCTCTTAGTCCCTGGTCCCGATCCTGCCTATTCTGTGTTTACTGTAGTGCTGTGTGTTCTGTCCTGTCCTCTCCAGCGTCTGTCCTGTGTACCCTGTTGGTCCTGCAGTGCCTTGTCCTGTCTGTGTCCTGTCTGTTCTCTGCCCTGTCGTTTTGTCCTTTTGGTCCTCTCCCCTGTTTGTCCATCATACTTAGAGGGCATGCTTCGGGGGAGGATACTGTCATGCCATGCTTGTCACACCTGCTTGACCCTCCTGTCTCCTCCCTCACTGGGTTTTCACCACACCTTTTTCAGGTACCTGGAACTTGGCCTAATTGTGAGTCCTAGGAGGTAGTTCCTGAACCCTACTCTGTAGTAGGTACTATTCACTCAACCAAGAACTACAGGGTGGGGCTTATAGCGATAAACTTTGCTGTATGGTCGGCCACAAGCATTGGTGCTAACTTGGACATAATGCGGAAAAGAGATAGAAGTAATGGTGCAAAATCGAGCAGATGGAATTATTTTGTATCTCAATTGCATTATATGGATCAATGAATACCATTTTTACTTACATGACCATATTTCTGAATCAGAAAATTCAATAAACGAACCTAACATTGCTGGTGCTGGAGATGAGACTTGCTAGTTGATTTTTCATACTCTAGTAAAGAAAAGATTGATTTGCTGGCCAGATCAAATAAAATGCTATGGCTGGTTGTGAACCAATATGGGACGTGATATGCCCTGTATTTTCTGACTGTGCAATCAATCCTCCATTAACTAACAAAATGACTTGTTCAACTTCCGTTGTTTTAGGGTTGCAGTGTAAATTTGTATGAAACTGTGTGAAGTGTAGTTAACCTATGAGCGTTTTGCATTTCCTGTGCTCATTTAGCATAAAAGTCACAGTTCCCGTTGTGCAATGGGAAAGCAACACATGAAAGTGCCCAGGAACTACAAAAGTACCAGGAACTAGGCTCCTGAACTTCTATGGGAAAGCGACTATTGAGCCATGGGCTGATTATCAAACTGTCACGCACAATTACAAATTTACATTTTCGATTTAGCAGACACATGAAGCACACGAGTGACGCAAACAGCACATTATAAACACATGGCCGATATGGAGTTAATTAGGCAAAAGTGCAAACAATGCAAGAACCTAATAAGACTAGTATTTAAGTCAGCAGAAAGTGCATCACTAAGACACTGAGGGAATATGGAGTGGTATCAGGCTAGTAGGAGTGTTCCTGGAACACTTGTCTCGCTTGAACCTAAATGACAAGCACCTGGCTCTACACCTGTGGCTAGAAGTTTTTAGAATGACACAAATATTAATTTTCACAAAGTCTGCTGCCTCAGTTTTTATGACGCCAATTTGCATATACTCCAGAATGTCATGAAGAGTGATCAGATTAGTTGCAATTAATCACAAAGTCCCTCTTTGCAGTGAAAATGAACTTACTCCCCCCAAAAAAACATTTCCACTGCATTTCAGCCCAGCCACAAAAGGACCTGCTGACATCGTTTCAGTGATTCTCTCGTTTATCGCTATAAGCCCCACCCTGTAGTTCTTGCCACGGCTGATTGAGTTAGAATAGCAGACTGGATGCTTTAAAAGGAGGGTGATGCTTGAAATCATTGTTCTTCCTCTGTTAACCGTGGCTACCTGCAAGGAAACACATGCAGTCGTCATTGCTTTGCACAAAAAGGGCTTCAGAGGCACCTAAATAAGTCATTTATCGGAATATCAAGATCTTCAAGGAGATAGGTTCAATTGTTGTGAAGAAGGATTCATGGCACCCAAGAAAGTCCAGCAAGCGCCAGGACAGTCTCCAAAAGCTGATTCAGCTGCGGGATCAGAGCACCACCAGTGCAGAGCTTGCTCAGGAATGGCAGCAGGCAGGTGTGAGTGCATCTGCATGCACAGTGAGGTGAAGACTTTTGGAGGATGGTCTGGTGTCAAGAAGGGCAGCAAAGAAGCCACTTCTCTCCAAGCAAAACATCAGGGACAGACTGGTATTCTGCAAAAGGTACAGGGACTGGACTGCCGAGGACTGGGGTAAAGTAATTTTCTTTGATGATCCCCTTTCCGACTGTTTGGGGCATCCGGAAAAAAGATTGTCTGGAGAACAAAAGCGGAGCGCTACCATCAGGCCTGTGTCATGCCGACAGTAAAGCACCCTGAGACCATTCATGTGTGGGGTTGCTTCTCAGCCAAAGGATCACTCACAATTTTACCTAAGAAAACAGCCAGGAATAAAGAATGGTAGCAAAACATCCTCTGAGAGCAACTTCTCCCAACCTATCCAAGCCTATCACAGACCAATGAGCTTAAATTATTCTAAATGAATTGGCCTCCAACCTTTCTATCTATTAGAGCACCACATCTAAATTCCAGGACTGTCATAAGAGTTATGCAGCTTTAATGACTACGACATAAGGTTATCTGGCAATGAAACCCTGTCTATCTGGCAATGAAACTCCATGTCCAAAACCTCAGTGGCAGATTCTGTTTGGCCCAGGGATTGGAATATTTGGAGCTTATGCTCCTGGACACAGAGTGAGAGAATTACTATTTTCCTGGCAAATGTGTCTATTCCAATAGCTGACATCTAGGACTGAAAAAAGAATTCTTTAGGTCCCAAAGGACAGTTGGTTGGACAGGAAAAAAGAAGTCAGACAATAACTAAAGTTAAGTATGCAAAGGAAAAAGCAGTATTCTCACACAAAATCAACTTTGGGGCAGTACCTCAAAACAACTCTGCATTTCCTTCAAGTCAAAAATGTTTCCATCAGCCTGTTCAGTCATAACCAGAACTGCAGATGGTGTGGTATAACTTATCAGAATGGCACATTGACATCAGGCGCCATTAGCTATCAAGCCTAGACTGCACGCATAGTAATATATATAAGCAAACTGCCTGATCTCTATCTCCATCTATGACAAAGAGCTGCCCAGTAGAACCAGTTATATAAACAATCATATAGAACAATTTCTTTAATGTTGCATATATGTGAGGGTTATAACACAGAATTTACATTGACATGTATATTGACAAATGAACTATAAAAATTACATGAAAATTACATTTCAGGTTAATATTCTGGAGCTTTCTCATTTGTTAAAGTATTCCACATTTTTAAACTACAAATGACTTATACCTAACATTACGATCACAGTACAGAAATGTTCAAAGTGTCCAGTTTTCCTGATGTTCCCAGAATGTTACTACAACTACCATTACTACAGCTAAGAATAATGATGCTCAAGTGAATCATGGGTAACGTGGAGCGAGAGGAAACGCTGTGGTTTGCACCCCAAAGGTCAAAGGCCCAAGGCTGGATGGCACGTTATTGACATCCTGGTGTAGAGCTATTATAAAACAATATTTTGAAGTATTAAATTAAAAGGCTGTTCAGGTGAGTGGCATTGTGGTGCAGTGATTAACACTGTCACTCTGGGACCTGGGTTCTAGTCTCCACCTGGGTACCATGTGTGGAGTTTACATGTACTCCCCGTGTCAGTGTGGGATTTCCTCCAGGTACCCCCCCCCCCCCCCACTCCAAAAACACACTGAGGCTATTTGGAGTTACTAAACTGCCCGTAGGTATGGTGCGTCTGTGTGAGTGTGTCCTGCAATGGGTTAGCACCCCATCCTGGGTTGTTCCCTACTTTGTGCCCGTAGCCTCTGGGATTGGCTCCAGATCCACTGCAACCCCGAATAGGACAAGCAGTTTCAGAAAATGGATGGATGTTCAGGTAATAATGTTATTGAGCTAACACTGATAGAAATTTTGTTAAATAGTAAGATCCATTAATGTTAAGTAAGAATGTTCTAACCAGTAAGTTAAGTAAGAATAAAGTGAAGCAGGAGACACTGGGAATGACCAGGAACCAGCCAGGCAAAAGGCGGAAACAACATCCTCATGCCATAGATGACTGTCAACTTATCCGAGAGTGCCCCATGAATCGGAGAATGACATCAAATGACCTTCAAAAGGAATGGGAAACGTTAAGTGCAGGTGTAAAGTGCACTGTTAGGATAGCTCATATCAGGCTCCAAGTCCCATAGAGCAAGGATGAAGCCTTTATTAATGTGAAACAGGGAAGAACCAGGCTGCAGTTTGCAAAAAATATATATTATTCACAGACGCACACCCATAGATTGAGAAATGAATGAAACAAAAAGTTGTGCTGTGGACTCAATTTTTTCCATAGCTGTAAATATTAAAATTATATTGTATTGTGCATTCTGTTCACATATTAAAAAGTGGAAACAATTAAATTTACAAAATCAGCGACTGATCCCCTAGCATTACACACACCCCATTAATGTTTTACCTGTTCATGCAATTTTTCTTGATGTGTGTGAATGGAAACCGGTCTGCAAGCTTCAAAAGGATGGGAACCTAAAGGGCAGTAGCTGCTTCTTTGTGATTGTTGTAATTAATAGTAACTTGGTAAATAATATTAACCATTTTATTTGGCCCTGTGTGCTAACCATCACGCTCCACCAGGTCAGCAAGCTACTTTCACTATGTTGCAATCAACCAGTCAGGTTTCTGACTGGTGCATAGAAACTTTACACCTGCAGCAAAGTGTTGCAACTGTTCTGTGAAGTTGTTTGGAGATTGTAATGAGTAAGATTGGAAGTTAACTCTAGAGTGGATGCACCCTTTCTTTCATAAACTATAAAACTGGATACTCATAACCCTAGAGAGTGAATGAGAGACGTTCTCTTAAAGCTCAGAGAGAATGAGTCCAAGTGCAGAAGTAATGATGTACAGACCTCAAAGTGGATGACAGAAAGCACAAAAGAAATGGCAAAAAGAGAAGCTAAACCCAGGAAGGATAAAGATCTCTTAAAAGTATAACAATTCCAGAAAGCTCCAGGGGAAAACAAATATTATATATCATAATAACTTCAAGAAAATAAGCATGTAAAAGTAAGGGCTGTTCCCAGAAGATCTGTGAGATTAAAAAGAAGTTACAAATTTGAATGGGTATTTTGAAGTATGTCAATGGGCAAATAACTGATGGAAGCAGAGATGGAAGGAACACACAGAAGACCTCTACAACACAGCCATCGGCCATCAAGGTAGGCGTAATGTGGTCAGACTAGTTTAAACTCACAGGAGAAAAAGGAGCCCGTGATTACATATGGCATCCAAGAAAAAAGAACAGGAAACTGGAGAAGAATCACTAGGAGTCCACATTGACTTGATGGCACCTAAAAATGAGAAACTTTTAAAACAAACCTGAAAATTCTGGTAAATACGGGCAGGCCTAAATATACAGTCATTGCCATCAAGTAAGTAACTGGTTAGGTGGTTGTCATTTTATGTCTAGAATGTCGACTTTCAGCCATAGTTTAACAATAAAGATAACATTGGTGCTCTGGGTTGAGCACTACTGCTTCACACTTCTGCTTGGCAGCTACTCCCTGTGTCATATGGATGTTTTCTAACTACTTTACAAAAACATTCAGTTAGGCTAACTGGTGTATATAAATCGCCCATCGAGTATGTTTGTGTGTTTGAATGTGTACATGCCCTGCGATGGGCACCCCATCCAGGGAGTACCCTTACCTTGTGTCTTATATTGCCCTCGATCACTTCCAGCTCCCCTTGACACCCTGCCCAAGATGGATGATTGTATTTCTGACCGTAGCATTGGATACCAACTTACAAAAACTTTCCATTCTCTACACTCAATATATTACTGTACATTTTGTGAATGGCTTTATGCCTGACATCCCACTGTTACAATTAACATCAGCGCAAAAAAGGTCAAGAGTAAATCGCGTAATATTTGGAGGCAAGACTTCCTTTTTTACCGTTTAACAGATAATTATCGCTATTTTCTATCAGCTTCAGTTCTGGGATTTTTACGATGAAGAAATAGCTTCTGGCGCATGAGAACACCGCTTTGCCCTTATTCTCATCAAAGTGAACTTGTTTTAAGAAACTTACTACTTTACCTCAAACTTTCAAATTGCTGGGACGCTATGACGTGCCCTTTGTGGTGAAGAGTTTTGACTGTTATTTACGCAGTACTAATGTAGTTTTTTTTATTAACCCTTAATTACTAGTTACTTGTAATGTATAGCATAATCCATTGCAAAAAAATTGCCAAAAATAAAGAAAAAGATAAAGAAACAGACCTCGAAGCAGCCGTCACTTCTATGTTTCCGGCCACACCGACTTATAACTCAAATTCTTGCAAAATAGGTGGGTAAACCACAGTCCGTATTAAGAAGATTTCGAAGAATTCTGTTTTTTTCCTTCATTGTCTTTAATCATAAATTAAGACGACGCATAAGCGCTATTAGTTTTATTCTGGTACCCGAAGTACTGCTATGTGTTCAGTTCATCCTGTCACCTTCGTATCACCACTTCTTTCATATCTGGGGTGGGAATGCGTTGCATATCCTACTCAAAATCGGCGCTACTTTCATGTGCACTCCACTTGCAGTTTAGTGATCGACAGATGTTTAATAAAAGTGTATTTATTTTATCTTTACTTATTTATCTCTCTATTTATTTATTTGTCGATATATTTTCGCAGAAATGTACACAGTCACAACCGGGGCAGACGATGGGGTGACATCAGATCAAAAAATCCGCCGGCACCCATAAGTATGACTGGCCTGCATAGGGCTCAAACTTACAGACCTTTCTGAGGCGCCAGTGCGTCACAATAGACCGCGTTCGTTTTCCTTAGCCTGGACATGTAACGTTTGTTAAATCGGTGTACGAGCACACCGCTTTGCTTGCTGTTTTTGCATTACAACTAAAAACTCAAGATAATATTATAACTTTCCAGATGTCCACTCAGCTCTAAATTATAATTAAACGTTGTTTGATAATTATAGTAATTTTGTGTTCTTTGCTTAAGAAGTCTGCCATGATCAATTTTGCGGCGAATATCCTCGACTGATTATAGATTGTTTCAGCTAGAATGAGACGGAATTTCGTTTAAATGAAGCTGGATCCACACCTCCTTATTAAGTGATTTGGTTATTTTCCTGTACTTGTCTGTTGTTTTTTTTTTTTGTCTTCCGATGATTTTTGTAACTTCTTATGTTGTGGCGCAACGTACTGACGTGTTTGTGGTGGTGCTCGTGCAAATAAACAAACTGCGCTGTCAGTCCTATAAATCGTATAAAAGTTAAGCGTGGCTTATACAACCCTATACAATAACAAACAACTATGTTATTGGTTTATGTATTTGCTCTACTGTGCTTTTTATCATTATTTCAGTCTACTTATAAAAAAGTTTACTGTAGCCAACGTGCGTAGAAAGTTCTGTGTAAGTATACACACCAACGACATTCTCTAAGCAATGCTAGCATAGTATATTTAAGTTTTCTTATCTAGATCTGTCAGATAATGAAAGTGGAATTAGCATGATCTCCCCCGAGTCACACGGGTCTTTCTGAGTCCTCTGGTTTCCTCCCCACAGTCCGACAACGAGCGGTTAGACAAATGCCGTCGTGTGTGAGCTTCTGCATGTGTGATCATGGTCTGCCCTGCAGCCCTGAGTAAGTGTTTCCACGATGGATGGGTTAACTATAGACATTAAATTGCATCATAACCAATCTGCAATTGTTTGGGAAATGCTGAAAATCGTTTAAACGAGTCCATTTCCCACGCTCTGCTGTCTACCCCAAGTGAGAATACAATGATTAATTTCAAAAGGACCCACAGGTTTTTTTTTTTTTTAGAACAAAAGTGAACCCTTGAACTTTCATTTTGATTATTTTCTTGCTTGTTTTCCCACGTGAAAAGATTTGGTCTACTTGGTCAGACTCATATTTATAAGGTTTTATGTCAGACAATCGTTCAAAGGATCAAGTGTGTGCGGGTTTTCCTATTTCTCGGCCGTTTTGAAGGTAGGCCTAAGTCTTCGCTCATCATTTAAAAAAAAGCATGCAAATCTGATAATTTTTTGCGTAAACATATCGAAATTTTTATGTTCCAAAAAATTTACTTTGTGTCTGATTGCACTATGCACTCTCAGAAAAAAATGTACAAATTTGTACCCTTTTTTCTGAGAGTGTGATTCGAACAGGCTATAAGAATACCGATATACCGATCTTAAACCAGGATTAAATATTTTGGGTCTGAAGGAATTTTAAATGTTTCCGATTTTTTTGCATTTATATTAGTTTCTGATTATCCGGTTACCTGATTCAATGTAACAACTGCAGTTACAGATAAAAGGAAAGATGATTTTCCTAATAGTACTTCAGCCAATGCTAACAGCTCCAGCTATTGGCGAAAGACGAGGTGAATTTGCTAGTGGTATTTCTATATATTTTATTAAATATACACTTGTTTTTGACATTGTGTTAGCTAGTTTTGTTACATTAAAGAGGAGCAGGGGTCACCAACATGGTGCCCCCAAGGACCACATGAGTCGCCCGCGGACCTGTTCTAAAAATAGCACAACTCACCATTGAGCAGCGACTAAAATTTAATTTTATCCTGTTGCTATTCTTCTTTAATACCATTTGCATTTATATAGATTTGAAAATGACAATATCTAAAAAAAACATTTTAAACATGTTTATTATATATGAAGTTTAGATAAGTTGAGGAGAGTGTTTCAAACTGGTAGCCCTTCGTATGGCTCAGTACCTGTGAAATAGCTCTCAGTTTCAAAAAGTAGGTGACCCCTGAATAGGAATAATATATCTATATCAAATCTATGCTTATATACCTAAAACATTTTTAAATGATATTTCAACTGGGATTATATTTCATCTCGGAGTAGGTTTCAGATCAATTCTAAAGATGAAACTGAACCGCAGCTCGGTTTTTAAATGTTTATTTAGATCGACAAATGAAATGCGAAGTGATGGGGAATATAAATCAAAATGTAAAGCATAATGAATTAATTAAATGAATGAATTAAAACATATTCGTCTGCAATGACAGTAACAAGTAATTAACATATATATTGCATTTATAAGAAAATGAAAAAACATGTGAAACATTAAACATATTTCTGTTTATTACAGTTACATACTGTCGGAGAAAAGCTCCTATTAAATTTGTCAGTTAATGCAAAACTTATCTTTTGTAGATCACAGAATCTGAGGTACAATTAGACTTAGAATTGACTAATATAGTGATTATTACACTTAAAATTTAATGCAATGTCAGTATTATTTTAACAAAAGGGCTACAAAGGATAACACAAAATCAATGTTTATAGTAAACAAATTTCATATATTTATAAATATGAGAATAAGCTGAAAATATTACATCTTTGCAACATCAGAATTTGCTTAAAGCACACTGGACCATTTCCCTGAGAAGGTAAGTATGTGCTTAATAATGTGAAGGCATTTAATGCTACTCTGACTGCTGCTTGACTTGGTGACCAGAAGAGATAGGCTTGGTCGCTTCCAGCTGTGAAGTTTTGCTGATGGACCTGGTGCGGTTGCGTGCAAGGCTGAGCCAGGAGACACTATCGGAGAAACTGTTGGATGAGGGGCCTCCAGCAGCGTATCTGTTCTTCTCACCTGGGCAGCCCTGCAACAGCGCCTTGACACGTCCCCTGAAGCTGTGGTCCAGGAAGATGTAGATGATCGGGTTGGCGCAGCTGTTGAGGAAAGCGAGGCAGGAGGACAGGATGAGCCCCCGGGCCAGTAACGACTCGGTTTCACAGGACAGGATCACAGCCCACAGCTTGGAGATGATCAGGATGCTCTTGAAGAAATTGAAAGGCACCCAGGAGACCACAAAGACAGCGATGATGGTGAAAACCATTTTGACGGAGTGCCGACGCCGTGCTTCAGTGCGGGACCCGCCCACCCCATTCTGTTTCTGCAGCCGGCCGAGGATGGAGCCGTAGCAGAAGAGGATGAACGACACAGGCAAAAAGAAGGTGAGGAAGAGGGTCACGAGGCTCAAGCCCTGGAACATGGTCGACTCCTTGTCTTCCACGCAAAACATGGTGTTCTCCTCGTGGACCACACTCCGGTAGACCAGTGACGGGATGCCTAGGATGAAGGATGATGCCCAAACCACCCCGCAGACGACTCGGATCAACTGACCCCTCTTCAGGTAGCGCGAGTCCATCATGCGCACCACCACCAGGTAGCGGTCCACGCTCATGCAGGTGAGGAAGAAAATGTTGGACAAGCGGTTGACTGCAATGATGTAGCTGCTGAGCTTGCACATGCCATCGCTGAAGGGCCAGTGGTGGTGCTGTGCAGCTGAGACGGCCCACAGCGGCACTGTGACCACGAAGACCAGGTCAGCCGCTGCCAGATTCACGATGAAGGTGTCCACCAGCCGGCTTCTTCTGTGCTTACCACACATGACCCAGATCACAAAGAAGTTGCCAGAGACCCCGACGAAGAATATGATGAAGTATAATGCAGGCAGATAGATGTCAGAGAGGGGGAGCTGGACAGCTGGACAGCCCGTTACATTTTCCATGTCGTACAGCATGTACGTGAACGTTGTGCGATCATACTCGTATATGTCGCTGTCTTCCATTGTGAGACTCAAAATCGGTGATGAAATGTGCCACCTTCAGCACTGCGCCACACGCAGTGCCATCCTGGAGATGCAGTGTACCATTTAAACGTACCATCTTCTGTGGTCATGTGCTTAACTAACCACAAACTGTCAGCTTCTCTATTTTGCAGACTGCCTTCCTGTATCTTTCTAAATCAGTATGTATGTTTGTCACATTGCCATTTTTGGTCTCATTCTGAAATGTTTCAAGAGCAACTTTACAGTAGAAGAAATCTACAAAAATGACCTTTGAAATTTACAGATATTTTTCAGCTGCATGCATAATTTTAAATATGCAATAATACTACTTAATAATAATACTTCATTATAACTCAAAAGGTAGCCATCCATCCATCCACCTGTAATCACTTGCAACGTAGCGGTCAGCTTGCTGCCTATCTCAGGAACCTGTTTCCTAGATGAGGTGCCAGTCTCAATCACAGGGGACATGCATGCCCATATACCTACACAATCAACTGATATAATTGTATCAAAACACTTCAAAAGCACACATTTTATTTGTAGTTCTGTTTCTCATTAGCCTTTGAATTTACGGTGTTTATTATATTAACTAGTATGTGGTGTGGCATTTGCCGAATTGTTCCTTGTTTCATTTAGTATGTCACATGCCTCAGATTTGCAATGCGGTCTCCCCTTATTTGTGCCATAGCTCACCGCAGCTCCACTGCAGGTGCTGCCTTTGCTGCTAGTCCTACAATCAGCCTCCATCCTGCACCTCTCTTGCTGTACGTGCAGGTCGTCCTGGCTCGACAAGCTCAGTGATGCTCACAGGTGTCACCTTACACAGGAAGCCTCTGGGTCTGGCTGTGGACAGACTTTTTTTGAAACAGCCTCAGAAAATCTTACTGGGGTCACATGCATTGTTTGTCATATAGCTCAATTAAAAAAAATTAAAATAGCATACAAATTTAATGTTCTTTCAGATTTGGATGTGTTTGTTATTTTGATACTTAGGTTGACTGTTTCAGTCTTGGACTCAATAGCAGGAATGTAAACTTCCATCCATCCATCTTCCAAACTTTCAGTTTAGGGTTTCAGGGGCTGGAGCCTGTCCCACGCAGCCCTGGACAGAACATCAGTTCACTGCAGGTGCGGCGTTCACACACAAATATGATCACACTTTCCAGCACAGTTTTTTTTATAGACTGACTGTATATTTATACTGAACTGCTGCTGACCATATTCACATATACAGTAATGCACACATAACTACCTTTCATCATGCATCTATTTGTCATCCACTTCTCATGCCACTTTTGCACAATTTCTGAATTTTGTACTAAATTGCACAGTTTTTCTTCTTGTTCAGAGTGTATATGTATAGTTTATGTTCATTTGTATGTGCCTTATTTGGAAACTAAAAACTGTCTTCTTGATTCACTCTATATGTGTACATAGCTCAGATGACAATAAAGTTCGACTCTGACTCAACTGGTGGGTTGCAGCCCAAAAGTGGGTCTCAGGCCCATTGTCAGTTTTGTAATATCAGGTTTTTTTTAACCACGAGCAAAATCCCCCTATAAAGTGTAATGTTCAAAAATTTGGATTGTGATTTAATGGTCAAAGGAAAAATCTGGGTACTGAGGCTAAAGCCGTTAAGAAGCACTGCTTTAGAGAGGCAACGGATGATACTTTATTACACTGTCCGGAGACATTTTGAGGGCTGTCTCATAACAACTCATAATACAATGCAGCCTGTAGCAGGCTCCCAGCTCGTCCTGCAATAGTTACAAAGCTTTGATAAATGAATGCACGAGACATTGCTTATATACTGTATTATTTGTATGAATTTAGGCAAGCAAATAACCGGGTGGCTCGCTATTGTTGCTGCAACTCATCGTTTGTATTTCCGTAGGATAATAAGTGTCAACGGAAAATTGCACTTTGTGAGCGCGTCTGGGGGGAGGGGTGTGTTCCACTTTAGAGTTACATCTTCCCCATGTCTCTCGTTCAAGATAAATTACGCAGATAGGAGTTTTCAGTTCTTCATGGTAAGAAGCGCTAAACTTGACTAGACTGTCCTTCTTTGTTTCTGTTTCACAGATGCTCAAATGTAGTTTTATTTCTTTTTTGCCAAAACGCCTTTTTCTCTTTTCATTTGTGTCACATCTGTACCCCATCTCCATAAACCTTCAAAAAGCAAAACCTGCAGGCAAGAAGCCATGATTCCCCTGCCCATCTCGTCACACGGTTCGCCTCTCTGTCAACCAAAATGACACACGCAGGCTTAAAACAAATGTTCCTCTGAAACATTCTGAATTAGAGATGTATCGATCCGATATTCGGATCGGTATCGACGCCGATCCAGACCTATTTGACGGATCGGGTATCGGCCATGCGTGACCGATCCATGTCCTATACTTACTTATTTAGTCTTTGGCAATCGTTGAGTGCCGTCACCGCACTCTCCAGGGTCCGTTGATTAGAAGAGATTCACACCAGAGACGCGGAGCAGTTGCAAGGCACCAGTTTATTCGATTGCAATCGGGAGATCGATTGCAATCGGGAGCAACTGTCTGACATACATTCA
>JAODKC010000130.1:8235029-8263676 GCA_026777985.1 Mormyrops attenuatus
CCGCCAGGACCACGAGGAGATGAGACCACAGCCGACCACCCTCCCTATATAATGGAATTGGTCAATGTGGACCAGAGTCCAATTTACATCCATTTTTAAACTCCACCCCTCCCTTCATATAATGATGCCAGTGACCAGAAAGAAAAAATGACTTTCTGGAAAATTAAAAGCATAAAATAAGTTCACTAATACACCCCATAATAGCATAGTCATCTGAGGATTTCTGTGGATGACACACCTCAGTGTTATATTCATAGTCAGTGCTGTAGACCGGTGGAGAGATTTGACGAGTGGTGTTATAAATGAAAAATTAAAAATATAAGAACACTCCTGCTTTGCACCTGGCAGGAATGCATGAAACTGTTTTAACAGGCAGCCTGTGTATTTACTATAAAGTATCACGAGTGATAATTGTACCTGCCCCAGGTACCGGCTTTATATGTCTTGATTTCAAGATAGCATGAACACGATTCATGCTGTGCTTTATAAAATGATGGTATGAACAGTGTATAAGTAAATGGAAGGTTACTATGTGGCATATCATCTTAACAGCTGCTGCAGGGCTTATGGGAAAACGCAACATTTCAGTTCAATAGAATGCAAAGCAGTGGGACATGTGTATGTTTGTGTCTTTCTTGCAGTCGGTGCAATATATGAATGAAGTATAAGATAATGCAGCATCTGATCAAACAGCACATTGAAAAACTGACCAGAGGTACACGCCCCAGATATTCATCCCCCAAATAGATTGTTGAATTTAAATTAAGTTGTGCTCCCTAGTATCGAACTCACTCCTACATCGTTGGCTGTAAAAGTCGCTTGGGTCGTTCCATCGCAGCTGTCTGAGATTCATGACTTTCACATAACTAATTCTCTCTGGTATTCAAGTGACTGAAAGAAAAAAAAATGTACCTTCCACAGTCAAAAAAAAGGTGACGGCGAACACGATGTCGAAGAATGTGGAATAAGACTGTAGTTTATCGGTGCATAGTTTCAGTAAGACCTACTACTGTGAACACGCATTGGTTGTAGGTGCATTATGCACTGCTGATTCATTTATCTAACCCAGCAGCACACTGTTGATCAATGTCTGGAAAAATGTGCCTACAAACCTGACCTGTTAAACTAATTTTGCTAAATGCTGCACCTGTTCACCGCTGGACAGCCTCCTGAAATACTTAAATTATCCAAACAATAGTGTGTTGTTTCCATTATTGGGGAGGACAGTCCTACATCCATCTACATGAACGTAATGACAGGCTGGAAACTCGTTTTAGTCTCACTGTATGTCATCAAAGTGTGTGCCCTTGTGTGAACCGTGCTCCCCCTTGTGTTTTTCCACTTCAACGGCTGTGACCAGGACACCCCTTCGTGTTGTAGTAGCTCTGCCCTGCCTGACAATGGCCGCCTATGCGATCCTCACAAATTTACCGCTCCCCGTTTGCTCAGACGTGCTCTGTAACACTGCCACCCACTGGCTGGAGATCAGGAAACCTTCCAAAACAACCATGGCTGCACGCAACCACATTGCTTTGTGAAGGTTTTTTGTGTTAAATACTGGAAACTATTTGTAAAGTGCATTTAGCAAAACAAACTTTTATATTGAGGCTTCTGTTTGTAATATTTCTGAAAAGTTGATCGTGTAGCTTGCTGTATAGGCAAATTTATATTGCTCTGTGTGTATACTTTATTGGATAAAAATGTCCATAAAAGTGTATCAGTATTTAAAAACATTTCTATGTTAATTTGGATTAAGTTTTAATTCTGTGACTTCATATGATTATATGAAAACCTGAAAGTACATATTTTTATTTGACTTATTTTTTAAATCCAGGAATAAGCTGATTGAAATATTTTATAAACAACTTAATTTACGAAAGGTTCCATTTTGCGTGACGTCAGAAAATTGATTTCTGCAAAAGGAATAAATTGCTGTTCTTTCTGCCGATGTTCTTTATATGAAGTGTGTACACCTAAATTTATGTCCCTTGCAGTAGCAGAACAACTGTACATTGGGCCCTGGGGCAAAAATGGACCATGCCCCCCTTTTCCAAATTCACACCTAGAACGTACTTACGGTTTAAGTAGCCTCCAAATATCATACCCATCATGCACTACAGTAGTTAAATTCCACAAACATGCTTTTATTTGATAAATAAACACTTTGAACAACAGTTTGACTTAGGGCTGAACGATTTGGGGAAAATATCTAATCGCGATTTTTCTGACAGGCATTGCGATTACGATTTGATTTGAGATATAATATTTTATGTCAAGCTTCAGTTCAATATTCAGTGTGTAGTAAATTTAAAACATATGATACAGCATTACCACATGAGCTATCGTCAAAATATTAACTGGCCTATATTCTAAGGCAAGGATGAGAATTTAAAGACGGGGTGCCCATCCATCCATGTTCTGAAACCGCTGAATCCCAACTGGGGTCACGGGGGGGGGTGACTATCCCGGGAACAATGGGCGAAGGCAGGAACCATCCCTGGGCAGTCGCCAACACAGGGCACACACACTCACACAACTACAGGGCCAATTTAGACACACCAGTCAACCTATCCTGGA
Organism: Mormyrops attenuatus; assembly: GCA_026777985.1. Classification (NCBI taxonomy): domain Eukaryota; kingdom Metazoa; phylum Chordata; class Actinopteri; order Osteoglossiformes; family Mormyridae; genus Mormyrops; species Mormyrops attenuatus. The sequence goes on from JAODKC010000130.1 coordinate 8,237,607, forward strand.
CCGTGGGAGGAAACCGGAGCCCCTGGACAAAACCCACGTGAACACAGGGAGTGCGAACTCCACACAGAAAAGACCTGAGAGCAAACCCAGGACCTTTTTGCTGGAAGGCAGCAGGGGTAACCACTGCGCCACCATGCCACCCCACAAACTATAACATTTCAAAATTATTTTAAAATATTTACCAAATATTTTTTGGTTATGACTCCCATCATAGTGATATTGTATACATAAAAATGACAGACATAAAACTAGCATGTCAGATGTTTGTATAACACACATGACATCAGCACCTTCATTTTCTCACACGTTTTGCATACATGTGAGATATGTAGTTGAAGGAGGGCCCTTGATGTTGCTGGGGGACCCAGGCCCTGGGGCAGCTGGCCTAGCTGCCCTGCCTATCAATCCACCCCTGGTCCCTTCTGCTAAAAGTTTTCATTTATTATCCACACTAGTGTCATATCTGGCAGGACAAAGGACGTGGGAGCGAACATGGTTGGCAATCAAAAAGGGGGTTTTATTAAACTCAAATGAACAATAACTGAAAATAAACAAGATCACAAAAGATCTAAACAGGAGGACCGGAAGGGGGCAAGGTACAGACAACAAAGGGTTACAACATCAATGACAGACCGGTGGCCTGTACAACAAAGCGGGGTTACTGGCTTATCGGGGTAAATTGTCGGATTTAAGGTAGTCTGGGCAAAATGTAAGTGAACGAATATGAAGTCCATTTAAAGTGTGGTAACCCCGCTTCATAGTACAGGCTACTGGGGCCAGTTTAATGAAGCAGGATTTCTTGCTTAGCCAGATAACTTGTCAGATTTAAGATGAAGCCTGCCCTAAATAACGAAGCCTGCCCTAAATAGACTATTTTCATTGACTTGCATTTAGCCCAGACTACCTTAAATTGGACAAGTTATCCAGCTAAGCAAGAAATCTGCTTTGTGAAACAGGTCCCTGGGGAACGCAGATCTGGGAAGCACTTAAATACACAACCAATGAAGCAGTAAACGAAAGGCAGCCGGAAGCAATTAATACAAGGGCAAGAACGAGAGGTAAGGCAGACTTGGCAGGCAGGACATGACAACTAGTGGCATCTTTTACATCATTCAAAACTGGGGTGACGGATGGGGTGCCAACCCAAAGGAGAGGGTAGGGGGTACCACCCTGCAGATAATCCCCTGCAGGACCGCCCATAAGGGAGGAGGGAAAGGAACTGCAAAATGGTTAACACAAATAGTTAAAAACTAATGAAAATTTGCTGTGTCCTGTAAGGTAGTACTACAACTTACACCAGGTTTTAGATCACTTACTTCCACAGCGTAGAAGATACTGAAGAAAAACCCATAATAATAGTTTTTGCAAATAAATAAATAAATAAATAAGTGAAACACCGCCGCTACGTCTCTAGGGTGTGGGTCTAATTACGTGTCGAATGTCCAACCTAAAACTGATTTCACCTCGATGCCTATGTATGTGCGATAGTCCTTGTAGCTGTCCCAGCTGGACGACATTGAAGCCAACTGATGCTTTTGATTAACTTCATTAGCAGCTTAATCACAAACGCACCCTAAGAGCTACAAAGAAAATGCCAACGGGAAACACAACATTTTATATACGATTTAAGCATAAATACCTCGTTATAAAAAGAAAAATATTTTGCAGTAACAACTCTTAAACGCGGGAGGGGGCCAGCAATCCGTGTTTTATGAAGCTACCTTCCGTTTTTCGAAAACTTCACATATTTCCTCTCACTGATTATGAATAATTGAGATTCACTTGTAAAAGAAAAATCATTCTGAGAAAATGAAGAATAGCCTTATAAATAGTCCTATTAAACTGTAATTTTATACGACTTTTCAACATACCTCAGCTTTTACCTTGATCTGCAGCCGTACCGTATAAACTGAAACAGGTTGATGTATCCCAAAAAGATCTTTAATTTATATGTGTTCAGAATGTGGGCCTATGTTAAAGTAATAGGCTAATATAATTAATTTCATGTTATCTTCACTGGTAATGAATTTCTGGCACAATTTTTCATTAAATACCGTATCTACGTTTGAAATCGCTTAACTTTTGAAAGGTGAACATTAGTATTGTACAGATAATCAGATTAAATTACACTATAACTGATATTTTACAGTGACTTTCATGCATAAGGGAGAACGAACTTAGTGATATAGATTGCTAGCCAGTTCCATTTGGAGAAAAAAAGTAATTACAATGATTGTAAATAAAATCGAAAGGTAGAGATATCTGGAAGAAATTAACGCCAGCCACTGATTCCAGAAGGTCCTCGGCAACAGCAAAGATTCATCACGCCACGGATACTCCTTATTTGGACTGTTACTGTCAAGCAAACGCTACAGGTCCATCCGCATTCGCACAAGGCTAAAAAACAGCTTTTTCCCCACAGCTGTTGCCAGACTGTCCTGTTATAACCCCCTCCCCGTGTGGCAAACACCTCTTTGTAAATGATATACCTCCCCACACCAATGCACGGTTGCCAACTTTGGTCAGCTGGCTGGATCGAGTGAGATTTTCAATTCGAGACAATCTGCACACACATGAACGGGCAATTACATTTATGTAACAGGTTGATTACCTTGTAAATAGTATGGGAGGTTTGCAAACTAACCCAAAGCTTTTGATGTAGCTAATTTTTGGTATTATAATGGAGTAATATATATTTGCCGTAAGATGTGAGTTTGAAGTCGTGTCACGCCCAACGCGTGAGTTGGTAACGCTGCCAATGCGCAATAGGATCGATGTATTCAATCATGATTCATGTCACCGTTTGCACCTCTTTGCGTGTGAGTCCTATATATTGTCTTTGTACCTATTGTATATTTTGTGCTGTTGACTGGTGAGCTGCTAATGAGATTTCAGTGCTCTATGCGAAGTCAGTGACAGTAAAGATTTGAATGTTATATGATGTCGAGGTCTGCCTCAAGTACATCTTGCAGGTTCTTGTTTAAAAGTGTTGGAGGACAATTTCTGACTTTAGAAACAATAAACAACAATTAAATGAAATACACTAAAATTAAGTTGAAATAAATTGGCAAATTTCAAATACATTGAAATACAATACTTTATCCATAATCATTGTTGCAATTGTTATACTACGTTATATGTAAATATAGTCAAATGCAGCTCAGTGATATTTTAAAAAGCTCCCACATTTAACCGATTACTGAAGAAAAATAATAATCACATATAAAGAATTTTCAGTGATCCATATGGATTTGCTGGATGAGAGAATCTGGTGTGGCAATTAAAATGTATGGGCTACAGAAAGTGTTCAGGGAGAGCTGCATCCCCAACGTAATCTCATTTTATTTTATGTTCGGTTGCAAGCTATTCTTGTTCTTTTTTTAGACAATCCAAAGTTGCCAAATACTTAAGATAATCATTTTCAAACAATTTACAAGCTCACATCACTAGATTTACAATCCTGATTATTTAAATGTGCTAAGGCAATCGCTTGAGCATCAAATTTCTCTTGTACGTATAAACTGATTTAATATTCTCGTGTGTGGGGAGGATAATTTATTGCATTACTGCATAACCAGAAAGTTCTTCATAGGAAGTGGACGACGAATCCTCGCCAGCCGGACTAGGTCACGTTTAATCGCGTGCAGCTCGCGCGAGACGTGGTGCTTGGAGCGCGCGGTGACGATCCGGACACGCCATGCAGGACTGATTCCGCATCAGGGGATTCACGCTGGATGCGGCTCGATCGGGGATTTGCTCGCCTCGGAGGAGTCTCACGTCTGCCGGCAGATAGTCGGCTGTACCTATTAAAACTGTCTCACGCTCGATTAGACCGCGTTATAAAGTTTTCCGCTTTGTTTTGTCTTTGAACTTTTTTTGCATTATTTTGCGTGCTCGTGTACCGAGGTAGTGTGCTTGATCTAAGGGAAGTTAAAGTTCGCCTACTGTTGTCGTGGGGCTGAGTCTTCTGCAGGAATGTCGCAGAAAGAGAGACCCACTTTCTACCGACAGGATCTCAACAAAACCGAGTGGGAGGTTCCGGAGCGCTACCAGAATCTGTCCCCAGTCGGTTCTGGTGCTTATGGATCTGTATGGTAATGCACTCACTTTTGCATTTAATATAACACGATTTCAGAATTGTCGCGGAGCAAAGTTGAGCTGAATGAAGTGTAAACCGCGGGCCTCGATTGTACATAGATTCTTTATTTTCAATTAAAAAAAACTAAATAATAAATGCAGGCCCGTGTCGGCCTGGAACGCAGTCAGCTTGTCATCGTTATAAACTCGGCTAGTTAAGTACATTTTATATTGTTGTTTTGTTAACAGGTTGCTTAAACCACCGAACTAGTTGCATCGCAATGTGATATCGCGTCGCTTCCGACAAGATCACTCGTTCGATTAGTTGTTACTTCCGATCTCCCTGTTTTTTTTCTTTACTAGTACTGTACTAGTGTTTATAAGTATGGGGATTAAAGTTTTCTTATTATTGAGCTGCCTGACTTTTACCGGAGCTTGGTTTGCGTTGTTAGCTTTTGTTTCTGGGCAGACATGTGGTTAAGCCCTTGCTCGGCACAGAGAAAACAGGAAGCTAATGGCAAATAAACATACTTGGAGGCAGTATTTTTAGGAGTGAGGAGATGAATGTGGTGCTTTTCTGGAGCGTTTGGACATTGGGACTGGCCGCGATCTTTGCCTGAGCTCAAGTACCCATGTCGCCTGCTATCGGTGCCATTTATGGGACAGAATGTTCCGTTTTGTCCCGCTAACTGACGATTTCATGCTTATCTGCACAGGAATACGCTTCCCCGTTTGGAAATGTCCGTTTCGGGTAAGGCTTTTTTAGTTCCAAAGTGAACAGTATAAAATGTCAGTTGGAGGACTTTAGGGGGAATTAGTCTTAATCGGTGGTGAGGTTTTCTTTTCAAAATGTCAAGTGGCGGTTAAAGATATCACTTCTAGTTTTTGAGTTCCCTGATTTGTCACCGTGGATGCATTGATTTAAAAAAAAATACATAAAACTATATTTTCCTACCAGATTTCTCAAAGGTCTATAATTAGACACAGCAAGTAAGGCATCATCTGTGTTTATTTAGTGAGCGTTGTTTCTCAACACTCCTTTTCCTCAACATTTGTTCTTTCGTGTTCACCTTTGATAAGCCTACGTTAGTCGTTTCCTCGATGCATTTTATTATTTTCCATCGTAACAGGATATATGGCTGCTTTGTAAACGGAGCCCGATCTTATTGTGCATGCCGTAAGCATGTGTTGATGTAAGACTGCACAATGATGTAACCCCAGTTTGCCCGCAGTGAATCATTGCTTCACATTTAGGTAGCTTACAGGACCGCCGCCTTTAGTCATGCTCTTTTAATGACATGCAGTTTGCAAAGATTTGGGGGCTTTTCCTTATGAATCTTGGCAGTTTAGAGAGTTTCCCAAGGAAGCACTGACTTGCATAGGTGCACGTTTGTGTTTATCACTCATAGAGGAAAAGGAGAGCCCTGTCCCATTTCTCAGAAGGCAGCAATTGCGACACAGCCAGAATCCATTTTTATATGTCTGATCACAGTTCCCTTTCTTCTGTTGAAAGCGGGACTTTTTCTGAGAACAATTTGTGCAAGACCCCGTTGTGAGATTTGAGATGTGAGTTGTAGCACAAAATGTTATGTATCTTTTTAATAATCCCCCCCCCCTCCAATCTGTTCATTCCCCATGATCTCTGGGCAAATCCCCCTTGCCCCCATTGAGGGAGTATCTTGTTTGCTCAGTGTCACAGAGGCATTTATAGAGACAAGCCTGGGATAAAGCACTGCAGTGGACAGACTGGTGTCTCTTCTCTAAAACCTCCTGGACAGCTCTTCAATACTGCACTCTGACCATGCTGCACACTGAGCACAGTGTAATCGGCTGCTTCTCCCTCTGAATGCTTGGTCTAAACTGGTCTGATGAATCTCTGTTTGCTGGTAAAAGTTTGCAGACTCTCCCTCCTGGGGGAGAATGCCAACTTTCCGGCTACGCCTCGAAGCTCGTAGGTCTGGTAGCGAAGCAGTGGTCGTGAGTGGTCATTTTAAGCACGCAGTCTTGAATCTATGCAGCGTGTTTGCCAGTGTCAAGCAAAGCTCTCCCTCTTGTTTAGCGAGGGAGGCAGGCGGGCATCATAAATATCACAGTGGGAAAAGCAGGCTGATGGTGGGTGCGGCGAGTTCTGCTTTGTCCCTTCCAAATGGTGGTGGGGAGTTTGTAGCGTTGGCTGTATGTGACTCATGCTGTTGGGAGGTTAATCTCTTTTTGTGGGGTGGGGCTTAGCCTTTGTAGGCTGAGGGAGTCTTCAGCCATGCTCCCTTATACATATACTAGGAGCCATTTAGTATCCTGGGTGCCACACGTGAACAGGTGGGTGTCCTTCAAGCAGTTTCCTGGAAAGACGAGCTCTGACTTTAAAACAATCGCCAGTTATTTTGAGAGTGCGGTCGGCCACAGCCGGCGATCTCGGAGATGCCATAACGTTAATGATTCTCCTACTAATTTCCTTTCTCTGTTTTAACTCAACCGGTGAAGCAAATATAAGGTAATGAAAGGGCTGTAATATCGTGCTAGGCAACCTTATTAGCCAGGCTGCGTTTCAGATCCACCCCGGTGCTTACCAGCTTCGCCGCCTAATTGGATCGCTTGTTCTTTATCTGTTTTCCTTCCCTCGGGTCCCATCCGGCGTTTAGTTGATGACTTCCCCTCTCCCCCAAACCATTTAGAACTTTTTTTTTCAAAGGGAAGCTGTGAGTGGAGGTTTGTTCCACCTGAATGTTTCCACCACACATGCTGCTGGTGTTAAGTGGCGTTCAGTGAAGATCCTGATTACAACCAGTTGGGAATCGCAGCATCCCTGCAGTGACATGTTTCCGGAATATGACTGAACTGATAATGCTCCGGCCTCTTTCTTTCATACCAAAGTCTGTGGCCTGTCTTTGCCGGTGAGATTCCGGCCGGGAAGGTCTCATGGCGAGGTTGCATGGAGGCATAAATTCATTTCTTCTGTCAGGGTGTAAGGGAGTGTTTCCTTGTTCTGCTGTGCTATAAATCATTTGGTAAGAGGCACTAGAAAGCATTTTAGAGCTGAGCTGCGGGTTGTTTACTGAAATAAGCATGTTTAGTTGAGCAGCTGCTCCCCTAATGTAGCTGTGTTTATGCTCTGTTGGCCATAGGTACACTTTAATCACCGCAGCTCCTGCCCTCAAACTGCATTGTATTGCCTCTCCTTTGGCTTTACCCCTCCCTACCATCGCTGTTTTGTTTTTGATTCATCCTTCATTTGAAGGTTTCTCAGAGTAAATATCTGTGGAATTTCCAAGGTATCTTTAAAAGATACTTTGGGTGATATCTCAGGGCATTAAATCTCAGTCAGGACTCTGCGTGTTTGAATATCGATAACAGATCTAAAATGCATAACAAATGAGCCCCTTCCCCCAAACTAGACATATGTCTCTATAATGGTAATACTCTGAGCTTAGTGTCCTTGAACATTCCTCTGCATTTAAAGTAAAATAATTCAGGATTTGCAGAAGAGAGTAAGTGCAGTCTGTTTTATCTTCAAGGCACAGTGTTGTCTCTGTTAATTAAATTTGCCTTAGTTAAAATATTATCATATGATAATATTTTAACTTTGTATACAGAATACAACAAGCCTTTATAGATATTATATCTATATTTTTATAGATATATTATTGATATATTTATTGATATATAATAGTAGCTATCAATTTTTGCCAAGTATGAAATTTCCGGTTGGATTAGCTTTTTGACGTCTGTTTCCCATGACTTTGTGTTCCTAGTGAGTGAACACACAGCCCCAATCAGAGTGTCAGGATATGATTCTGGTCCGTGAATTGGGTGATGGGGCCAGTCGGCTGTGCAATTCAGACGCCGTTCACCTTTTTCCTCTGTTTGCCTTTGGCTTGGGCTGTCTGTTGCTCTTCCTGGGCACTGGCCAAGTTGTCAAGTTTTTGCAGTGTGATTCAGGCTGCAGTAATCCAGCCCTGAACTCTGGGTACGTGCCCTGACAGGTATTGCACTGCAGCGCCTTTCTCAGACGTGGGCACCTTCAGGCTTTAGGTTTTTAGGCCTGTGGCGTGGGAGTTGCGGCAAGTGACTGGGTTTGGAGGGTTGTTCTCCCTGCTCTCTTGTGCCAGGGGCCCCGGTCACTGCCCCCTGCTCTCTTGTGCCAGGGGCCCCGGTCACTGCCCCCTGCTCTCTTGTGCCAGGGGCCCCGGCTGCTCTTTACACTCATGTAATCTGGATCAGAGCCCACTCCCTTGTGAGGGTCATGACTCCTAAAGATTTGGGTGCCCCATCTGGGTTTATATCACTTTCACTTTGGTCGGGACACCACTGGCCGTGTGCGAGAGGCGCTGCCCAAGGCGTCCTTTTCATGCTTTCTGGGAATGTCATGTGACACAAAAAGAAATTGGTCTGCCAGTATCAGTATAACCCATCTGAAGCAAAATTAGCTGCCAGTCGCTGGACTGAATTAGAAGGCTGCGCCCACAGGGCTTGAGCACAGGAACCTTTTAAATACTTAAACAAAGATGTCTGAACTTGTCACCCTTCCGATAATGACTGTCTGCCGGTCCTGTCTCACCATTGCTATACCTTAAAGTCGCACGGGCATCTGGTTAGGTCGCCAGCAGTCTTTGGTGAGAGGTGTCTGGGGGGAAAAAAGCCTCCCCCAGCATCCCTGACTCTGCTCTGGTCATGCAGCTTTGCTCGCAGGATGCAGGACTTGCCGTCTCCACAGTTTTTTCCGCTGTTTGCGTTTGTGCATTGGGCCAGTGATGTCGTCTCAGAGTTATTTGAAGTATTTCCTCACAGTGCGCTTCTGAAACTAGTGTGATGCCCTCGAAAATGCAATGCGAAAGACATTTGTTAAGGGGCTTTCCCCGGATGTTCTGTGGTCAGGTGTGCAGGGTGGTCTGGGTGACCCTATAAAATTGTCGCCGGTCTGCTATGCCCTTGCGGCTGGTTGGTTGGCTTGTTCGCTAAAACGCTGAGGCTTAGCACAAAGTGAGCCAGGGACTTTTTTAAACATACACCGGCCAGCTCGACCTGTAATGACCGCACCCCCCATTTCCTCCAGCTCAGCCTATGACGTGAAGATGGGCCTGAAGGTCGCTGTGAAGAAGCTGTCCCGCCCCTTCCAGTCTATCATCCACGCCAAGCGGACCTATCGCGAGTTGCGGCTCCTCAAGCACATGAAGCATGAAAATGTGAGTCGAGGCCCGCGTTGCATGACTGCGCATGACCTCACACTCTTGTTTGCCGACTCCTATGCTGAACTGCGCCCCTGGTGGCACTTGGAGGAAATACTCTGCCAAAGATTCTCGCAGAGGGTCTTCCCTTTGATCTTTTGGTGTTGTGCTTAGATGGATTGCAAAGGGTCCACAGGCACGCTTCACATCAATCCATCATCGTATTTACTCACCAGGTTGTTACATCCTAACCGTTTTCATCACTTTTTTCTTTAACTCTAGAACGAGATTCATGTAAAATGTCTGGTTAGGATTATATTTTGGGGGAGATGGGGAGCACAAGGGAGCAAGTTGGTGACTGTCTCCTCTGCAATTTTCCCCCCACAATCGTTTCTTTTTCTAGCTTCCCCAGCGCCGTGTAACAAGGCATGGCATCACTGGCACACTGTCTGCCAAGGTGGAACAGGGGTGCCTGAATGCAGAACTGCTCACTGAGGCTGGCCGCCCCCCCCCACACACATACACATAGTCACTTTTTCAAGGGACGGTTTTCAGCAGAACACGGAGTTCGACTCGATCGGTCGTTTTATAATCATTCCCACGCACAGGAGATGACCTCGTTGCTTGGGTGGGTACCGCAGGCTGGGATTGTCCAAATACCCCACCCCCCCATTCCAGTTTACATAAAGCTCTGCCTCTGTGGGGGTGTTCAGTCTGAAACATATTTGTGACGAGACATTTTCCTGGCAGAGCGTTTGAATAGCAAAGCAGAGCCAAACAGGAGATTCCGAAATGGGAGGCTCTATTTTTAACATCCGTGTTTCAGTAGCTGATGTGTCTATAGCAGTCTTGCTACTTTTTATGTGGTAGATGTATTTTTCTGAGGTTAATGTGGCTCCAGCTATATTGTTAAGTGTTCGGGAAAGTTCTCCATCTCGCGTCCCAGTTGTGCTGCTGGGTTTCGAACCCACAGCTTTCCCGCACCCTGCCGCCTGACCCCGCGGTCTCTCAGGATTGTGGGAAACGGTGCTGCGGGCTGCTGCTGCTCTTTATGTCCCAGCGCAGCTCTCTGCGTGTGAACGACTCAGCGGAGCTCGAAGTCACATTTATCGCGATTTAGGTGCCGCCGCAGCACTCCTGCCCCGTAGCTCGGATTCTTGTATGTTGTCAAAACACGGTAGTCCAGTGTAAAGTGAGACCGCATTGACGTGAAGCGAGTGCATCACTTACCCAAAGTGTCCTATTTTCTGTTTGGAAGTTACACCCAAACGGCGGGAGCTTGCAGTGTGTAGCACTGCTTTTGGCCCCTTGCCAGTTCCCTGATGACGAGATAATGAAATGATGCTTTATTTGCCATTTGTACAAGTACTTGTGCCTCGTGTGGTTTTTGCATATTCCATCTTGTTCTCCGTTGACACACACACTCACACAGAGCTGTGGAAAAAATTAAGAGACCACAACAAAATGTTTAATTTCATTCCTCAGTTTATGGGTTTGCTTCTGTGTAAGACATGGCTATTCCCCGCGTCTCATTAACGAAGGGCTGCTTTGCTTTTTGAGACTTCGGTCCTGCTTCTAGGAGCCTGTTATGAACTTTGTCCCTGCAGTGCACTTCACACCACTTAAATGTTTCCCATTCTTTTTGAAGGTCACTTGATGTCACCCTCCGATTCATGAGGCACCGTTGGATAAGTTGACGGTCATCTCTGCCATTAGAAAGTCACTTCTGCCAGCAGAACCGTGATCAAACCAGTATTTAAAGATGCAGATTTTTACAAAATATTGAGTGATCTCTTAATTTTTTCCAGAGTTCTGCTGGTTGGGGATTTGTCTGGGACATCTTAGGTTCAATTGCCATGTCATGCCTTTAACCCCAAGTTCTCCAGGGATGCCGACTGGCCACTTCTGACCAGAACTCAACATCAAATTCTAACAGACTTGCAGCTTAATCATGGGGATATTATTTAAAAACATACATAGATTTTTGTTCTTTCTCAAAAGATGAGTCTTGGCACAGACGAAGGTGTCCGCTAAATAAGTAAATGACCTGTGTGATGCTGTGTGACACAGCGCTCTGGCCTTTGATGGCGCCTTTAACGCGCGCAGCGTCTGTGTGTTACAGGTCATTGGCTTACTGGACGTCTTCACACCCAGCACCAGCCTCGAGGAGTTCAGTGACGTGTGAGTATCACAGAAGGAGACGGCGGCGGCACTCCAGCCCCTTTCGTGGCGGGAAGAGCGCCATCGCAGAGAGTGCGCCAGGGAGGTTCTGGCCAGAGTCTGCGGGCAGAGGGTAGAAATCGCCGGAAGGGGGTCTTCTGGTGGGAGACTGCAGAGCTGAGGCTGCTGGGCAGCCGGGCGAGAATAAGGGGGGGGAGTGATAACAACCTGGAGTGATGACTCAGCTCTCTGGCTACTTCCTGCTCCAAGCCTGTGTGTGTGTGTGTGTGTGTCTGTGTCTGTGTATTTACCACACTGTGTCACAATGTTCCAACTTGTTAGCTTGTGATATTTTTCTGGTGCCCACTATAAGTCTCAATTTTATAAATATCCATGAATACAATCAAAAGACTATAATAGTCAAAAATCCTGTCTTTTGTTTGGTTACTTATGGTTAAGATGAGGGCTGGTTAGAGGTTAAGGTTTATTATGTAGGAGAGTTGCCACAATGATAGGAATGCCTGTCTCTGTCTGACTCATTCTCTGGAGCCTGGCCCTGTGGGGACTGCACATTTGTAGTGAGCATCCTCCAAAGTAGAATCGGCACTCCCCAGATGTGTCCCTAGGGCAGGCCCCCATGTCCAGGGTATCCTGGGCCTGATTCCTGCCCCGAGGGTGGGGTGGTTAGTCTGGGTGTCCGACAGGTGCTCTGGCCTCCTCCCAGAGGGCCAGTGTGTGTGTTTGTGTGAGTGTGTTCCATGCTTCCAATAGGTGCCAGGTTTGTAATGTGATGCATGTAAGCACGCCGTGCTGAGTTGTTGCCGGGCAGCAAGTTATGCACAGTGCCTGTTTCCATGGCGACCACATCACCGTCCTGTCTTTCCATGAAGAGTCAGAATTACCTGCAGGTGTGTCATGTGAATAATGCTGGCATCCTCTCATGACAGCGGGTGAGGAGGAGACAGTCCCTGGACTGCACAGGCGAGGACTGGTTGGGGGGGGGGCTCCGGCTTATCTGCCTGTGGAACATCCCTCTCACTATAATGACTTTGAGATGGGGGGGTGTGGAGAATACAGCTGAATTCACTGTATGGGAATGAAAGGAATCTGGACAAGGAGGAAGCACAAGGTATCCCGTAGGATAGGCCAGCGAAGAACCGGTTTCACCTGGCTGGTGTCGCAGGGCGGGGGCTCCTGACACATCTAACTGTACACGCGACTGCATGCTCACATGCTCAGGATTTCACCATCTGGAATGGGCAGATGCTGCAGTAAATTCGTGGTACAGGTGCTCACCGGTGTGCATACCGTCCGCGCCCAGGGCTGCGTGCGTGCGGGCATCCCGGCAGAAGAGGGCTCGGCCTGGCTCGCAGGAGGCTGCTTCCGCAATCTCCCTTGCCTGACTCAGCGGGTGCCTCCTGTCTCCCCCCCGACTGTACCCCTAGACTGTGTGGTTACTTTTGAAGGAGTCCATGTGCAGTGAATGGCCCCAGTGCCACAGTATAAATTCACACGGTGAACGCGGCCTGAGCAGGATTCTCTGCAGTGTCTGTCCTCCCCTGCGGTACCCAAATGAGATCCCATATCCCATCTGAGGGGAAATGGGCTCTAAACCCCAATTTCGCACTGACTGACCGGCTCCTGCTGCCTAATTCGTACTAAATTCTGGTACTTGATTCGTGGGGAAGTCTGAGGATAGGGCCCATGATCAGGGTAGATCTGATCATCTGAAATGAATGGGTATTTTTTCTTTTTTAAACATTGATAACCACTCCCTACCCTTGTCTCAGCCCCCGTTTTGTACTGTGCTGTGTTTTGCACTCTGATTACAGTGACACCCTCCCCTTCTCACTCGCTATCTGTATGTTACACCGTTATCTCGTCACTGTATTTCATGTAAATGGTGTGATGATGTTGTCCGGTAAATTGCAGTACAAACCCTTGATTCTGTCCCCCTGGACACCTCATGTGTCTCCTCATTTGATTGGCTGGCAGGTACCTGGTGACCCACCTGATGGGGGCTGACCTGAACAATATTGTCAAGTGTCAGAAGCTCACCGACGACCACGTCCAGTTCCTCATCTATCAGATCCTGCGGGGATTAAAGGTGTCGGATCCCGCTGCGTGCACGTCGCTCCCTGTCTGTCACCTACAGCAATCGCCGCTGCTCTGGCTGCTGGCTTTGTGCACAAACATTGCATCTGATGCTGTGTCGCTTTAAATGATCTGCTCTGTCCTTTTAATCTGCTCTCTCTCTCCCTTGCAGTACATCCACTCCGCAGACATCATTCACAGAGTAAGTTGGTGATATTTTGTTAGAATTTCTTCTTTGGAGGAAGCCATAGAAAATGGTGGAGGTCTTTTTTTAGGCCTTTATTGAGGGTTGATTCACTCGCCGTGGGATTTGCCTGCGCTCTGCCGTTATTAATAGCTGATTTTCCTCCTCATGTAAAGGATGTGTGACATTTATTTAACAGATGCTTTTATCCAAAGAGTGCATTTTTTTTGAGATGGCAGAGTCAAATAGTCCCGCTTGGAGGTTATGAGAAATGGTAAAATCATCTACTAACAAACTTCTGATCATTGGCACGGCATCCTAAGCCACAGAGTCACGCAGCACCCCTTCTCCGACCCCCGCAGCGTGCCTTTTAACAGGCGTAGCTGACACTGTGGTGGTGGGGGAGGGGGGGGGGGGGTGTTCATGTTATGGAAGGCTGTGATGGGGCTCTGATAGGCGGGGGGGCTGATCTCACATAGAATCTCCATCGTCTTTCAGGACCTGAAGCCCAGCAACCTGGCTGTGAATGAGGACTGTGAGCTGAAGGTGAGTGTGGCCCTGGGGTGGGCTCAGGGCCGCGCCGGGCCGCGTTTCTGTGGTCCAGGATCTTATCAGCGGCACCGCCTGGCCCCATCTTCTCATTTTCCTATCTGTGCTACTCGCCTCCGCTGCAGATCCTGGACTTTGGTCTGGCTCGGCAAACTGATGACGAGATGACCGGCTACGTGGCCACCAGGTGGTACCGGGCTCCAGAGATCATGCTCAACTGGATGCACTACAACATGACAGGTGTGGGGCGTGTGTTCTCACTTTGGGAGGGGGGGGGGTAAAGTTGGCATAAAGAAGATTCCCATGTACATTCAGGGGCAGGATTGTCGTCTCTGGGGTCCCTCTCAGTCATTTTGAGGTCCTTCCTAGTGTAATGACCTAAGAGGGGGCCCCCAAACCTCAGGGGCCTCACACAGATTCACAGAGGTGGAAAGTTCAGGTCCAGAAAGTACAAATACAGACCAAGGTTTTGTCCCAACCAATCAGTTGAGTATAAAGAGTCTCAGTCACAGGGTATTCCATTGCTTGGTTGAAACAAAACCATGGTCTGGATTTGTATTTTCTGGACCTGAACTGTCCACCTCTGCAGATTTGTGGCTTGTGTAAACACCACCGCTGTGTACATTGAATCTGAATATAGCTGCATCGTATTATCTGATTTGTGTGCAGTGCTGACAGGGCAGGGTAGCGGTTAAGTGACCTCATGCCCAAAAGCTGGCAGAGGGTTTATTTGTTTGACTTTGGTATCGTCCGTAAAACTCCTATGCAAACATGCCGCTTCGGATCGGACCGCAGCGTCGCCATGTGACCTGACGGCTTTCTGTTCCTCTCTCGCTGGCAGTGGATATCTGGTCCGTGGGTTGCATCATGGCTGAGCTGCTCACCGGTCGGACACTCTTCCCTGGAACAGACCGTATCCTTTCTCAGACTGCGTGCCGCTTGGATTCCCGCCCCATACCCCCCCCCCCCATCCCTCCTGCAGCTCCTGCTGCCCCCGTTGCCGTCGGTGATGGCACAGACCCACCTCCTCGCAGGTCCTTGAACGCCAGCATTGTTCACGTCACGCGTCATGTTACGTTCCAGGCTGGAAGATTTGCAGATATGAGGTTGTCTGGGGATTTTTTTACCTCGGAATTTACATATATCCAAAGCATTTTAAGACCATTCAGTGTACAAATCCATAGAAGTTTATTGTGTTTTCCCTACACTGGGTTCATAACGATTCCAGTATGACATTCATTTATTCATCGATATTAAAAATGAGCATCAGAAATTGCCTTTTTGGAAGCTTTCCACCAACAAAGTTGAGTCAGAGTGCCCCAGGAACATGAAGATGATTGAAAGTGATCCTTTCTACTACTTTTCTGTCATACTGCTCTCCCATGTTTTTTAAGGGGGAAAGGTACTGTTAAAACGTCAGCCCGCGTAACTCTGCTCACCTGAGGGCAGCGAAGTTACATGGGCAGGCGAGACACCCTGCTCTCCTCTGTCATGTGATGCAGGTGTTTACTTTTCCTGATGGCTGCAAAGTTACATGGGCAAGTGACAGCTCACTCCTGTCATGTGATGTGGGTGTTTGTTTAACTTGAAGGCAGCAAAGTTACATGGGCAGGTGACTCTGCCTGCTCACTCCTGTCATGTGATGTGGGTGTTTGCTTTATGGCTTGATGCTTTTAAGGACCTGGCCTCAGGACATGGTGTATGTTTGCTCATGGGAGGGGGGTGAGGCGCTGTCACCAAGGAGGGTGTTACACCTCACTTTCCTGTGCCTGCTGCCACCCCCATCCCCCACCCTTTTACTAATGGCTACTTGTTGACTAACCCCATTCCCAGCACATGACTCACCAGCACCCCCTTAGGTCATCCGCCTGCTTCGCCTGCTCAGAAATGCTGTCGTACTAACCAGCTCTCTTTTTGTCCTGCCTCTGGCTCTTATGGTTTTGAAATGCTCCAGCCGTTTCAATAAATATTTTCGATGCATGGCGTCGCGGCTGTGCGAAGGGGCTGCACTGTCAGCTGTCGTTTGTCAGAAGGCCATGTGTGTGGCCCCGCGCCCCTTTCAAAGTGCAGACTCTGCCCTGCTTTGCTGACGCTCTCAGTCTTTGGCTGCCCCCTCCCCTGCACTCCCCCGTATCCCCCGCCACTGAAGGTGCATCTCGATGCCTTTTAAAGCGCAGGCCTCTCTGTAGACGCCCGTATCCCTCCTCCTGAGCCATCAGGCCCCTTGGTCCAGGGTCTCAAGCCCTTTACATTAGCAGATGTTGCTATCGCTCAGTGGGTGGGCTGTTCTGCTTGTCATTGCACCACTCCATTACCTCCCCCCCACCCCTCAGCACTTCCAAGAGTCTTTTTAACCCTTATAACCCTGATACCCACCTTGTTGCCACGGAGACCTGCCGCGCCGTCCTCTCTTGTTGTACTCATACACACATGCATGCTTTTTGGAAAAGCTGAGCAGCATTCTTTAGGGATTTTTCTATTTTTAATTTTTTTTAATTGCACGTATCGTTGTCATCCGCATGGATTTTTCTTTGTCTCGTTCATAATATCCATCAGTGTGCCCCACCCTTGTCAGAGGCCCCGCCTTGGCACTGGCTTCGATGTCCAGGGCATCGTCACGTTCGTGCCCCCCCCCCCCCCCCAATCATTTCCTCCCGTGCATTTTCCTTTATGTTGTCCTGATAGATATTGATCAGTTGAAGCTAATTATGCTGCTCGTCGGAACACCAGGGCCTGAGCTCTTGATGAAAATATCTTCAGACTCTGTGAGTCCAGTCTCGCCTCATTATTTTTTTGTTCCGCTGTCACTCCCGAATTCTGCTGATTTCCTGCCATCCTCTGCTTGCTGGCTGCTTACTTTTGTGCTTTGCCAGCATGCTCTCCATCTCCCCACCGCTTTTCTTTGTCTTCCTACATGGAGTTTCCGCCATCGTGTCCGTGGCACTTGGGGCTGGGTGCTGTGACATGATTGTAAAGTGTTGCAGTGAGAGTGGCGTTTTTGGGGAGTTGGGGGGTTTCTGAGGGGAAGTCGGTCCAGGGACCCAGATTTCAGGGGTAACATGGCAAATGGTGTGTTTGGACTGGGTTGGGTCAGTAGGGACAGCCGAAGCTCTCTGTTGGTGCTGATTAGCCAGGTTGTTGAGCTGCAGCCTTCCTCCAGGGAGTCCTCAAGAGGTCCTTGTTCCACACCTCCATGCTAATGAAGCATTTCTTAATGAAGCATTTCTTCGCTCATGCTAATTGCGTCTTGATCTAGCTGGCGTTCTCCTGTCACTCCCTCTTTGGCCCTGATGTTTGACCCTGTGGTTTGTACACCCCCCTCCCCCCGGTCCGTGGCAGGTGGCAGGTTGCTCCATGCCCCCGTGTGGACTTCAGCGTGTTTCACATTGCGTATTGTAACCCCTTGACCTGGAGATGCAAAGATATAAACCAACTCCAGCAGATAATGCGGCTGACGGGGACGCCGCCGGCCTCGCTGATAAGCAGGATGCCGAGCCACGAGGTGAGGAGGACCCTGCCCTTACCGCCGCAGGGGCCACGCGTCACCCTGCCCTTACCGCCGCAGGGGCCACGCGTCACCCTGCCCTTACCGCCGCAGGGGCCACGCGTCACCCTGTCCATGCTGCCGGCCGCCAGTCGCCTGCTTCACTGCCCCCTAGGCTCCCATCCTTGGGCGCTGTTACACCAGCAGGATGGGCAGCTGGGCTATGAGTCAAGGTGGTAGCCCAAAGCTAATGCATTGACACGCTAGGTCGCATTGACACGCTAGGTCACCTTGACACGTTGCCCGCTCTCACATCCAACGTGGACCCCTGCGTTGTTTTGATAAAGCCTGTAACGGCTCTTTTAAAATGGAAGCTGCTTTCTTTATTAACAGCCAGTTTTGGTTTAATACTAGCAGTGGCACTGACAGGGAAACCAGCAATTTACATGACCCTCATGGTTACACGCTGACAACACACCCTGTTCCATGGCAAACATACGGCTACGACATTTGTTATTAACAAATAGACACATCGATTTACAGTATTTAAAGTGCGATGCAATGCAAAACTTGCTGGTAACTGCATGGTTAGTCCTGCTGACTGACTCCACGACATCATATGGATGTCAGCCAATCGTGGGCAGCGGGTGGGATCAGAACAAGCTGAGAAGTTTGCCTCAGGTGGTGCTCCGAAACGGTGGTTACCGCAGTGATTATGCCGCATATGATGTCGTATTGCTCAAACTTTATATCGGCACCTTAAAGCACTTTGAAACATGACCTGGATTTAAGGAACTCGTCGCGCTGAAGTTCCCCGTCCTGATATAGCGGAGTTTTGTGACATCGTTCTGAAGGCCCCCAGAGTGCAATGGTAACCTTTTCATTCATTCCCAAGTGGTGCATGTCTTACTTTGGGAAAACTCGTCCCAGCCAGGGGTTGCTGGTTTACAGCCAATGCAGTAGCACAGCAGTATGGCAGCAGTAAACCCAGCTTGGTTGGGTGGAGAACCTGCTCCTTTGAGCCTCCAATATCTGTTTCCTCTTGTACTTCCTTACTTTCTCTTCCTTGCACCCTCTCTGACAAGTCTGTCTGCTCTGCCTGCTGCTGCTTCACTGTGAAGGACCAGCAGAACTTCCTGTGCTGCTCAGAGGCCTGTATTTTGTATTGAAGCCTGGGAATCGCTTACACCACCAGTGAGCGTGTAGGGCAGGGGGATTTCCAGCACGTGGGGGCCACAAGCCTCCCTGTGCTCCTCAAATAGACTCTGCACTGAGCAGTGTGGCTTAATTATGTTAAGAAAATAAATGTGTTTATGTGAATGAACTTCTTGCATACCACTGTTTTCAAACCTAAAATCTGGAAATTGTATAGGGGATCGATTGGCTGTTTGGCTATTTTTAGAAAGTTTGCAGAGCTATGCTTGTTCCTTGCTTGATCTAGTCATCTCTGAACTTTTTTGTACTTGTTTTTTTATTATAGGCCAGAAATTACATCAACTCCTTACCTCACATGCCCAAGAGGAACTTTGCTGACGTGTTTATCGGGGCCAACCCCCAGGGTAAGCACTCGATGGGATCTGAGCTTCAGCTGCCAAAACCCCTGTTTTTGTGCTCTGTTTCCATGAACATTTTGTGTGTCCGCAGCTGTGGACCTGCTGGAGAAGATGCTGGTCTTGGACACGGACAAGCGCATCACAGCGGCGGAGGCTCTCGCACATCCGTACTTCGCCCAGTACCACGACCCAGAGGACGAGCCCGACGCTGAGGCCTATGACCAGAGCTTCGAGAGCCGCGAACTGCACATTGACGAATGGAAACGTGAGTCGGGCGTGGGAGTGCAGGCGTGTGCTAATGTGCTAGCATGCTAACATGCTAGTGGCGCCTAGCTTGGCCTACCCTGCATTGTATATGGTTCAGGTCACCTTCCCTAATAAACAGCCACCATTTTGAATAGTAATGCCTGGTAAACTGGCAAGTCTGGGCTGTTCTATGTCATGTCTTGAATGGGCTTGATATTTAAAACCTTTTGTTTTAGGTATGACTCTGCTCATTGCACTTCCAGAGACTTGCTTGCGACTCTCACTGAATCTTGTAGCTTGCGACTAGGGCTGGGTCCCAAACTTCGGTACTTTTGTGGTACCGGCCGAAATGCTCCAGTCCTATCGAAGATTGAAAAATAAATTCTCTTTTGGTGCCAAATTCCGATAGGCACAAGGTAAATCTCATCTGTGAGCTAATAAGCATGCAGCATACTTTCTATAAAGATCTAAAGTCACTGCTGATTGGCTGTCTAACAAAACGTCTCACGAACACATCATATAGGCCGGAGGGAGAACATATGCCCAGAGAGAAGCCTGTGAACTGATTCGCATCTGTGCTGTTTTTGTAAAAAATGCCTAAGAAATCAAAAGTATGGCTCCGCAAGGTTTCCAGGCTACGACCATTTTTGGAGACAGTGCAACAAAATTTTATAACAAGGAGAACTTGCAAATATGCCCCATCGTTTATGCCCAAATGTGCCCCTCATTTTATGCCCAAATGTGCAATTCTCAAAGAGAGCGTGAGAATTGGTGTGTATGTGTATGCATGAGCGCGTGACCGAGATCATCGGAACTCGGTCTGATTCAGCTCTTCAAGAGGCACTACTGTGGAGGAGCTTACAGTGATAATCCTGCTGATTGCTTGACCACAAGCACCGGCACTAACATGGAAGTTATGTGGAAGAACAGAAAAAAAGACATGATATTATTTTCGTACCTCAGTAAGACTGAATACCTTATGCGTGCATCTCCAGCCGGTGCCAGCAGTGAAACGTGCCAGCGCTTATTAGCGGGATAATGTTTCATTGTTTTTTATTCTGTGGAAAATGAAACATCAATCTACTGGCCAGATTTATTTATGAATTATAAACATGTAGCGTTTCGTATAAGTAAAATCTCAAGTCTCACGCATTGACTGTGAGACACGCATTTCAACCATTTCACATGCTCACAGAATTAAGGGACAACACCTCGGTGTCCCATTATGCAGAATTAATGGACGAGGCGCCGGCATACAGACGAGTTTTCCGCCGAGTTCATAGCTGTCCCGATCGATTTGGACAGAGTTAATAGCCACCTACCAGCCAATCAGGAAATAGCATCTGTTACATGTGAGCACATTATTACTTGGATGCTCACACATACGGAGTGCAGACAAGGTGGAAGTGGTAGAGCAAGATCTGATAAATACCGTAGGCAGGGCTCTAAAGTCACATACTGACCATGAGAGACACGCTGCACCCCTAACAAATGTAATTTTACTCCAAATTTTTGATGAAACTTTGGTAAAATATGAATAAAAGGCTGTGTCCCATTATGATCGCGATCAATCCCCCCAGTAACTAACCAATAACTAGCAAACTGACTTGTTCAAATAAAAGATTAGTACTGTAATATTTAATGAATTCTTCTTGAAATTGATTTACAAATATATTGGTATTGAAAACAACTGCTCAGAAACTGGTATCAAAAAATGTTGATAGATGCCCAGCCCTACTTGCAACTCTTACTGAATCTTATTGCTTCTTTCTTGTGATCCCATAATGATGATTTAATTTATTATTCAGAAGTTTGATATGGAAGTCTTAGTGGTTTAGCGATGTTAACCAGAAGCTGGAGCTCTGTGCTCGGTTCCAGTCGCGTGCCTTGACATGTTTTGAAGGCTTTTGTCTTCCCTGCGTTACGGCAGTTCATTTGGAGCAAGGCTAACGTCAACACAGAGCTTTGTGATTCGGAAGTTCTCTGGTTTAGAAGATTTGCACAGGGGTTTGAAATAACACCTGTAACCAGGATTTAAAAAGTTACGTTATGTGTTGTGATATTGAGAATTTATTATTAAGTTGCCTGTTTGCCTTCTTAATTCCCCTTTGATTTTGACCCCGCAGGGTTGACCTACGAGGAGGTATTGAGCTTCGTGCCCCCGGTGTTCGATGATGACGACGTGATGGAGGCATGAGGACCGCAGATGATTTCTACACAGATGGGCGTTCAAAACTCCAGTCCCCCACCCCCAGCCCATTCCTCCACACCCACCCAGCGGCAGAGGGCCTTTTCCTCACTGGACCTTTTCAGGGTGATACATTCAAGTGCCTGTCATCATTAATTCTTTTATTCTTCCATGAGTTCCTGGGGCAGACGCAACTCTTTCCACAAATTCTTGGTTCTGCTCATAACACACCTTGGACAAAATACTCCTGTCTGCCTCAAGACAGGGACCGGTGACAGGAAGCCATCACAATACCTTCATCACATCGCCATGACATGTATAAATCTGTTGAGACCCTGATACCTTGTGAATCTGATCATGTTTTACATGGAAAGATAACTAGTCAGACTAGTGATGTAATTTGCGTGGTGTTACTGCGTGATATTAATGACAATGTTAATTGGGCATTATGATGATCGCTTCAAACTCGCAAAAAAATACTGCTTTACAACTTCATCGCTTTTAAAATGACCACTTTCACTGCCAGAATCAGCTGAATATTAGAATGTAATTCAGTGTACAGAGCCACTTTTTCTGTTCCATGGGATTTAGGAACACCTGCCTAATAAGGGTACATTAAGAGGATTTGTCTGAAGCAATTCCCATATCACTTGTGTCTTCAATCTGCTACAGTGATTGAGGATTGGAAGAATATTCTGGTGGTGAAAGCATGGTTATTCTCACTGTTGTAAAGCATGCCTTTGATACTTTTGCCTCACTGGTCATAAGCCATATATATTTAAGGTACATATTGAACTTGTGAAATGTTGATGAGTATTGGTGGTGGTTGGTTGGGTGGGGAATCATGTTTTGTTTCTTGTTTAGTTTGGATTTTATGTGTTAAGTCCAGGTATTACGGAGCAGTTATTTATCCTCCTACCACAAATATTGTAAAATGCTCATTACCTGGTTAAGCCTAGCTCACAATGAATGTGTTCTCTTTGTGTCTGGTGTTGACCAGTGACCCCCTAGTGGTGGGGAGGAGCACTTTGTCCCTTGTGACCTGTTATATTGTCCTTTCTGCCTTATGATAGGACATTACTGTATCTCTGACATGGGTTAAGTAACTTTAAACCAAGGTTGCCCCTCTGGTTCTCTTATCATATCACGAGGACTCAGGACCATTTCACTTGTGGCTTGAGTTTGCATTTTTTTTCCTTAATCCTCGTTGTTTTTGAGCCACGGTTGCTATGTAGTTAGAACATTAACGACTTGGGTAAGTTTCCTCCTCCATAATGCAAAGCCGCGCTGCCCTTTTTAGCAGAAGGCTGACTTCTGTAATTCTGTTCCTCTCCTCAGTTGTTACTTCCTCTATTCAGGATACAATCCAGGGTACAGCTGTTGAGAAATTCGTCAATCTGAGCCACTGCCCTTTATTCTGAAAGAGCTGATTAGTTGCGTTTCCGTGTCGTCGATGCGCAAGGCACTCACCCAAGATTCGGCCCCTCAAGTATGGCAATAGGTTCCGCATGTACATAAGTATCCGTTAAAGCTTTTAAAAACATTTTATTCTGTTGGCTGTGTGTTGATGATGTGATATTACTTGATTTCAAGTAATACTGTATTGCATGTGTCTTTGTGTGTTTTGCTGTGTGTTTGTGTGAGCCTGTTTTCAGGAGACCAGGCGGTAATGGTATCACAAATGTAATATGATATGAACAGTAAAATTAAATTACAATATTTATAGCCTTAAAGAGAATGGACAGGTCTAGACATTTTTTCTTCCTCTTTTAGAACCTGCTATTATATGAGATGGTAAGACCACGTTTTGCATTCATAACTCCTCTGTACACTGAGAATAGTGACTTGTAAATAGCACTGTCAAGAAAAATAAAGACATATTTTTAAAAACTCAAATTTGCAGTCGTCCGTGTAATTTTTCCAGGCAATAACTATATATAAAAATTACACCAGCACACCCCAGTCCATCCCAGTTCAATGATTAGTCATACTAAACCAATTGTCTTGCACATGTAGATGTTAGGCATCCAGACTTAAAAGTGAAAATGTTGAAATAACTCATCTGTATTTTAAGACTTGTGACAATATTTCTAATGAATATAGACGTTTATATCTATCTCATTAGTCAGAAAAAGATGTCTTGGTTTACTGTTATCAGCACTTTGCACCGATAGGTAGTATCCAGAAACTGTATTTGGGAAGGCAGCCCGTGCAGCTGCACTGCGCCCCCTAGAGGCCACCGGCGACCATGAACTTGAACGCCTTGGAGACGTTCGGGATTCCATTTTCCTTTGGTGGAGTCCCGTCGAACAATAATGTTTTACTATTAATTTTCTAATTCTTATATGAAAGGATACTTATACTAAAGGATCCGAGAACTACTAAAAGGCTTCTCAGGTTAAATTTAGTGTAATTTATGTTAGGGAATAAGTGAATCTAAATATTCTAATGGCGCTAAACCAAACCATTAGCACACATACATGTGTAATTATAAAGGTTAAAGTCCCATCGTTTGTGAAAACCTAATACGTTTTGTAATTTTGCACTGTGATTAAACATGGCTGAGGACCCAGAATTAGTAGTAATCTGAAAGTGTGAATACATTTTCTGGGGTAAATGCTGGACTGAGATTAAAAACCGGTCTCGGACTTTTGCCCTGACAGGCCCGGCCACTATACATACATATCAACGTAGCGGCAATGAAAACGGTGAAATAGGTGATTATAAACGCCTGTAAAATTCGGTGTGAACAGTGAGTCATCAAAAAGGGGGGTTCTTCTTAAACTTGTCCATTAATATTATTATTACTTAAGGGTCCAAAGCATGTAGACACATTAAAAGCACATTATTTGTTTTTCTTAGGATTATTAAGGGTCCAATTTTTCTGCCCTAAAACTGAATGTGTCGTAAGAGCTAGACCGACCTGACTTTGTAGGACGGTGGCAATTCCTACCCGCTACTCAGACCGTCCGACCCAAGTCTGTCAGCCAGAGGGGGCGCTATGGTTCGGTCGATATCTCCTGTCCTGTTAGTCCTACAATCGAAATTCTCTTTTCTGCAGATACAGACAGCCTTGCCCTACCAACTCGGCATTTGGACCATTAAGTTACGCCTACTAAGATTTTTTTGCTCATTTGCAAAACCAACTTCTGCCTTAAAATCCTACCCTGTCCGACCCAATCGGACAAATGAGGTGTCAACCGACTAGTTCTCAGAGCTGATCGATAGTTATAAAAAAAAGCCTCACATTTGTCCACGCCCAAATCCTGCCTAAATTTGGCCTGTTATAGTCTGACTGCTATAACTTGGCCATGCCTTGGCCTACCTTAACCAAATTTGAAATCCTACCTCCCTATACCATTCTGGGGACAGGGTCCAAGGTGGGCTGCATTTCGTCAATAGGGGGCGCTACAACACAACTAATAACTGCCAATATCTCTTGACTGCCTGGACCAATCCAACTGAAATTTTGCAGATATGTACTACGACCAAGCCTGAGATCAGATGCATAATATGGCAGTCATAAGTCATAAAATGCTGGCCAGCATCAGCCAATCGAAATCAAGCATCCATTTGATAGGCTTAACAATGACCAATCCAAACCAAATCAGGATGGTACATTTATCCTCTGACCCTCAGCCCACCCTGCCAAGAACATCCCAGTCTGCCAGATGGGGGCGCTACAGTGGCAACTTTTGCGTATCTGCCTATATGTCCAGTACCTTCTAGCCTACAATTGAAATTTATTGTAAGGCCAATTTAGTATGATATGCCAAATCAAACAGCATATAGAACTTGGTACTCCATCTTTGTGGTTTCGCCTATTTCATATAAGTCCAAAATCAGGGTTTTCCCATCACGTCCTAGGATTTTCACCCAACCTACATACATCTGGTATCATTCTAATCAGGAGACAGTCCTTATAAATAATTATCAAAAAAAATCCTAAACTTTCTGTGACGTACAGCCACCAGCCACACCCAGACCATACATGTGACATGCCCATTTCAATCAAACAGCTATATCTCAGGCCTGCCTCAGCCAATCATCACCAAACTTAAATATATCGTGTAGGACAGTACTGGGGAAAGGCCCTCCAAATTTGACGCTGATCAGTCAATAGGGGGCGCTATATCAATGTAACGTGTGTTTAAACCTGTAAAACCAGTTTCTCATTTCTATTCAAGTGACTTATTACTGGTCAAAATCCTTTGAACCATAAGTTCTGTGAGTCATGCCAAATCAAGATTTGGGCCGAATGGCCTCCTCTCGTTTGTAAATCTCTTATGTTCTTATAAAAGGCGAATAGGATGTTAGGTTACATCTCTAGGTGTGTGGAGTTTAAGTCAAGGGAGGTGATGCTACGATTATAT
>JAODKC010000130.1:8280661-8316672 GCA_026777985.1 Mormyrops attenuatus
CCGGCCTCCTGCAAGACTGGGCGTTAAGATGGGTGGTGGGTGGGTGGGGGGGGTCAGGCGGTGTCAGCTGCAGGTGTTGGGGGAGTCTCCCCAGGTTATTCCCTCTGCGCCACCTAAAGTCCAGTCACTTTGTACTGTGGTTGGCATCTGGAGTTAAGTTTCTAGGACAGTAAGGCACCGCTGTTGACTGTGTCCCATCTGGGGGTCACAGAGACACGGCGGCCACATCGGTGGCAATTAATCACTAATGGTGGTTTTCTGTATTTCTGTGTGGGGGGTGCAGTTAAAAAAAAAAAAAAAAAAAAAAAAAAAAAACTCATTACCCTGGGAAAGGCTGTGGTGAAAGTGGGGGGCTTTCACTGAAAGGCAAGCTTGTGTGTGCCGGAGTGGGGGAGGAGTGCGGGTGGGCTTGTTTTCTGTCCATGCTGCGCCATGTGTGGGTTGGTTCTAGAGTTCTAGAAGATTCCTTTGCCTTTTCTAAGTTAACCCCGTCTGTGCTGGAAGGCGAGTCCTCTTGTGTTTGACCCCTGCTGAAGGTTTTCATGTTTTGACCCGGGAACATGTTGCTCACCCCCCACCCCCCCACCACCACCTCGTCCCAATTACGCTCGGCCCCAGCGACGACCCGCCCGTCAGCATTCGGCAGGAGAACACTGCCGGTCTGTTCCTGGGTGTCCCCCCACACATCTGGCTCATGGAATCAAACAGGTTGTCTGTTTGCAGAGTCGGGCGGCTGTGTGAGTCACCGACGCAGCGCGTTTAGAAACGGCGTCAGCCGCAGCCTGTGTGGGATCGCCTGGCAGGCTCTGCAGTAGGGTTAGGGAACGGGGCTCGTCGACAGTGATCTGTTTGTTTGCTCAATAAACGTGAGGTCGTCACAACCTTTACTATGTATTTTGGCTGGAATCGGCTGCTGGAAAGAGTGGTTTTAAAATAATAAAACCCTGTTGCAGGAATGCTAATTTACATCATTATAGGGAGACTAATTGCTATCACGATTTAAATCAACACTGTTGAATTGCCAGCTCTTCTAAAGTGTTGACTTTAGCTCTCTTGTCCGGAACGTTTCAGCAATACAAATGTTGTGAAGAAGTGACGTTTACTGTCTTCGAAAGAATCCAGACCTCTCTTGGTCTTAACAAATTGTTGACTGCTTGAGTGATTAATTTTCCTGTAGTTTTATGCAGTGTTAGTGATGAAATGGCAGGACTAGATCGCCCTGGCAACGATTTTGTCTGAGGCTAAAGCGAACATGCAATATTTAGCTAGTCTGTAATATTCAACCTTCTTAGACAGCATTGAGAAATTTTGCAGACAGATGTCATAGATTAATCAAAAATTAAATACCCATTGTGATAAACATTGGGCTTCTAATTAAAGTAAACAATGCATTGCACATTGTAATTGAGCTGCAAACATGATTGTTGTGATTAGGAGACTTTGTCATTATGTGCATTATGATGACGCTGTTGTCATTCAGCTAGATTAACGTTCGCAGATCTAAGCCATATTTGGATAATACCAGGCTAAAATAGACACATGGATCCCTTGTCCACTTGGGCCTCATGGTGTCTCAGTGGGCAGCCTTGTAGGTTTGATTGTTGCCCCCAACCCTGTGTATGTGCAGTTTGCACGTTCCGTCCATGGTGCATGGCTTTCGTCAGGATATGTTTGTTTCCTCCTGCAGCCAAAAGTTAACTGATTTCTCCAAATTTCCCATTGATGTGTCTGAGCTTATGCCCTGTGATGAGCTGGTATCCCTGTACTGAATATTATGGAATGGTGGATGGTTTTATTTGCTAGATCGTGGAGTATCCTAAAAATTGTTCCACAACCCATAGCAATTTTGTTTGCTCCAGTACATGACGGTCTATAACACTAGCAATCTACCTGCAAAGAATGCATTGTAATATCAGTAATTTATAGTTGAAGCTTGTCCTGATGACTATTATCCCTGATTTCTATATATTTGAAATGTTTAAATTATGAAAATATTATGTTTTTAGTGTTTATATGTGTAGCATGCAGCATAAATGATCACAAAGTTGTCTTCTTATACAACAGTGTTGCATATTTTGTGCTACATGGTTAAGATTTAAAAAAAAATCATGTCATTTGCAGTTCTTGACAATGCTCAGAATTTAAGCAGAACTCTAGAGCTTCCTGCCAATTTATTTCATACATTTTTGCCAGCTCTGGGGTGCTAAATCTCTCTGGTGTCTGGTAATCAGTTTTAAAGTAGCTAGAAAAGTCTTTTTCAAAAATTCCTGAATGTGTAATGGTTTCCCAGGAGAACTCGTGCTGTCTGTGAATTTCTTGCTTATCACATGCAAGCTGATTTATGCAGTGTTCAGTGCTTTTGGGTTAACATATCCTCTGTAGGCATTTTTTATATATATATTTTTTTATTATTATTATTTTTATTTTTTTGGATTATCCATTTGCCATCTGTCCATCCAGTTTTGCACCTCTTGTCCCAGTTGAGTGCTGGACTTGGAAGACTGAATATTTTATTAGCTCTGTTTTTAAAATGTATTAAGTGTTTCTGTCCATTAAAAATGTTGGTCCTTTTTTCTCTCTAATAACTTGTGCATAATTTAAAACATTAGCTGTCTGTGAGTTTTGGCACATAAATCAGAGTAGTATTGTGGTAATGTATTTCTAGGTTTTTGAGGATATATAAATATTGTACTGTAGATTTTTTTTTAGTATATTAATGTTGAGGTTTAATAAAATGAATGGCTAAGAAAATATCATGTAATCAGGCAGATTTTCCCATATACCTGTATATTTTTATTACTGTGTAACCTTACTGTGGAGATTTTGTACCATACCAGGGGTATAAAAAGATAAAAGTTTAAACTTTTCTTATATTAAGTGGATTGTTAATATAGTTCTGGCAAAACTATATTATGTCATGAACTATATTAACTGAGCTCAAGTTAAACGGTAAGAAAATTACTATCTGTCACTTTACAATAGCATATAAATGGTCTCTGAAAACCAGGACATTTTCCTGCCCTATTTTACTAGTTTTACTAAAGTTTTCTCCAAAACTACCTGGAGTTCTGTTGTGCAGAGGTTTTTTTTCTAAGGGATGTTTTTTTTCAGAAAGGAAAGAAGCTTTTCCCTCCTCCATTTTAAAGCTATGTCATTTGCTGGCCCATATGCAATGACCGGACTTTGGAGTTATGTAAACTCTCTCGAGGT
Organism: Mormyrops attenuatus; assembly: GCA_026777985.1. Taxonomy (NCBI): domain Eukaryota; kingdom Metazoa; phylum Chordata; class Actinopteri; order Osteoglossiformes; family Mormyridae; genus Mormyrops; species Mormyrops attenuatus. Next base: position 8,283,872 of record JAODKC010000130.1, read on the forward strand.
TTGCGATGACTTTGAAACTACCCAGAGAAATGAGCAAGAGAGGAAGGACGATAGAGGCAGCAGGCTTCTTCCTTGCAGTATTAATCTCCCACACGTCTGGCATTTAGCATCTCACTCTGTCTGTCACTTTCCTCGCTGTTAGAACTACAACTCTCATTGCCTGCATCATGCGTGTCGAACTTCCTAATCAGTGTGGAGACTTGTCAGAAGGTTGAATAGTGAAACTGCATTTAGAAGAACATGAGCCCTCAAGAAATAGTCAAATGAAAGCTTTAGATTAGGGGCAGCATGGTGGTATAGTGGTTACCACTGTCACCTCATACCTCTGGGACCTGGGTTCGAGTCTCCTCGAGTGTGGAGCTTGCATGTTCTCCCCATGTCGTCATGGGGTTTCCTCCAGGTACTCCGGTTTCCCCCCCCACGGTCCAAAAACATGCCCAGGCTAATTGAAGTAACCGAAGTGTGTGTGTGTGTGTGTGTGTGTGTGTGTGTGTGTGTGAGTGAGTGAATGGTGTGTGAATGTGCCCTGTGATAGGTTGGCACCCCATCCTGGGTTGTTCCCTGCCTTGCGCCTGTAGCCTCCGGGATAGGCTCTGAACCCCCCATGACCCTGAACAGGATAAGTGGTTTCAGAAAATGGATGGATGGATTTGGATTAACCTATTCAAGAATTTGCTATAAGCCAAAAACACTTGGAGATTTGGAGACGATTTAATTGTTTTGGCCTCTCCTGGGAGTTCCTGAGAAGTGCTTTATTGATTTATTTATTTTTCCTCCATTTTCCAGGCCAGAGCCCCATTCCAGGGGCACCTCCCAGCAAGCAGAGTCCCCACTCCAAGAGAATGATGAGGAGATACTGGGGTCTGATGACGAGGAGCAAGAGGACCCCAATGACTACTGCAAGGGTGCGTTCTCACTTGAGTCTCTTTGATGGGTCTGTTGGTGATCGACTTGCCTTTAGCTTTTTGTTTTTTGGTCCTGGCACAGGGGGCTATCACCACGTGAAGATCGGCGACCTCTTTAATGGACGCTACCATGTGATCCGCAAGTTGGGCTGGGGACACTTCTCCACTGTGTGGCTAGCCTGGGACATCCAGTGAGTACCGATGTGCCCACTGGAATCCGGCACCCATTCCTCTTGCCCTTTCCCTTGGATGTCCGCTAAGGCCAGTTTGTGGTGCAGGGGGAAGCGATTTGTTGCCATGAAGGTGGTGAAGAGTGCAGAGCACTACACTGAGACGGCCCTGGATGAGATCAAGCTACTGCGATCGGTAGGAAGAAACGGCCTGCTGCACGTGGCAGTGGATAACCCTCTTCCAATGTTCTTCTCTTACTGCCATTTCTCTGAAAGTTCTTGTTCTTTGCTTTTTGTATGATGAACTTGCTTGAATTATTCTCATCTTCATTCGGGCTGGAAAATTTTATACGATGTAACGCTTGTGTGATTCAGTATTGTTGACTGAACCAGTTGACTTGCTTACATTGAGCCCTTGGGGAAATTTATGCAAAAAAATGTCTAATCATTAAAATTCATGCTGTGTAATAATTTGTAAAATTAATCCTTTGTGTTAACAGACTGCTCACTTTGCACTTCCACTAGGTTCGGAACACAGATCCTACTGACCCCAACAAGGAGATGGTGGTGCAGCTGCTGGATGATTTCAAGATCTCTGGTGTGAACGGCACTCGTATCCTGAAAGATTCGTGTTCCTTCCAGAGCCTTGGCGGCCACGTAGCTTTCCTTTGGTTTCTTCTTTTGTTTTCCAGACAATATTGCACAAAAATTGAATTAAATGGGCTGTGAAGTCATCATTCCTCCCTCATGATGGACGTTTTCCCTGGCTTGCTTGTCCACATGGTATACTTGGACACTTTCTTACTGGGCTACAGTCTTTGCGGAGGAGTTTTTAAGTCAGAATGTGTTTATGTCAATAAAGGGTTTAGGGTAACGGTGCGGTTACCATTAGCCGTCATTTTGTCCTTGACACATCTCCCCGTAAGATGTGTGTATGGTGTTTGAGGTCCTGGGCCATCACCTGCTCAAGTGTATAATAAAATCCAACTACCGGGGGCTCCCCTTGCCTTGTGTGAAGAGCATTATCCGTCAGGTAAGCCTCGGCATATTCAGCGGGGTCTCGGAAGTGCGTGGAGCACTCTGATGGTTGCCGGTTACTCATGCCTTCCCCCCTGCAGGTGCTGCAAGGCCTAGACTACCTGCACTCGAAATGTAAAATAATTCACACTGACATCAAGCCAGAGAACATCCTGCTGAGTGTGGATGAGCTGTATGTTCGGAGGCTTGCAGCCGAGGCTACGGAATGGCAACGAAATGGAGCGCCTCCCCCCTCAGGATCTGCCGGTAACCCCCAACTTCTCCAAACAAGGGTTATCTGTGGGGGTTGTGCCTTATCCACCACCTGGCCATGAGTATTACGCATGGGTGATGGATTGTTTGCATGCTGCTTAATTCAGATAGTAGGTCTCAGCATTATAGCTGAACAACCTGACAGTTTGGAAGTTATCTCGGGACAACCACTCCAGTGTTTGAGCTGGTGATCCGGGTGATGGTGGTTGATAGGTATTTTGCGTTTTCTTTGCAGTGAGCACGGCCCCAGCACCAAAACACGTAAGTCCCTCCTCCCCACCCAGGGAAATGCTTAAAATGTTCATTGCAGATGGGTGGGACAGTTTGCCTCCGTTAAAACCAGGCCGCCAAGATGTCGAAGAACAAGAAAAAGAAGTTGAAGAAGAAGCAGAGGCGGCACGCAGAACTCCTGGAGAAGCGTATCCTGGAGCTGGAGGACCTGGAGCGGGGACCTGAACCTGGCGAGGACGGCGAAGCGGATGAGGCGCTAACATCCCCGAGCGGCCCCACTGCACCCCCCAAGTTGACGGCTCTGCAGGATGTGGCCAGCAATAGCACAGGAGGTGAGCATAACTGTGAAATATCATAGGAACTAAATAGTCGTTCGTTTGACTAGTTTGTGATGTAGGCAATGAAAAAAAGTAGGACCCGGATGGTTGAACTTCAGACTTCAGTTATGATGATTATATAACACAAGTTCTTTATTGTTCACACCTTCCATCTTGTTCTTTTAAGTGAGCGAAGTTTTGGATCAGAGTGCATGGTCAGCCATTTACCTGGCATCCCTGGCGCAGTATTCTGGGGTTAATGACCCACAATTGATATGATTACGCTGCTGGATGTGGGATTTGAACTGGTTACCCATGTGCTGAGACTCCTTATCATGTCTGCTTCCTAGGAGAGCATACTGCGATGATGTAGCTACTATATATAGAAGCTCTGCAGCTGAGGCTTATAAATACAACGGCCGAAATCCCTGGGTGGTTGATTCGTCACCATGGGTTGAGTTACAGTTCTGCTTTTTGCTTCTTTGCCCAGATGGCAGTATGGAGCGACTCGGGCCAGAGAACATTGTGGATCTGAACTGTAACGGGCATGCTCATCAAGTGGCTGAGGAAGACGAGGAGACCAGGAGGCTCCGTATGATAGAGGAGGATCTTCGCAATGCTAATTGTGGCTTGGAAGGGGAGGAGCTACAACTTAACTCCGCCTACCAGGCCTGCAGCAGTGTGTTGACCTACAGCCCCGCCCACCCAGATCTCAGCAGTGACGGTAATGCTCACCCTGACCAGTGGCTTGCGTTTTCCTGGGAGTGTAGTGCAGCTGTGTCCATAACCAGGGTCCGGGGGTGCCTCCAAGAACAGCTTCAGCCTGGCATCTACACTTCTTTGGTCCATAGAGCAGTAGCACCTATAATTTTCTTTGTTTCCAGCGCCTTTCATTCACTTAGTCATTAATGGACTGTCATGGTTATAAAACCTATACTTATCTGTTTTGTGACATTTGGTCTTGTGGTGAATTATAATCATTTTAAACGTGTTTACAAGCTAAACCGCTGCCTCACAAGTATAAATTTTAACTGGCACTCTAGTGGTCTGCAGTACCTTGCAATTCCCTGTTCTGGTGGTTTGGTGTTTGTATCTGCACACATGTAAGTGAGCGTTTGTGTTGTCCTCTCTGACAGCCTGCCCTTCTGTACTGGGTGTACCTGTGCTTCTTGGGATAAGCTCCAGATCCAGGGCAATCTGGAAGAGTGCTATCATTTTATACAATTTATATTCATCTGCAGAATTTTTTTTTTGATGAATCCTTTGTTTTTTGACTTGTACACATTGTGAGTTCTTCCGCCTTAAAAACGTGACTTGGTCCTGGTCTTGCATAAGCTTCCACTCATTACTACCTTCAGTGGAAATATTTATAAATAATTGTACCCTCAGTACGAGTTTTTATTTAGACTGTCTTATTTTTTTCATCAGTTGTGACCTGTTTTGAATGAACACACTTTCCAGTAGTCATAGGGATATCTGTTTGTAGCTGGTGGATGTTGCATGCATAATTACATAAATTACAGGGATCGCCTTCGTGACTCTACCAGAGGCTTGTGGCCCTTTTCCACTGCCACCAGGAACCCAAGCCATACAGCATAGAGGCTTGGTATCTAAGTTGTACCTGTACTGATATGGCCCTGCATACTAGCGGGGCCAAAAGCATAATTAAACCCAGCTAGCTGAGTCACCACTACCTGATTGGTCAAAATGCTCGGAGATATCGTGATCTGCGTCAATACGCGTGGATTATCTGAAGGAAAAAAGGGTGCATCCTATCCATTCTTAGTAGTATTGCACATTGCGATGTATTGCTGCATTCCCGATAACTCGTAACTTGAAAATTTCCAACCTCCTACTTAAAAAAAAAAAAAAAAAAGAAATACTATAGAACACATGAACAGAATGGATTTGTGATGCAAATTTACGCAAGCTAATGCTAATTCCACTTGCGGTAAATGCTAACACATGATGGCGATTCTCACAGACGTCTTAGCAGCAATTAGCACATAGTAAATCATGATGCGTGAACAGTAAATAAGCATTTCATCAGTTTTACGTGACTATCACTCTGCCAACCTTTACCAAGCCGACCCTTCTGCAGTGGAAAATTGAAGCGAGCTGGAACCGTGCTGGTAACGCTGTGTATGATGTAGGGGTCGTGTACACCCCGGCTCCTGTATGCCAGGGGAAAAGTTCCATTAGTCCTGTAGTCATCTCACCACCTTAACCCAGCCACAAACAAGCTTTGCTTTTTTCTGCTATGAGAGGAAGGGTAAACGTTCAGCCTGTTGACTTAGTTGGCTACTGAGTAAGCAGCTATTCTGCCATTGGTGAGACAAGTGCTGCTCTTCCAATGAGAGCAGCTGTTCTGTTTATCTATTGTGTGTGTAAAGAAAGCATTTGTTTTATTGGAGAGCGCATCCTGAGATTATAAACCATTGTTAATGAATGCAGACAATAGTGAGGTGTGCAACCCAGGCCCTGTGGGGACTGGAGTATTTCAAGGATTCCTTCTTTTGCACTTGGTTGAACTCCCTAATGGACGCTTCTCAAGACCAGAATTGGATGCTTTCAGCTTAATCTCCTGTTCTCTGTACAGCTCATCACAGCGTAACGCAAGCTGTCCTAGAGGACTCGTGTATGTATCGGTTTTCCTTCTAGCCCAGGGCTCAATTAATTTAATGCCATAATTGAACTAATTTTACCCTCATCTCAGCTGAGGTTGTTGGTGGATTAAAGAAATTTGGCAGCTGTCATTTTGATCCCCTGTTACTTGCGATTATTCAGCTAGGGAAGCAGCAGGCGCCCTACTGATCAACCCTCTGGACCCCCTGAATGCAGAGAAGATCATGGTCAAGATTGCTGACCTCGGCAATGCATGCTGGGTGGTGAGTCGCACTCTTCGCTTTCCTCCCTCATTCGTTCATGCTTTTTACCCTCCAGGGTTGCTGCCATGTTGGTCCTGCTGCTGCTTTATTTATAGGCCAGTGTCTAGACTAGGGAAAAAGTTTTGCAATTAAAAATAAAGATGTTGCGTGGATCTGTGTATTTTTGGCCAAAGGTGTTTATGCCATGGCCTGATTTAAGCCCATGAACTTATTGACCGGCCCATTATTGTTGATATGTACTAGTTGTGTTTGTTTTTCATTGTTTAATATTAAAATCTGAAATTCACATGAGAAATTCAAACTACACACAAGGTCAGCGATGCTTGCGGGACCCGAACAGTCATCCTGTTAAAAGCGTCTGCTGTGCCGCTAGCATTCAGGTTGCAGTCCTCACCATTTCAATGGCTTTCCCTGCAGCACAAACACTTCACAGATGACATCCAGACGAGGCAGTACCGTGCCCTGGAGGTCCTGATCGGGGCCGGCTATGGCACACCAGCTGACATCTGGAGCACGGCTTGCATGGTAGGTCGTACACACTGCAAGGGAGTGCGTTATACTAATGCAAATTCACAGTAGATTTTCATCTTCCGCTGTTTAGTAAATGTCACCAAACAGGAGGCTCCTCTGTCCATTCAGCGTCCAACAGCGCCCCCCTCCTGGATGTTTCTTTCACAACTTCCGCACGTTCAGTTAATAACCCCTTGCTGAGGAATGCAGGTCTGTCCTCGGGCAGCACGAGACCAGCATCCCACGGCCGCATAGGGAGGCTCACCGTCCCCAGACAGGTCCACTTTCTTTTAGCGTGAAAGGCACGGCACCCTTCTGACCTTTGCGGCAACGTGGGGCTGGAAAACAGTGTGTGGGAGTGACTGTCTGGGCATGAGGCCTCCAGTGGCGTAGAGAAAGTGAGGTCTGTGTGTGTGACGCGCTGCTGTCAGCCACTAAAGCGCGTTGTGTCACTGTCCCCACAGGCATTCGAGCTGGCCACCGGAGACTACCTGTTTGAACCACACTCCGGAGAAGATTATTCCAGAGATGAAGGTGGGGAACCCCCCCCCCCCAGTGTTCAAGAGTGGTTCGTTGGTTGGTTTTTTGCTGCAGCCTGGCAGTCCCTATTTCTCATGCTTTTACATGCCCTACAAACCCTCTATCTGTTGAAGTTCAGTCCTTGACTCTTTAAAGTTATGTCAGCCATTTAAATGGCGAACCTGTGGCCGTAATCCCTCTAAAACGTGCTCACCCAAATTTTCAGAGCTCACCAGTCTCTCTAGTTCACATTTGGGCTTTATTCCATTTTGTCAATCGGATGTGTGTAAGAGAGACTCACAGCGTCGGGTATCAGGGCCGTGTGAGAATAGGCTTGCACTCCCGTTTCCTCATCTGCAGGGAATTGTCTAGTAAGTGGGGGAGGGGGGTGGGTGCGCTCATCTGCGTAATTTTAGGCTAGTGGCTCTCGCATCCCTCTGTTATAAATGCCAATGCTGCTGATGAAGTTGGTATTTAAGCTGCTTCAACAAGTTTGTTATGCACAACAGGTTTTTACTCATTTATACGGTTGGAGCAGTTTCCAGCTTCGGGTTATAAGGCTGCACCCTTGACACCCCTTGTTGTCATAAGACCTGCAATCCCTGTGCCTTGCCTGTTGTTCCTAGAACCAGTGTGAACACTGAAGCCTGGTTAAATATTAAAGCCTCCCAGGTCATATGACATGCCTTAATCAGCTCTCCAGAGGGGGGGTCATCAATGTTTCATAGCAACAGCAGTACCTGCGTTTTTGGTTGCTCTTGCCCAGAATTAGAGGATTGGTCTTCCTGCCTTGGTAGCTCCATCTTATGTCCTCCGCTGCGGAGACTAGGACATCACCTTCACACCCAAGAGAGTTCCTTGTACTCTTTGTACAGAAAGCCTCCCTCCGTCTGCTCAGACCTGCTGTTGAGCCTCCTAGTGGCAGCCTTGCATAGGCGCTCATTACAAATGGGGGAGTTTTGGAGAATCGCCATAAACTTAGTGTATTTCTGTAAAACTGAATGCTGAAGACATTTTTTTGAGATTACATCATCTTAGTCCGCACTGATGTCTCATCAACAATCCGTTCTTATCATTTTGTAAAACCATTGCTAGGTTTTATGTGCTTGAAACCTCTCTTTCTTTATGTAAAACAGCCACCTGTAGCCTGGATGCTGGAGACATAATTTTGTGATGATGAATTCATCACCTCCATGGTTTTTTTTTGTTTTTTTTTTTTGTCTGCAATATCATTTGGTCCTCAGATGCTGCCACCTGCTGGTGGGAGTCCTGAAAGGACAACTCTGACCCGGTTTACTGTTTACCACCATAGAGACCATAGGCACTGCACTGCCTGTGTTTAATCAGTTTGTCCTCTTTACTCCATCGTTCACAGACCACATCGCACTGATTATTGAGTTACTGGGGAAAATTCCTCGCAAGCTAGTTTTGGCTGGCAGATATTCCAAAGATTTCTTCACAAAGAAAGGTAAAGGCATTATGCATTGTCCTCTTTTCTCATGCACACATGCATAACAAAAAAAAATCACACAAAATATTAGCAGTACTTTATCAATACTCAAATTGTATAGTGTTTTTCCAGTAAATACAGAATATCACAAGAATTACAGGTGCTAACTAACATACAGCCAGATGACGATTTGTTTTCTCATTGTTACTGAAGGACGAGTGAATCTTGCTGTATTGCCCCAGGTGATGCAGGTCCCCTGTGAGCAAACATCTCCACACACCGCATGTCGCTTCTGCTAATGATTTCTCTTTCTGCAAAAGGGGACTTGAGGCACATCACCAAACTGAAACCCTGGGGCCTCCTCGACGTCTTGGTGGACAAGTACGAGTGGCAGCATCAGGAGGCGCAGGCCTTTGTTGACTTTCTACTGCCCATGCTGGACCTGGTGCCCGAGAAGAGGGCCACTGCCGCGGAATGCCTCCGCCACCCCTGGATCGCCACCTAGTGGTCAAAGCCAGAAACTACATACTAATGTGCACAGTAGACTGGGCAGCTGCCCTGTTGCACCCACTGGGGCCACTTTCGGCATGTTGCGCAAGGGGTGCCATCATGGCATAGGGACACAGTCTAGTTTGGTCGACTCACAATTTTTGTTTTTTTTCTCTTTAAATCCCCCTCCTCCAAAACTAAATATTACATTAATTGACTTCATCCTTTCATTGACAGTTTACTGCGTTTTATCAAAACCTCACTGGTTTGTCAAGGCAAGAAGAACCTGATCTATTTGAATATGTTATTTAAACTATTGGTGTATACAGTACTGGGGTGGCTGCTCCACTTTTAAAGCTAACGGACTTGTGTCACCTGTCACTCACTGTGTCACCGGCTCTGCCATCAGCCTTCTTTGCTGCCTTCCGCTTACGACCTCTAAGCTTGAACTTTTATCCTAAGTGAAGAATCCTGCCATTTTCTCACAGGCACTTCAGCTGCCGACACGTGCCGAGGGCGAAGTGTGCGCTCAGTGTGAGCTGGTATACACACGTATCGAAGAGCTGGCCGTCTCTATATTACTGTGCGGGTTATAAGTCATACTGACGTTAGCTGAGGTCCTGCTGAATACCAGCTGAAGTTGGGTTGTTAAGTTAATAAAGAAATTCCAGTATGTCTTGGCATGTGTCTGGTTTTAGATGAATTTGTCCTTGTGTTCTTAGCTTGACTGACTTTTATTCGCTCCACACTGTTTGCTGTGCTGGAGGCCCGGGCTGTTCCTTGTGGGGAGCGTTCTGCTCGCCGCCTCCTAGGAGAGCCTCTTCTCTCAGACTTGGGTTGTGTGCTTTCAGCTTTTTATTCTCCTCCGCGTTTCTCGCTTATTCCTTACCTTGGTGCATTTTGGATTGTTCACTGTTGCAGAATTTATAGAGGATATACTTTTTCTGTTGATACTAAAGAATATTAAAGATTTGAAAATGAAATCTGCCTGGAGTCTCTACCTCGAGTGCTGTCTGGTTCCTTCTGCTCTTAAGCTCCGCAAGTTTCCAGAGTTTGCTCATATCCATAAAAAACAGACTCGCTTATGCAAAGGAATTAACTGCTAGGCCCAAGACTGTCTGCTTTTGTCTAGCTGGGTCATTATTCATCAGTCCTGCTTTTGGGGGCTTTTCTGCTTCTGCTGTGTTTTACTGTTGCTTTATTACTCTGACTTATCCAGAGGAATTTTCTATTTTTCCCCAATTTTGGCCCTTTACATATAACTCAGGCAATCTGGGCTTTCCCAGGCGTACAGTGGCGCAGCCGTTTCTGGAACTTGATTCTGCAGACTGTCCATCTTGAATGCCACCTTACCTGTCACTCAAGTATGGCTAGTCGCTGTTCCTTAGCAAGCTTAAGTTTATCAAATTTCTTTGTGCAATACCAGGACTCAAAATTTTTTGATCGCCAATCAAGTATTCTACAAGTGAAAACGGGTATTTTACTGGTGCCATTGTAGTACAGGTGTCTCTTGAAACTAAAACGTACCTGCAGCTCCCCTGGGGTATTCTTAGTGTTAGTCTAAGGGTTTTTTGCTGGCTGCAAGGAGAAAGGACAGTCTGATTGTTACATGCAGCACATTAGTCTTTGTGGGAAGAGAACACGTGTTAATTCTTAGAGTGTAGGAGTCACTCAATGGGCTTATTCTCTATATTTAAATTGCCAGCTATGCTATGAATTCTGTACTAACCCACACAACAATCCAAATGCACATATTTAGCTTAATTTATATTTGTTTTTTTTTTTTGCTGTTGGTATTTCACGTTTCAACTTCAAGCTGCTGTTGCAGTTCATCATCGATGTGGATGTCCCATCTCGTATGTCAGTCTACTCCATCTCGCCATCTAATGGCAAGATCAGTGTCATCACTGATGGATGTGGTCATGTGCCATATCTCCAGAAGAAAGACTATTTGTCATTACTGGTTTCTGCAGAAATAGCGAAACAAGTCTGTACGTGGGTCTTTTGCAGAATCCATATCTGAAGTCTGTTCTCCTTCCTCAGGCATCTTCCTTCAGCTGCAAAGGTCATAACTGTGCATCTAAGTGATTTACCTGGTCTGATAACACAAGTAATTTTTACCAGGGTTGGTAAGTGATTGTATGTCGAGAATGCCGCAAGTCCCTGCACATGATAAGCGTGCAAATCAGTGAAGCATATCCTGAAAGGCACATGAATTAGGACTGGTTGACTGGAAAATCAAGGTAGCCAGGGGTAATGGGTATAAAAGTCACCACCGAGCCCTCCGTCTCCTGTGTGGTGAAGGCTGTGCACGTTCATCCACTGACATCCCACATCCTTGTGAAGTGCAGAAGGATCTCTGTAGCACATAGAAGTCATGCAGTGGTTGGTTGGACATCCCCAGCGCGGCAAATGGCTCCTGAGATCTTCTTGTCATTAAACTCTTTCAGGCCTCACCTGAAGCGACATGGCAGAGCTCTCAAGATGATGCCTTTGAACACACATTTTACTAAGGGAGCACTTTTAAGACTCTTAAGGCTTTCAGTTATCAAAGTATTGTCTTTTCACCAAATGACTCGTCAATCAGTGTTTACATGAAGCCCATCTTTTATACCATTTTGATGGAATGATACTGTTAAAGATGCCAATTAATTCCCTTTTCTCTGTTTTTTGTGTATTGTCAGTAGGGTAATTTTTGTGTTTATGACATTAGTTCAAGAAAGACCTTACAGGTGTATCATTTAGGAGAAGGATAGGGAACCTGTTCCATGGAGGGCCGGTGTGGGGTTTTGGCATGACCTCTCAATCAGCCAATACTTAAACAGTGGTTCTCAACTCCTGTCCTGGGGACCCTCTCATTGGCTGATTGAGAGGCCATCCAAAAAACCTCCGCCCACACTGGCCCTCCGCTGAACGTGGTTCCTCATCCTTGATTTAGGATGACCTTCATCTTAACTCTGCAAAGTTACACACCACCAAAGTCACACATTTGCATAGAGCCCCTGAGGTTTGGGCCTTGTTGGCTTTGGGCCCCTTGTTAGCTACAAAACCATCACTACACTGAATATTAAATAAACATGTTCCTTATTTGGGAGGTGGTGAAGCGGCGTGTTCTACTAACCAACGAGCTAGCTACCATCTTCCCATTGTACTTGCAAGTTATTTAGATTTTAAGACATCAAGCAGGGTCCCCAAAAGAACACACCTGTCCCTGCTCAGCTCCCATCATCATTGTCTACTCGTTCTGCAACTTGAACTAGAATCTCTCTTTTACAGTTTGGTCATTTTTTGTATTAGACAAGTTGATTAAATTTGCCTGGCAGTCAGATTGATGCAGGACTTCCACATTGATAGATTAATAATCAATGTTACATCTACTCTTTGAGACAATGTACTAATAATAAACCTCTGAGAAGTCAGGCAGCCCTGGACTCTTTTGCAATTATCACAGGTTTTAGATCATGAAGAAATGTGAAGAATATAGCATCTTGCCAGTAAACAGTCTTGCTGCGAAGCTTTGCTTGTATACTGATTTGCTCCACAAACTTGTTCCTCTTTATTTAGCACTTTATTTTTAGGATAAACATTTGGTTGCATTTACTGATTCTTCCTAAAACAATGAACAGCATAAGGTGTATGAACATTTATCCATCAATCCATCCATCTATCCATCCAGCTTTTAGTCACTTGCCCATCTGTATACCCATCAGTATTCTGAAAAGGCTTTCCTAGTTTGATGTGGGAGGGTCTTAATAATAGAATTGCAAATGTCTATTTATTGTTGGGGGTGAATGAAGCCAAATTAGATATTGTCTCCCCTGGCTCGTACACCCTTATCTGTACAGCAAATTTCCTAAGAGTGAAATTAAATCTGACCAGTTGTGATGCTATGATTACTTTGGTCATTGACGACGGTCTTGAACTCTCAACTACTCATTGACTTCTACCCAAGTGTGACCCATGTTGATATCTCCAAGTGGGAGGTCTCACCTTTGTCCTCCACTTCGAAGTCTTCAGGCAACAGCTTGTCCTGCCGGTTTCCCAGCACGAAGGCCAGGAAGGAGAGGATGAGGGAATCCAGGATGCTGATGATGGCCAGGATGTAGGCCCAGCGCACCGTGCAGTTCCCTATTGTGTACTTGTCTGTCCGATTTCCGCACATGCGTTTCACCTCCGAGGAGTCCCAGCCGTCGGGGTAAATCATGCAGCCCAGGACCATACAGACAGCTGGGGACAAGAGCTGGCAAATGTCAGCTAAACTTCTGGAATATTCCTGGCAATACACATATCTTCATCATTACGGAAACAGCTACAAGCAGGGTTAAAATGTTTTACTGTCACATGTTCCAAATAAAGTGAAGAACATGTCTGCTGACCCACATACTCAACAAAAGACATGTGGAGAACAGATAACAATAACAAGACAGTAGGCAGCACAGACTGAGATAAGTTGGCAAGTGACTGAAGCAGCTGTAGATTATGTAACAGTGACAGTATCACTATTAAAGCACAATCAGTGCCTGTTGAGTCGTTTTATCACTGTTGGGTAAAAACTGTCCTTGAATCTTGACGTCTGGTCCTAAATTGCTCGCCAGAGGGGCAGAGGGAGATAAGTGCCCGTGCAGGACCATCTACCACCAAAGCTCTGCTTCTTAATGAAGCTGTACAGTCGTCATTTTCTTGACCCCAAACACATAGCTAGTTCCTATAACAGCTTGTACCATTGAACTACTTTGCTATGTGGTATCCTCATACTTCCTGGATTTTGAATCTGAATGTGGAGAATGTGCACATTTTTCCAGTTTGTGTCTCACACTTTGAGGCAGTTCAGGAGAGCCAACAAGTGGTAAATTACCCTGTGATGCACCTGTCCATGGTGTACTCTGCCTCCCAAGGCCGTACTTTCCAGGATTCACTCTTTGTTGTTGACATGATATAAGGTCACATGCTAACGCTTTTTTGTTTATTTTGGGTGTTACCCTCGGCTCCCTTGAAAACCCAGGGGAGGAGTGGGAGACTGCGGCCTCAGAAAGCTGGAACACCATTTTTTTAATCTTCACTGAGTTATACACTGATGTCTAAATTCTAGAGAGCGTGTGTACTTTGACAGGAAACAGGAGTGCATTGCAAAAGCATTGCAAGAGCCAGTTTTATTAGTTAGATCATTTTCAATCTACACAAGATTAATGATAGTTATTTTTCATTTGTTAACTAGAGATCTCACCATCTTTTACCTCTAAGACAGTTCCGTTGTTGTGCTTTTATAAAATTACATATTTTGTGTTGTCAAATCCCATATCTTCAGGCAAGAAGTCTAGGCAGCCACTTCATCTATACAGCAGGCCGAGGTTATTCATTTGACATGCCAAACATATCCAGTTCTAAACAGGCTGTAAATTTTGGAGGACAGTGGTGTGTGTTTCCATGGTGACTCCCAACAGGCCGCTTTGATGTTAGAACCTTCTATAAAAACCAGCCCGTTTCCCCGCCATTGCATCCTGCCGTTGTGCTATTAATTTACACAGTGTCTCGGCTCCTTGTTCATTTTGTGCTCACGTTTGCAGTCTTCTGGCTCACGGTGGCCAGGAACACGGTTTTGGTACCCAACTTTTTAACTTGTTTACCACCCCTTGTTTCTTTCCTGTATAAAACATGATCTGTGTTGCATTGTGTTCATTGCTATAAAGGCAGATCTCGCCTTACGCAAAACCGACTTACATGAATCCAGATTATGCAAAACAAATAAGCAGGATATATAGAGTTTACGCAAAAAGGCGACATGCACCTGTGAGTAAATTTACACTCTAACTTTTCATTTATTTAATATTTGTTGTTTAGTGTGTAATACTACTATATTTTTGACGTGTTTTTTTGTTATACGGTATTCTGTATGGTATGGGGATGTAAATCCGACTTACATACTGGTTTGTAGGGCGGAGTAGAAATTAGCATTGGTTGAGAACTGCCTATGCAAAGACAACGATGCAAATAAAACCACAAGAAGAGACACAGCCAAGTAAATAACTACACTATTACTATTAAATCTACGTTCATGTAGGAGCAGACAAGTAATACTTTAGGGATTAATGTTAAGCGTAGTGCTGATGTTCTTTAAATCTCCATCTATGAGTCGGTGGAGGACAGAGCCTCCTCAGCTGCAGTAAAGCTAAGTCACAATCAGTCCCTGATTTAATCTTAAATCCTTCTCCCTCTGCTCAAAAACAGCCTGGAACAGGTTCCCCAGTGCCTGCGCAGCCCTAAGACCCAACTCCAATCTATCATGATCCCCAGCTGCTGTCCCTCTTATCCACCGTGTTTTACCCCCTGGAATGAGAACGTTTGTTCTCCTTCATCCCTCAGACTCTGTGGCACATGGATCTGCTCACAAAACGATTTTTACACTGTCCATGCCGTAAATTTAATATGATTGCATGTCTTTGACAAATCACCATGCTTCATGACCATGTGTCCAGTGAAGCATTGTGGTGAACCCAGAGCCCAGCTCATGTCTCACAAGGTATTTCCTGGACTGGATCCACTGGGCAATTTAGACACACCAACGCTATCGATTCACCAAAACCACATGCTCGTGAATTGCAGCAGGAAAGTAGAGTCCCTGGAGAAAAATTCTAGCAAACACAGGAAGAACATTCAAACTCCATGCTTATCACAAAGCCTACCTATTTCCACAAAACTGCATGAGGCCACAGTACTTCCCCCCCAAAAACATGTGTAGTTTAATTTTCACTGGTATAACTGGCATGTCCCCTATCCTGTACTTTCTGGGATAAACTGGAGGCTCACTGCAACCCTGTACTGAGTAAGTGGTTAAGGAAGATGGATAGATGTTTGATAGATGCATGTTACCTGACAAAATGTTTCTTGCAAGATGTAGGTCGCATTGTCAGTGTTCTCAAAATTTTGAGTAATTTGACATGGATTTTTCTGGCTGTGGATTTACTTTAACTCTCCAAATTGATTGCCTCCAACATTAATAGATGTTTAAAACATTCTTAAAAGTGAAAACATGATGCAGTAGCATCTAGCAATCCACCCACAGCATGGAGAAAGGGGGAACACCATTCTGCAGGTGAATAACGGGACGAGGTCTCAGCAGGCTAAAACTCTGCTGGTTTAAGGTCAGGAGTTGCTAGGTGACTGCCTTTGGAGATACACAATCCTCTTGATCAGGTTTCAGAGAACTTTCTCCAGAAGGCCCTCTGTGGTCGGTCTGCAGCTGCCACCATCGTTAGTGAAATGTGTGCACCCTGAACTGGGAGGGCATCTCCTGTCAAGTCAGGAAAGTGATGAGAGAGATAAGCCAGAGATAAATATCAAGCGAAAGGCAAGACGTTGATTTACGAGAGATAAGTGACTGAGAAGCAAGTGTAGATATGCAGGCATGAAACTCGAGTCACGCTTTTTCATACTAATTAACTGCGAACTTTGGAAGGCTTGTGTTAGTCAAGCATCACCAGCAGATATTGTGACATTTTCCTGTGAGGTGAACATATACAAATTCCAATGATGAGACTCTTTAGAGAAGACAGTGCAGGAACAAGATGCTAATGATGCAGAAATTCTTAGAACGTTTTTCCTGAAAAGTTCTAAATGCATTTTGGGCTGACAGTTCAGAAGCTGCATGAGTCATTCGTGCTGGGAGTGACTTGTGAGGTTGAGAAGCTGCTCTTTCCAGGTGCAGAACATAGAGTGCTCACAGATTAGTCTCGGGACATGCTTAATGTAGTAAAAGTATTGCAAATGTATTGGTTTTTTGACAAAAATCATTACTTCATTCATTCGTTTACAAAAAAAAATATATCCCATTAGAAACAACTGGAAGATTTAAAGCACAGTAAGACATTAATTTCAAGCACTAATAAATTGAAAGGCAGATTGCAATTCCTATAGAGCTGTTCGGAGTTTTAAAAGCTCATTGGAAAGCACCATTGGGTCCTTTTTAATTAGTAACACCTTTGCGACAAGCACCAAACCATTTGTGTTTAGTATCCTTTTGGGAGTCGATGACTACAATTTCAATTAACAGAAAAATGGCAAGAACTGAAGTGAAAGAGTCAGTCAAAAAATATGGCACTCAATAAAAAGAAGCTGTCTGTGTGAATGATGTTTATCAATGGACTTTTTTTGGAAAACAAGTGAATCTGCAATATTATTACAGAATTAAGTGTCATGTACCCCTCGTCCGATCCCCTTGTGCCACGCCTACCCCCCTCGCTGCCTCGTGTGGAATCCCCGTGTCACCAGCTGTGTCCAGTTTCGTTCAATGTAGTCTGGTGCATTTAAGTACCTTCCAGTTCGTTGTCCCCCCAGTCCTGTCATTGACGTTATTACCTGTTTTGTCCCGTGTGCGTATAATCTCCCCAGTAAAGCTGTAGTCCCAATAAAACCTTCGCTTCCCCGACTTCCTGGACTCCCGCTCCTCTGTCTCCCTTCCGTGCCCATTCAGCACGTAACATTAAGCAAGCGTCCAACGACTTTCTGTGAGCATTGTATGTGCAGACTTTGAAAGGAATATATTTTGTAATATTAAAGCACTTGGTATTAAACAGATCCTTTAATTAAAGGTTTCATTTAAGGTTTCAGTAATACTATTGTATTATATTGGAATAATTCACGATGAGGAAAACAAACGATACTACAAAGAAATGGGTAAGGTTGGATTATTGTTTTCATTGCCATGGTGACTGATCACAACTCCGGGACCTACAGGTAACAGAGTCAATGAAACCAAACTTCTCCCCATTAGCTTAAATAGCTTGATAAGGTCATTTAGAAGGTGATCTGGGCTGCTAGGTAGGGAATGGAGCTTTGTCGTATTGTCAGTGTGCACAGTGTGACTGTTTATAGGAAGACTGATACGGCTTTTGAAAATTCAAAGTACAGTTTACCTACCATAAGCTTTGCAAATGTTTTATTATAACATGGCTGTAGGTCTGTAGTCATTGGAAATTAAATGTTTTTATTCCATAGTTAGGTAGAAGAACGTATGTAGATTTTTGGTTAAAAAAATAATAAAAAAAAGATGGAAAATCTATTTTAAGTAAAGGAATAATTGTAGTTTGGTTTATGCGTGTCTGTAGTAAGGTGAAGAAACAGCTTCACCATATTTGCATGTTGTTTCATTGCCACCCCCCCCCCCCCCCAAGTCGTGAATGAGCTCAGCCAGTACAGCTTTCACTTGCGTTTTATACGCGTTTATGGATGCTGCTTTTGTTAAGTCTTCTACTTCATTGTAACTAGTGTATGCTTTATAAACAAATACATGTCGTATGGTTTAGAAATATGAAAATAGGAATTACTACAATTACTCAACGGAGGAGTGGGTGTAACAGATGTCAGTCTGTATGGAATCCGGGGAATATCCTGATCGATACACAGAAAGCACCCCTTCAGGATTATCTGCGTC
Organism: Mormyrops attenuatus; assembly: GCA_026777985.1. Classification (NCBI taxonomy): domain Eukaryota; kingdom Metazoa; phylum Chordata; class Actinopteri; order Osteoglossiformes; family Mormyridae; genus Mormyrops; species Mormyrops attenuatus. Next base: position 8,302,068 of record JAODKC010000130.1, read on the forward strand.
TATGTTTGTGGGTTAGCTTTGGCGGCGTATATTGCACATTACCGTATCGTTTGTAAAATAAAATGTACTGCGTTTCGCACCCTCTACATGTGATGATTCCAAGCTGAACAGAGAGGCTTCGGCATCTTTCCTCTGAAGCTGTATTACCACTCAGGCTTTGACTTCTTTCTTCTGAAGGTATATTAACACTCAAGGCTTTGGCATCTTTCCTCTGAAGCTGTATTTCCACTCAGGCTTTATCTTCTTTCTTCTGAAGCTCTATTAACACTCAAGGCTTTGGCATCTTTCCTCTGAAGCTATATTAGCACTCAGAGATTTTTCAGTCCTTCATGTGAAGCTCACTGCAGCTCACAGTTTCCTGAGTTGCACTGCTTACGGAGCTCCAACTGATTGGTACATACGCCCTGCTAATAATACGACTGCCGTCAACGTTTTTCAACATCAGGAAACCAAATGTGCCTTGATTTTTCAATTCTGTTTTTGACCGCTCTCACCCATCAATAGAGCACAACTACGTGATCACAGACCCGCCTGCATCTTTTGTAGCAGTATAAAAACAGCAAGATGATCAATTAATCATGTGAACAAGGGTTTGTTGAAAGTTGTCGGTATTCATATAACAATTCATATGAAATAATAATGTAAAAATAATTTGGTGCACGTTCGCAACTTATTTACATGCTACCATGATTCTGCCTTTTAACGTTCCTGCAATAAATATATAAATATAATTATTTTCGTTCTGGAAATTTAAAATACATGGCGATATATATATATATAAAGTCTGTGAATTTAGTTGCATGAAACAAAATGCGACTTAAAGTAAACGGAAGGGACACAATTACGTGTGTTGTCTGGGATTTGAACCCAGAACCAGTCTTTTGTTAGTGTAATGCTCTACTTGTTGCGTTACAAGAGCTATTACAGTCTATATTACTTTTTGTAATATTGATTAAAATTTTAATTCGAAATTTTTATTGCACTTATGGGATTGCTATTATTTCTATAATAAATACACTTTCCTTGCATTATATGTAATTGCTTTGAAATACGTGTTAAAGCAGTTTGTTTTGTTGTTTTGCACATAAAGGACTCAGGACATAGGTACAGCGCATTCGCAAACCAATGTCGTATAATTCTGTAGTTAGCCCAAGTGGTGGGATGATTTATGCAAAGAGCTTGATTGTCATTAGGCCTATATAATTCTAGCGAATTTTTCGCCGGTGCAGTCTGTGAATATTTATGAACTGGTTGTCATGGTGAAAAGAAAATGTTCTCTTGCAAACCAAGAGTATCAGTGTGCATGATTAAAAGAGAAAGTGATACATGTTGTACTCGGTATATCTTGCTTATTCCCAGCCTTTATAAATTCCTTTGCATCTTGTAACGTCTGACCGGATACATATCTTTTAATGCAGAGTAATCGACAGATATGATTGTATGTCGAAGTATAAAATGCAGAATGCAACATGTTGCAGGAGAAATTGATCATCATATGTATATTCCACATAAAAGAGAGCCAGGTGTTGAGTGCGTTTTATTCATTTCATATAAATTTCAGTCATGAAGGTATCAGTGCAATTGGCTGCATGTGACTTATGTAAAATGTAAAGAACTGCATTTTAAACTAAGCGCCTTAACGCCGCTTACTGCTTTCTGAGATTTCAAGTTGTCTCCAGTGTGTTTTATGTTAGTTATTTTCTGAAATAAGATAATTAATTACATTCAAGCATTCCTGCGTATACTGAAACAACAAAACAGCTGTTCGTTGAAACTATTTATTCTCAATAGTTTATAAATTTAATAGTTAATTCATTTAAACAACTTTCTTATTTATGTTCATGGTCGAACCTATTTTTTTAGAGGTTAAATTGAAAAAAATACTTATATTGAAGCAGCTTCAACTATTTTGTGCGATCGATTAGTTAAAATATGTGATTTCCAGCATTTTATTTGTTTTCAGTGTATTTTAGTACACACCTTAAATAATCATAGCATCAGGCTAACCCACGTTTTGCTACATTGGAGCCTGTTCTAGAAACTCAGTCTGTCCACTGATGTCCACGGTGCACGCCATCCCGCGGTAGAGTACCCCTCTTTGCTAGCGGTAAGTTACTTACATGAGGCGAGCTGCATCCAAGCACAGATCTTGTAGACGCTACCGGCGTTGCAGAAGAAGAAGAGGCTGAAGCACACCATGCTGCCCACCACTAGCAGCACGGAGATGCCCACGAAGAACATGGCGGTCTTGAAGGCCCCCGAGGGGATGGAGCCGAAGTCCAGGGCGCTGCCCTTGCAAGTCAGCTCGGAGGTCAGCGCGTTGCCGATGCAATAGTGGAAGAGGCCGAAGTAGCCCGCCTGGGGGGTATTCACGCTGTCCCCGATCCAGTACGGCTGGATGAACACTACCACCGTTATGATGGCGAAGCATATAGTGAAGATCGCCCACAGCACACCGATGGCTCTGGCGTTCCTCACGTAATTGGTGTGGTATATTTTGGCCGCCTCTTGGGCCGGTAGCATTTCCCCCATCTTGAGGAGAGATCGAACTATACCCACAGAGAGATGCCACACAGTCCTAGTCCCAGTGTAATGCCGGGATCACGGAGTGAGGAGCTCCACACCACCTGATCACCGATCCCACATTGTTAGCAGCACCTGGCTTGACTCCTTGGAAGCAGATATTGCACCTCAGAGTAATGTTAGATGCTCGATTCCACCTTTGTTAGGCTATGTAGATAACCCCATTCATAGCTGTTGTACTTACAGTTGTATCTTCTGTGTGTTTACTTACAGACGTGGTTCAGTCCTGCTCCACGCTTCACATTTTCATTTATCATTAACGAGGAGTTGCTGCTATTACCTTTGTCTGTGGTCTGCCCAGTGTTCCCTGTTCAATGCCTTGGCGGTGCCCGCATCTCATTCGCTATCTTAGTCTCCGATCGCCTGGTATCAGATATCTAGCCATAAATTCAGGACCACGGAGAGCGATTCTCCATCAGCGATCACGCCCCCCGCCCCCACCCAGACTCGTGTGCTTCATTGGGGCGATAATGGAGCAGGAAAGATAAAGTGCATTTGCTATTATACCGTGGTAAGGCTCATCAGTGAAGACGAGTTCGCTGTAACAGAAAACTCAGTGAAAAGGTAGCAAACCATATGCTTAAAACTGCCATACTTGAGTCAATTACATGACCCTTTTGCTGGTTACAATTAAGATATTTAAATTGTTCAAAAATGGAACAAAATTAGTGTCAACATGAAGTGAAGAAACGATTCTTTTATATATTGACATCGCTGCATGCATTTCTTTTATATTTTTATATATTATTTATACAATTTAAAATAACAGCAAGAAGTCAGAGTAGGCTATAACCTACATGTGTAAAATGATAGTATGCATGAAAATCCTTCTTCCAAACGCAAATTTGTGTTCCGCAGCATTTTCTGCCAGGGTGGATTTTATTACTACGCATGCGCTTCTTCAGTACAAGAATAAGTTGTCTTCCGATACGAAAAACTTATAGGTAAGAATTTCAGAAATAATACACTGTGATACTTTTAACCAGATGGGTTCAGGTTTCCGTAGGATGACTCACACTAATAAGAAAACAAAATTCATATGCTAAAAAGGTAGATATTGTGGAACCGTTTCATGTCAACGTTTTTGGTTCTGTGGTAATATACCTCATTGAAATATGCATGACATTCTTTACGCCCAGTTATGGGATAATATACGCTCGTTTGTGACTCGGTCTGACTATAATGTAATCCTGAAACAATTCAAAGATTTCCAGGAATTCTGTGTTGTTTTGTTCCATTTTCAGATGTATTGTCCTAGCATAAATGTTTTTTAATGATACATAAATTATGTTTTCATTTCAGTTTAATTAACAAATATTCTTTAGATCCACTGATGTGTATGTGTGTATGTTTATGAACTTCATGTAATTACTTAAGCATTTGGATTCTGTACGTTTATTTAGTTATATGTGCATTCCTCGCTATATACTACGCGTATGTGTACCAATCCTATACAGGTAAAGTCTATTTTTGTACTACTCGGCTTCTCTGAGGACTGAAGCTGTTACACAGCTTTGAAAATTGATACAAATTATCGTTGTGGCAGACAAGAGAACAATACAGTCATCCCTTGGGATTAGGTAGTTCAATAATTATGTAAATCAATAAATGTCGCAACTGACCTCTTTGTTTGTCGACAAAAGCTGCCATCTGTTATAGCTGAAAACCCTCAGAATAAGATTGAAACATGAGATATACTACAGATGAATTTTGTCAATATATCATTTTAGCTGCATGGACAAAGGTATTACATTAAATATTTATTAAATGCTCTAAGCTAACATTCATTTAGAAACATTAACCTATTTATAATAGTGCCACAGCAGAAACAAAACACTTTCTATACGTTTATAAAATGTTCCCCAGGGAAATGAACTGTGCAACAACAAGATGTATTGCCCTGTGCCATGGGACCACCATTAACTTTAGCGTCCTGGGATGTTATTTGCAGTATCACATAACCTCAAATGAGCATGGCGTTGAAAGGAAATTTGCGATGTGGTAACTTAATATTTCCCATTCCCGGGACTCCAGGGACAGCGTCACAGTCAGTGTGATCGGCCGGTTAAATTCAGTCAAATTTCTGTCACGTTATAGTCACCGAGATGATTTTTAAAAATTAACGACGGATGATCAATTTATAAGAATAATTTAGTGACACAGGATTAAGTCGAATGTGGCGTGTGTATGAAAATGACTAACGTGACATTTTACAGATAAACAAAAAAACAAGGCTCAAGGACTAAAACAATCACTACCAAACCAGGTATACGTTTGTATTTCTGTAATTTAACTTAAATGTAATATTACAGCCCTGTTTACTTGCAACATTTCCATCTAAGCCGACAGATTTATAGTTAATAATACTTCCTCCTGCATCGTCGATGCTGTTCCCGTTCAAATGAATGAATTTGATTGACCAACCGACAGAGGGCGCCAGAGTGTTTGCTGTTGTCATTCAACTGTATTTCGACCACCCAACCATCCATCTTTTGTTCCCGCTTGTCATATTCAACGTTACGAGGGTCTGGAGCCTATCCCAGAAGTTACAGATGCAAGGCAGGGAATAATCCAGGATGGGTCCACAACCCATCACAATACGTATTTTAATCATATAAGGGTTCATAAACCCCAAACTCTCGCCCCCCCCACCCCACCCGCTCCAGCCAACACAGCACCACCAAATTAACTTCTAAGAAAAGATCTCCTTTTTGTCTTTTAATGAAAAGTTACCTCACTATGAACACACAGTTCTTTACAGTATTCATAAATGCAACATCTCTCTATTTTAAAAGCATCACCATTTCAAAATAAATATTCAAAAAGGCCCTAATGATGTAGTGTAGGAAGGGGCAAAGAAAAGGCTGTATTCAGGCAAACAAAGACGTTGTTGTGTTGATGGGCCAGAGGGGTAAAGCAAGACACCCTCTTTATTACCCCATCTCCAATGGTCGTCTTTCAAGGCCCTGCAGAAATGATCTTCTCTTGTGATCGGCTGCAGTACCCACAGCTCTGCATGCTTTTAGAATAAGTCTTCACATCCACTGTATAAATATGTGGATGGAGTGAAGAAGCATTTCATTGAACTTCGGGCTGCATCCATACATACATATTCAACTGTGGTAATTCCCACCACTCAAACCACGCATTTGTGTGGGACCCCAACTTTTGGGGGCCCCCTGTTGACCGCAAACAGTCACTACACTACATTTTAAATAAACACGTTCCTTATTTAGGAGATTCTGAAGCAAGCATGTTCTGCTAACCGGCTAGCTTGCTACGATCTTCTGACTTACTAGCTATTTAGTGCTTGAAACATCTGCGAGAGGTGTGACTTTTTTGAATGGGACCCCAGAGGCAACAAATCCGCCTCAGCACATATTCAGAATCACAGTCGTGTTCTCTGCTCTTCATTGGGCTGGTTTGCACGGCTGACCCAGGGTGCTTTTGCAGATTATGTACCATTATCTCATGTTCACCACACATCACATATGTCTCCTAACCAAAGGCCTGCAGACCCTGACTCTGTGTACAGGAGCCAATCCTTTCAAAGAATCACTCACCTTGATTATGCTACAACCTTCAATCGCAGTCAGTCACACACATCAGCTAGGTAACACGTAATCCCTTTATTTCATAGCAAGTCAGTTCACCTCTCATCTACGGAGCAAATAATGTGTTCAGTCATTACAGAAAAGATGTATCTAAGCTGCTCTTCGAGGCTTGCATGAAGTGCTCTTATTAATGTGTTCTTTACGGGCAGCAGGGAATTTTGTGATTGAGGGAACTAAAATTATGCAAACCTTGGAAGGACCTCTGCTGTTGTACCATTGAGGACGGCACGTAAGCTGAACTGCTTCTTCAAAACATCTTTTTGTATCATCTTGCTGAACCAAATACAGTATACATAGATCACTTTGGATAAAACATCTGCTCAGATAAATAGCAAATGGATCAGAATAAATATTTATAAAAAATTGTTGCAAAAAATTGTTGTGGTGGGCTGGCGACCCATGCTCCATGCTCTGGATCCCTGCAGCCCTGAATAGGATAAGTGGGTACAGATGGATGGATGGATGGATGTAAAAAATAATTGTGATTGGCGTAAAAAAATCCATATTTTTTCTTCTGGTGATAGACAGCACTGTCTGTTGATTTAAAATATTCAATATATAGGCCTATAAAAAATCTCTGGTGATATGGGTAAATTTACCCAAAGGGGCTGAATTTTACATTGCCTCCTTCTGTGCTTCCCAGGCGAGAAAACCCAGAATCCCCCTGGTTTTGTCCCGTTTATAAGCATCCTGTTCGTCACATGACTGAATCATTTTTGCTGTCTCAGCCTAGTCTCCTTGCCTCCCATCTTTGGGTCTGTTTCCATAGAAACGAGTTGCTGAGTGCCTTTGCAGAGGAGCACACGTCCACACCCAAAGCCGGGCTGACGGAGTGCAAGAACCAGTATTTGGAACAATGTCCTTCTTGACCTTATTGTTACCTACCAAACCTGTAAATCTGACCCTGGCTGCAATGTTTTCTCATAATGTTAAATGAAATGTATCAAATAGCAGATAAAAGACATGGAGCTATTCCAATGTACAGAGACATTGTCTCAAAGGACCTTTAATTTACAATCGGGGTCATTCATTGACAAGGGATGGATTTGTCACATGATGATGTCGTCAACACCATCCCAGGTCTCCCGGCCTATGTGGCTTACTTTAGCTGTCCGTGGATGTGCCCGTATAGTTTGGTTTGGGTTGAATCCCGAGCCTTTCAGCCGTACCAACTAAAAACCCCCCATCAAAACCACTGTGTCCTCCACAATTAGCCATTGTGGCGAAATGCATCCAACTTGAATGTCAACAGGATATGTGGGTTTTGCTATTGAGAGCTCAGAACCTACTGTGGTCCTCCCCCTCCCCCATTGCCCTCTTCGCAGGCTGGCCCAGCATGAAATCGAGTGACTGGGGCCAAGCGAGACAGGGTGAAATAGCATGCGATGTACAGCTGGGGGGTCTTCGACAGCCGCCCGAGATTCACTGTGTTTAAGCCTGTAATGGAACTCTCAGAGTCTTACTGTTATGTCTCAACGATCAATAGGGGTCAAACCGCGAATCAGCCGTCAGAGCCAGCTCTCTTTATGTCTCTCAGCCTAGGGAACCATCTTCTGAGGTGGCCGGCGAGCTGCACCGCCCGATTTCACTTTGTGTTGGAAGGTGCACATCTGGGGTGCCGCATGTGCTCCGAACGGCCCAGCCCTCGGCTGTCACTGGTCAGAAGCTAAATGTAGACTGGCTGAGATACTGGTGGAAAATTCATGGAAAATTAACTCTTTCTATGTCAGTCAGTCATGTGGTAAATGAGCCCTGTCCTTATGGGGACTTTCGTCTTGTGAATAATAGAGCTGGCTGTTCTGAAGTGTGCATTCTCTTTGGGTGGGGGGATGTTCATTGGGTCTGACAGGACGGGTTCGCACAGGAACCAGTTGCCCTGAACAAGGGGTGCTGTTACAGAAGTCTATGACAGCCTGTGGTCACCTCCACATTAAAAAACGCAGGTAGACCATTGATCCTTATGAAGCAAAGCCTGAAATAAAACAACAAAATGAAATGTCGCCAATATCCGCTGCTTCCTGCTCAGGAATTGAGCGAACAAAAATGATTACATAACATAATTCTCTTCATTTCAGAATCACAGGCAAGGTTTATGGAAGAGAGAGAATCAGCTTAGGGCTTCTGAGTCAAATTTAGAAAATGTACTGAAGGGATTTTTGAAACATCAAAAGATGTTTCATCGCCTTTCTTACCGCGATAGGCCTTTGGGGCTGATCAGCGATGGCGTTGCACAAGTCAGATGTGTGGATGCTAAGCGTCCGTGTTTGTGCTCTTCTGGAATGCTTTGATATTTATTGCTCTTTTCCACAAGTCCAAGTCTAGCAAAAAAGCACCAATCACAGGTTTATTAGCAGAGCTGACATGTCTGGTGACAAATAACCTTTTGTTGCACAGAGCGGTCAACATTACCTTTATTTATCAGACACTTTTATTCAAAGCAGCATACAATTAAGAACGCAGGTTCAGCCCCTGGAGCAATTAGGGATTAGGGGCTTTGCCCAAGGGCCCAATGGTGAGTAACTGTGCTGGTCCTGGGATTTGGGCTGGTGACTTCCTGATCACAAGCACAGCAGCCTAAGCCGGCGAGCCGCACACCACCCCCGGCATATACCTTACACTGTATTTTGGTCCAATGCAACCAACAGCCCCTTGTCATCGTGTTATAGATTTGTGATATGATCTGGGTGTGCATCTCTGTGTTTTCCTTCTGAATATTTCATGCAATTTGGGGCTTTTGTTCAAAATTACCCATACATATGTACCATGCTGCTTCCTCTAGCGGCATCACTATCCCAAGTGGACACTGAATGTACATATACCATTTCAACAATGGCCATTTCATCCTATATGTACCAAAATGGTACATTTCTTCACACAATCCTCATCTATTCATTAAACTGATTACTTTTATGCTTTTTTATTTTTCACTTTTTCCTTTACATATTTGTTAGTATTTATTGTCTATTATTGTTTATTTTTACTTTATTCTGTCGTTGTATTTATTTGTATTTTTTATTTATCGTATCTTATATATTCAGGCAGGCATGCAGTCCTTTGCTCGCCTGCATCCGCTACTCCGCACTGACCCGCTGTAAGCCTTTTTTGTTCCAAGAGGATTTGCAAGAGCAGAGCCGGCTCTAAACTGTCAATACGCTCACGCAGCATGTCTGTAGACAGACACAGGATGCACCACAGTGGGGTAGCACAGCTGTGCAGCAAGCAGTGCAGATTTAAGGCCCCTGACTCTCACATCAGGATAAAACCATAACACTGTACTCTTGAGTTGGATATATAATGCAAATTAATTCAATAAAAAAAATAAGCAAATAAGCTGTCAAGTCAAGTGGACTTTATTATCATTCCGTCCACATACAGACCTGTATACAGTGCCATGAAATAATGTTCTCCCAGGGTGCAACATCACTGACAGGGACAGAACTTAAATTGTAAAACACAGGACAGTGTGAAACAGGGTGGCTGGACACAGGACTTTACACAGCCTTGTGACCTGCGAAATAATAATGTTCCAATCTACTACTAAGTTTCAGTGTAAAACTGGTGCTGCACCTCTTTTCTCAGGTTGTATTTAGATAACCATGAAGGTAATCTTCTGGATTTGATTATCCATGGGAGCCCGAGTGCTGACCTCGTTTAACAAAGACTGCTGATATGGTGGCGGGGATGCGCATGGCCGCTTCACAGCGAACTGAACAGCTTCCGTTAAAGGCGGAGGACACCGCCCGTGGTGTGTAACGAACCTGCAGACCGGCCTAGGTGCGTGTGTCAAGTCCACACACGCTGTGCACAACACAAACACCGGCAAGCAAAGAGCGACCCAGGAAACAGAGAACAACGGCTGACAGTGGCAGCTCCTTGCTTAGTGTCAGAAACTGCTGTTCAGACCATAAAAAGTGACGCATTTTATTAATTAGCCTAAACACACTTTTTAGTTGTCTCCAACTGTAAACATACGTATAGGTCTACAACAGGCATGTACACATAATACAATTTAAGTCTAAAACGTGACTATATTAAGACACCCGTCTGTCTAGTAAAGGCCTTTATTCCAGTCCAACTTCAAAGGCTGTCACTATATAACATTTCAATATATAAGATCATAGCGCATTAAAAAGGACCACGTTTATTGAAATAAGTAAATCACCTTATTTCACTTTTCACGAATTTCACATTTAACTATTCTCATATAATGCTGGTTTTACTGAAACGTTCACACATCTTTCAATGATTTATAGTTGACAGAGTGAGGTTAACAGAATCTAAGACGCAATAAATCAGGTATAACTTTCATTTGCATTAAAATGACTCGCTCAGCACAGCAGCGAAACTCCCCTCGTATTATGCACCCTTCGACCTCGGCGGCGCTAAATGGTCGCCCTTTGGCCCCCTGCACGCCCGTTATGGCCGCACGATGCCTTTCAGACGTCGCTGCCAGCCTCTCGCCCCCTCCAGCGAGGTATCATCCCTAAGCGTTTCTCCATACACCTACAGTACGACCTCTTCTGCTCTAATTGGCCAATTACGCGGAAAGGGGCGGGTGTTTTGACTCTGTATGGCCCAGACGCCCATCAATCAAGTGGGGATTTACGCGTCCCTTCACTTTCCAGGTCTCTAGAACAGGCAATGTGGGTTAAAAAAAAAGCCGCTGGTCTGTGTGGGTTTAGATGAATGCCGGAACATCGCGCTCACGTATGACAGGATGTAGCAGCAGTACAGAAAGAAAGCAGTAATATCGCAGGGCGCCGGTTTGATTTGAAACGGCGTGTGGTTTTATAATGACAGCAGCTATGCGTGATGTGGGATCGGGGCGAAGGTATCCAGAGATGCCGAGCTGCAGGGATCGCTTATGCTTTAACCTGATCGCCAATTGATTGCTGTGCTTTTGTTATGTGCCACTTCTCAGTCCCCTGTTTTCGAGGGGCTTAGCAAACGTAGTAAATATAGGCAAAAGGTAAGGCGTGATCGGAGGCACAATGGCTGCACAAAACGACTGCTGTGTCAAGGTCTCTTTAAGGTAAGCCTCCTCCAAATATTATAATGCACAATATCTCTTAATATTCACTGTTAGCGGGGGGTAAGTAAAAGAATTGTTTCTGTCTTTGCACAGTGTGTCTGGCGCCTAGATACAGCTAGTTTCCTGTTTAGTTCCTTCTTATAACAAAGTAACATGGTTGCCTTTTATAAGCGCTATTGCTATTAATACAAGTAAGCATAGTATGCTAATATTACTAACACAGCAGGTAGTTTTAATGGCAATTTATTTATATTGATATTTGTGTTGTAAGACTGGAAAGCAAGTTGCTTACTTGAAGTCACATTAAATGGCCATGAATACGCCACTGGTCCAACTCAGTTTATTAATGGTCTGTTTTGATGCGGTACAGGTGCGGCGGACACCCTTCTCATACTAACTTAACATTCATGGCAGATTAGAGGGTGTGTTGTGCGTGCCCTGTACCTTGATTACCACGCCAGTACTTCTTTATTTTTATGCTGCGAGCGTTTTCACTTCTCTTTCTTTATAATTGTGCACTCCGGAGCCAGTGTTACTAAATAGCGGTAGTGGCAGTAACAAAGAGGAAAGCGCAGGATCGCCCATCGGACCCTTTGTTAGACATGCAGACGCACGGATCACCTCCTGTGAAGACCTGTAATTAACAATGATCGTTATCCTTAACATGTCCGTTCAAGGCAGACCTAAACTGTCGGGGTCCGTGACTGCGTGTGATCGTCTTACTGCATACGTTTTTTTTGAGTTTCGTGATCATGACCTTACTTGCAGATCTCACCCTGCTGCGTTGCGGCAGTCGGCGTATTGCATTACAGCCAATATAAAATAGACTTCAATGAAAGCAAGCATGTTTTTTGGAGGGTTTAAGGTGCGATCGCAGTCATTTCTGCAGTTAGACCGTCACATGTAAATTACTCTGTTTTTCTAGAGGCTAAGCACGTTGTTGCACCCGGATCCGTATTTGGTTCACTAATTCCGCAAAGAGGCAGATGCTCAAGGGGAGATGTTTTTGGGACGGCCACTCCTCGTGGGGCCAATCCTCGTTTTTTAACCATCATCAGGGAAAGTGGCTTCCCTTGCTGGTATATCTTCTTGTGTAAAGTGTGGAGGCCAGACTGTTTGTTTAACTGTGATGTGAGTGATTGTCAGGACCCCTCCCTTGACTTCCTCTGTCTTTAGATATCTCCAGCTGAATAACCTTGAGAGCTCAATTAGCGACAGGATATGATGCTCTAAAAACAACCAGATGGAGTAATTATTGCAAGATATAGCAAACCAGACCTGTTTTCCAGTGATGCTGATCCTTATGGGAACTCCATGTATAAGAGTAGTAATTGCTTTCAGATTTTAGTAATTGATTTGCAGCTAAATAATTAACATTTTTCCAACAGAGGTTTTGTTTGGGGATGCTGAGATCCCCGAAACCTGAATATCCCTGGCCCGAACTCATAAATTTGGAGTCCGTTTCCTGTTTTTCCACTGCGTCTAACCCTCAAACCCTGACCATCCTTTATCTTTGCGCTGTCTAAAAACAATTCAGGAGCAGGAACCCAGGACCTGCTGTGCGTTGCATGCTGCCTGATTGCGGTTTGTGTTTCCTGTGCTGTAGAGATGGCTGTGGTTTCCACCCAGCTCTCCCACCCGACGCGGATCCCGCCCTTCTCTTTGGGCTGACCCCCCAAGTTTCCTGGTTGGTCGGTCGACGTGATCCGAAAGACGGCTAGCCAAGCCGCTAAGTCAGCGAGGAGGCAGGACATGGACTGTCTCCCCTGGTGCTCACACGCCCTCACCTATCCTGTTTCCTAGACAGAACAGCGGCCATTTACTACAAAGGCGTATTATTGGAGAAGGACTGTTAAATGGATACAAAGGAGAGCGTTGTTGGTTGGTAGCGACTGCTTCTGTTTGGGAGCCGTGATTGGGGATTTCACGCCTGTAACGGTGTCTCTGTTTCAGACCCCATGAGCGCAGTCGCCCTGAGGAGTTTGTCATGACAGAGATCAGGTTGTTTCTTTTATTTTTGGGAGTGGTTTGCCAAGGATCTTTCTGTGATCCTCAAAAAATCACCCATTATGCAGTTAGTCTTAACAAGAGGCAAACTGAGTGGATATGCTTCATAAAGTGACATCAGACATGCCCAACAATCTAAAAAAAATGTATTTTAGATGTAACATTTTCAATCACAGGTGATGCTTCTGGAAGGTATTTATATCTGCATGAGAATTTCTGGATGGGCATAGTGCTGAACGCTTGTGTCTGTGACGAAATGAAAAGCCCTTCTATGTTCACTCATATCCTTTGGCAGATTGTTGGCACATTTTGTCACGTAAACATACTAATAGAGATGATTTTTCTATGATCCGTATGAGTCTTTCTTTTTCCCCAAGAAATGAAACTATCTAACTATTTGTCTAAGTGAAGATTCCCAACAAAAGCTGTTTGGAGAAACTGATGCCCCAGGTGTGTGTGATAAGCCCCTGATTGACTTTCATTTTCAATTTTTTGGAGGCCATAAATGGGCCATACCATTATGACACGGATGGAGGGGGGGGGCGGTCGTTTGGAGCTCTTCGTTTTCAATGGGGAGTTTCACTCTATAATGGAGCTGCGGACCTTCTGCCTGTGGTTGATTGCTTCCTGTTGGGCCCCCATAGGCTGCACGAAGCTTCCGGTCCCTGCAGTGTGACGTTATGTCTCGGAAACCGTCGTGACAGGAAGGGGCCCTGCCACCGCCTCCCGAACTGTCATATTCTGCGCTAACGCTTCTATGTGCGCTAAATCGCTGACAGACAAAAAGGGGTGGCCGATCGCACCCAGCCGTCATGCCACACTGAAGCGAGAAGCTAACACCCAGAGATATTTTTTCCAATGCTCTCACTGTCATTGTTTTTTTTCTTCTTCTTCAAAACCACCACCGCGTCATTCATGCAATTCGAAGAATATGATTGGCAGTCCTTACTATAAAGAACTCTACATTCCCAAGGTTTTCTGCATCACTGATTTGCCAAACAAATGTTGCCAATACTACAGCTACACTGTGGTCACCAGGACACTCGTTACCAGAAAGCACTACTGGGGGCTGTTAAAGCACCCCGCCCACCCCACCGCCACGTCATTGCAGATACCCCTTGCTGTTGAGCCCACATTCCAAGCGGGGGCTTGAGACCCTTCGCATCACTTCCTATCTGTGAACCCTGTCTTTTTTTTTTTTTGTTTTTTTGAAGTAAAAGAAAGGCTGGTTGTACTGCGGGGGGGAATTTGGGACGTGAAAGGGGGTGTGGAACAGGAAGTGTCTCTTATTCTCCCTCGGTGCTAAAGGGCCGCCATAGAAAACAAACATCGGCCCCCAGAGGGCCCCAACAAAGAAGCGCATTTATTA
>JAODKC010000130.1:8316772-8360418 GCA_026777985.1 Mormyrops attenuatus
CCCCCCCCCCCCCCCCCCCCCCCCCCCCCCCCCCCCCCCCCCCCCCCCCCCCCCCCCCCCCCCCCCCCCCACAGCTGTGCTTTTTTTCAGATTCTCCTACTTAAGGGCACAGGCAGACCCTCACACATATCCCTTTAGGGGACAGTCTGTGGCTCAGCGGGTTATGATGCTGTGCCTGTGATCAGAAGGCTGCTGGTTCAAATCCCAGGCTCAGAAGAGTGATGTCACCTTTGTGCCCTTCAGCAAGGCTCTTAACCCCCAATTGCTGTAGGGAGAGGCTGACTCTGCTTTTTCAAAAAAAAGCATGTTGTTTTGGATGAAGGTGTCTGCTAAATAAATACATAAATGAGTAAAAGTCTTACCCTTATCTTAGGTTCAGCAAGTATGACTGGATGCACTCTGCTTTGCATAAGAGTATCTGCTACGTAAATGTATAGGCCTGTATTTGTAGGTTATGTATATATTACATTGTGGGGACCAAATGTCCCCACAGTCATGTATTTTGTTTGGTTACTTGTGTGTGTGTGTGTGTGTATAGCCTGTTTTTAGCTGGCCACTTAGGTTGTGTGTTAGCTTCTGATGTGCTTCTGAATGGCCTGGATGTGGAGGCCGTAACCTTGGAGAATCGGAGAAGGATGGGTGAATAAGTGTTGAGGACGCCGCTCTTCACAGAGCCTGACACTGACAGCCCTGGCCTCTCAGATTCCCAGAACAGTAGGAATGACGGAGCTGGTTAAGCGCTTCTTTTTTGCATATGGTTGTCACCCCCCCCCCCCCCGCGGCATGCTCCCTGCATTATTCAAATGGCCGTGCTGAGCATCCATAGAGCCAGTATTCTTCTTGCGATAAGCACTCGTTGTTGCATGGCTCATGCTTGAGAAACTGCCCCCTGCAGGGTGGTGCGTGGCTCAGTGGGTGAGGCCCCTGTGTCTGTGATTAGAGGGTCTCGTTAGTTTGAATCCTATGGTCAAAAGGACATCTCCTGTTGGCCCGTGAGCAAGGCCCTTAACCTCTTGACAATTGCCCAGGGGTGCTGACCCTAAGCTTCCCTCTCACTTCCGTATGCTTGAGAATCTTAAAATGGAGACCAAGGAGGGATATGTGCAAAGTAACACATTCCGATGTACAAATGGCAAATGAAGCTTCACTTCCTCCCCTTAAAATCTCTGTAGGTTTCTATGCCAGGTTCTCAGTGGAACATGGAGAATCACACTCCTGGCCGGAAGCAGAGCTTACCTGCCACCACCTCATTTTTACTGAGGTGTGATTGGAGGAGCAGATGGATGAGCTGTAACCAATGACTGTGGCCGCCTAAGGGCTTCATTCCAGCCCAGTGGCAGAGCCTGTGACGGGAAGGGCGTAGCAGGGCCTTATTCCCCTCTGGCTGGTAGGTGGAGGTATGAAGGAAGGGGCCCTCCTGTGTCATAAATGGCCGCAGCTCAGGCTAGCTGGCGATTAAACGGATTACCAGGCTGGGCTTGGTGCCTCGCCTAAGCCAGATCATGCAGGGAGGAAGGAGGTGCCACAGATTGCTGAGAAGTAGCCAAATGGATCTGCGACAAAGAGAGGAACACGTGCTTCCAAAGGGGGCATCTCTGTGTCTGTTAGTCTGACCCTGACCGCTGACCCCTAACCCTGTTTGGCCACTTTCAGGAGCAGTCGGGGAAGGCCCGCCCTTTTATTGTGTGTCATACCTTTTCTCTTATAGACGGTGGGTGTGTGTATGTCTGTGTATGTTTGTGACATATAGTGTTCAGGTGTGTGTGCCCTCTGGCGCTGTTTGGTGTGAGGGTGCCTGCTCTCGCCCTGGTGTGGCTGTATTCTTTCAGAGTATATCCTGGAATTACTCCTACATTTTATGCCCGGTGAGTGTGAAGCTGCAGCTGTGATTAGCTGTGGATAGGCTGAGGACCACCCACCCGTGATTTGGGGGGGGTGGATTGTCTTTCTGGTATTCAGGTTACATCCATTTAATCCTACATCCCCGGTCTGTACTGACAGACTCCGCTGGAAGCTTCGGCCAGCTGGTGTTCAGGGAAGGTCAGCTTTGCACATGGGAGTCTGGAGCTGTGCAGCACTGTGCTGTAATGTTATTGGTGGTAAACAGTTATTGGTGGTCTTAAAGGGTCTGGGGTCGCATAATAGTCCTTAAATAGAAAACTGCCATGAAGAGATTGGCTTACTAGACATGCGAGTATGAGCAAAAGGCAGAATTTATGGTTTTAAGAGGAGTGCATGGGTTTTCGGAAGGTGCAGTTAGCATTAGCACCTGTGGGTGGTGCGATTAGGATTAGAATTAGCATCTGCCGCCTGGCAGTTTGCTGGCGGTGGGTGTGTGCTTTTGTATCTCCCCCGGTGTGAGGTGGTGGAGCGTGCATGTGCAGGGAGGGATCCGTTAGCTGTATCGCTGCCGAGCTGGAGGTAGCCTGACCTTGAGCATCCTAGCCTTGGATGGAAACTGAAGCAGGACCTATGGGATGCTGATGAGCTATGGCATGGCTCGCGGCTAGCTTCTGCTGCTCTTTGTGTGGGGGGTGGCGGGCGGTGCACAGGCATGGTTTATGTATTGGCTTCTTCTGCTATGCTGGGATGCAGCCTTTCTGAGTAGGTTAGTCCAGAGCAATAGGCAGGGATCTGACCGAAGGGGAGCAGGGGATGCGATAGGGAGCAGGAGGGGCGGAAAGTGAGGGCTGGACGTGGATTTGTGAGGCCGCTGACAAGTAACCGTCTTGCACGGGGAGTCACATCAGAGATGTGGGGTGTCAAACTGCAGTCCTGGAGGGCCGGAGCCCTGTGTAGCTTAGTTCTTTCCCTGTTCCACCACACATGATTCTGCTCAAGAGCTGTGTGGTAATTAGGTGTGTTAAATAATGGGACAACCCAAAAATGTGCAGGGCTCCGGCCCTCCAGGAGTTTGACACCCCTGCTGTACAGTGTGTGCGGCACCCTCACAACAAAGCCTAAGACGGAGGAAGCTGACGGCTGCACACAGCCGCCTGGGCTTTGGCTCCCGTCTTTATGGCTGTGTCTGCCTGTTGTACCTGTCCCTTGTGGAGGTGCTTTGATCAGAAGGTCATCGGTTCGAATCCCAAGGTCGGCACAGGTATGTCACCATTAGGCCCTTGAGCGAACTCAATGTTGCTTTGGATACAAGGGTTTGCTGAATAAATAAAATGGTCCCACCTCACCTGGTGTCCTGGGTTACTTGTCAGCATTTCAGTCATTGGTGTTCGCATGATGATTGGGGTCACATGAGCGTATGGTTAGCCAATCCCCTTCCCTTGCCCTGTTTAGGCTAACCAATCCACAAGGACCCCCAATACAGTGGCTGTTGCCAATGGAGAATGGCATAACCAGTAACTGCTGCTTAAACTCCTAGCTGGTGCTTTTCCCCTTGGGGAGGTTGTGGTACTCGTGATGATGCACTGGGGAGTGCTATGTGCTGGCTGGGGCTGGGTGGTCTGTGGGCTTGCTGGGTGAGCTCGCATCGTGTCATATCACATCACATAACGTGGCGGTCTGATGCTTCTATATAAAGTATATATAGTGTAGCTGTAACTGTGGGTTTTACTTTTTTTGGAAATAAGTTTATTTTTCATGTGTTGTTTCACTTGAATTTTGTGAAATCTGCCAAGCTCTGGGTTATGATGCTGAGACCAGCACGAAGACTCCTCTTCTGTTATTGGTCTCTGTGTTTCTGGGAAGGTGGTCACTGGGAATGGGCTGTTAATTTATGGAGGACTGGCCCGGTCCATTTGGTAGAGTGGTTGTTATTTTGGAAGCAGAGTGGGCAGGTACTGATTCAGGATTTTGGGAGGGTGCAGGGAAACAACAGATGTGCTCTGCAAGAACTGCCATCCATCTTGCAGCCTGGGATAGGTTACTGCAGCGGGAGCTGGCAGGGATCTGGGCAGCTTTGTGGTGGACTGCGGGTGTCCCCATGGCAACGGGATGAAGCAGGACGGAGGACCGTCTGTGTGTGTGCGCCCCCCTCGCCTCTCTCTCTGCCTTCCTGCCACCTGCGCCTCCCTCTGACTGGCACCCACGTCTGGCTGCAGTCTTAACCGCTGTCCTGCCTATTCGATAGAGGCACAGGAAAAGATGGGAATGAATAGGCGACCTTTCTAGAAACTTCTTTTTCCCTCTACGGCCGAAGCTTGCCTGCGGGACGCCGGTGGTGACAGACGTCCCCCTGCCAAGCGAGCTGCTGTTATGCACTTTCCAGATCCCGTTTTCCTTGACTGAGCACAGCCCCTTTGTGTGAGTATGAGGATCACAGCCACTCCCAGGGAAGCCATTTCCACTCTATCGTTATTAAAGCAGATTGTGGTGAGTTTGGGGTCGGTGCAGCATCACTCTAATGACTGACAACTTCTACATTAGGGTGAACACTTAAATAGGCTGGAGGAAGGGTATGAAAAAATCTGGAGGTTTGCAACGGAAAGACAGAGACATACACACACGGGAGTGGGGGGGAGGTTTAGACACCTACGCTGTACCTGAACTGCATGGCTTTGGAAGCAGTCCAGAGTCTCATTTGAGGAGAACATAAAAATTTCACACGCTGTCCATCTTCCTTAGAATTACGACATTTTAATGTACATTTCTGTTCTGCCTTTCCATAACTCCACCTGAGCTGTAACAAATGTGCCAAGTCAACTCCAGTGGGATTTATTGTCAAACCATTCATATACAAGTATACAGTGGCATGAAATAATGGACCCCCAGGACCACAGTGATGGCGGGATGGGGGGGGTGGGGAGGTTCGAAGTACTTAAGGTGCAAAATGCATGACAGTGCAAAACAGGGGTCTGGATACAAAGGTTTACATACATCAGGGGTGGACAATCTTACCCACAAAGGGCCAGTGTGTGTGCAGGTTTTTGGGATAACCTTTAGGTCAGCTGTTCAAACCCAGGTGTGAGGACTCTTCAGCCAATCAGTCCTCTAATTAGTGACCTAATTAGGGAGTTGCAGTGAAAACCTGCACACACAGCAGCCCTTTCTGGATAAGACTGACCACCCCTGACATACATAGTGAGAAGTGTATGTAAACAATAAGTAATATTGCAGCAGTACAATAGGCTGAAATAAGCATAGTGATTGATCATAGTAAGTTAAAGTGACCAGTGCTAGTTTGGGGGGGAGGGGGAGGGAGCTGGGTATGTAGTGTGACAGCCTCAGGGAAGGAGCTGCTGCTGAGCCTGGCGCCGCTGGCTCGGATGCTCCTGAACCTTCTGCCAGGCTGGAGCAGGACAAAGAGCCCATGGGTGTGTCCTCCAGTCTCCGCTGGCCGTTAAATGCCGTATCTGGGCGTGGCGGCGTCAGCGCTGGTGGACGTGCCTGCGTGCCTCCTGGCTGGGCTTTGGCATGGAATAACTAGCGGGACTGCGACATCGTAATTACCCCAGGAATGCTGGCAGATGCCACGAGGAGTCTCTGCCGGCCAAGGCCAGTCAGCCGCCCAGACATTACAGCGCTATACTCCTATAAGCCTTAAGCCTTTCATAAGCAAGCTGATGTTTCATTGTTTATTCTCCTCCTTTTATCGTTATTGTGTAAGTGACAGGTGGACAGGAGCAATTTGATAAACAATCATCAAACTGATTTTTGCGTGATGACCTCTTACAAGCGCCTGTTACCCTGTTGCGTTGAGAGTCGTTCTCCGATGCATTGCTGAACTGGAGCTAATTGTCATTTTTCTGGGCTTAACGAGTCCTTTGTAGTTCACTTTGGTACAGCCTGAGCAGCCCCCCCGGGCTGATGCGAATCACGTATTGAGTATTTAGAGGAACATTGAATTCGAGCTGGTCATATATGAGATATTCACTTGGGTTCCATATTCTCACCAGACCATGTAACAAACCGTCAAACCTGCTCCCCTTACCTGGGGATGGGGGGGGGGTAGCATGGAGCAACAGAGAAGAGCAAAGAGGAAAACAGGTTTCCAGTGATACCTGCTCTGTTCCTGCCTACCAAGCCACACCTACAGCGCTGCTGTTGGGAAGCATCCATCCAGCTGGCCAGCATTCCTACCCGCCAGTTCAGTACAGTGTCCTGGTGCAGTAAAGGCCATGAGCTGGGGCCACCCTGGGCAGGATGCCAGCCCATCCAGCACGCACTCACCGAACTGTGGTTTTGGTCTGGGGTGGGAATTAGAGCACATGGAGGAAGCTCAGTCAGACATGGGGAGACCTTCACGCACAAAGCTGAGGGTGCAAATGAAAGGCACAGCCCAGCAGCTGAGAGGCAGCAGTGTTAGCCTGGAGCTGCCTTCACTCTAGGTAAGCAGAAATCAGCCTCCTGACCTCTGAGGGCAACACTTACAGACACCGTAACCTTACCGGTTAACCTGCTGGGGGAGCTGACCGTCCAGCTGGACATGGCTTTGATCCTGGTACCGCATCCACTTTCAGCAAGCATGTGGCTAATTGTACTGATGGCATCGGTAGCCAGCTGGTGGTGCTGACCTTCTGCCCACGGATGGGTCTTCCAGAGCTTCAGATACCATCACAGGGTCAGGGAGCCAATGGCAGGATGAGTGCCGGGCAGCGACTGATGAGGCACCTGCATTGGCGATGGGTCGAGGAGAATCGCAGATCGATGCCCCATCGTGGTAACTTTCAGAAAGGTTGGAGTGTATCTTGACACTCAGATTGGATGGATGGATGGATGGACGGACACTTTATTAATCTTTAAGGAAATTGCAGGTTTATGGAACCACAATATTGCAATTTAGCTCCTCATTGCTCATTGGTGCAAAGAAGTAATAAGTACAATGGAATATGAGTATGTAAGATATAAATAAAAGAGATATCAAAATCTATATATAAAACATGAAATATATTGGTAAACAGCTCACTAGGTGGGAGGACTGCAAAAAGGAGCCATGGAATTGAATGAGTAGATGGGTGTGAGTGTGTAATGAGTATATAAAATAGGTCTGAGGTTCAGTGTGCTGGGTATGAGATGGTTTGAGTGTGAGTCCAGTCGAGAGCAGGGGGCAGTTATCAGACCCAGGAGGGGCCAGAGTGTTCAGCAGTCGACCAGCCTGGGGATAGAAGCTGTTTCGTGTGTGTCCAAGAAGTAATGTCTCCTAAGTAGCTCATATCCATTGTGTAGGGGCTTTGGGCTGACCTGGGCTGGTGGCTGATGGTGATCAGGTCGCTGTGGAGAGTGCGAAGGCGACTGTGTGTTTGTGGCTGGAGTTCTGTGTGTGATTGGGGGGCCGGGGTCTCACACACATGCCACACACAGACGGCCACACGTGGCGAGCTACAGATGCTCGTCTGCCACCCTTCCTCAGGAAGATGACTCCAGCAGCCCCCCCCCTCAACCCCCGCCCCCCCCCGCAGAGACCAGCCCGTATCTAACGAAGTCCCCCAGGGTCATGCAAAAAACACAAGGCTGACTCATTTCAAAGCTGTGTATCTTCCCTTCTTGAAGCCCCGTCCAGTATGGAAGTGACTGATATGTTTTATTGTGACGCTCGAAGCTTCCCAGAGGGCGCAGATAAGAGATGGCCCTTAGGGGGAAGAAAAAAAGTGGAGGACTGAGTGGACAGTTTCCCCATATTTAACTCTTAAACCTGACCTTAAATACAGTGAGTAGTGTTTCAGTATGGGGTCACCCCAAGGCCCCAGGAGAGAAGCTCGGTTGTCCGTACACATGCCTGCTTAGATTTCTGTGCCTTTGTTGGCCAAGGACGTGGATCATGCTATTTCCCGGTGCCTGCTCCTCTCGCCGTAAAAACCTCCCCGCAGGCGTTTTTCCCTCCCCGGAGCGTGTTTGGCATGGCCACAAGCCTGTTTTCCTGAGCAGAGGGACACTTCGCAGGGGCTGGCAGGAAATCCTCTATTTGCCTCTTGCTTTTCCACGCCTCGGGATTGATGATATTTCCTTTTTCGGTTTGTGCCCGTGTAGGGGATTGGGGAGGGGGGTGGTGGTGTTGCGGTGTTTGATGTGGGGGGATGTAGTTTGCATCAAGCTGAGTCCCACGATGCCGGATGGGCTTTCGAGCGATAGGGAGGTGATGAAAGGGAAGGCCTAGTGTGTGCATGATGGGAAGCAGGCGAGATTTACAGATAACCTTCCCATGGGTTTGTTTGGCTGAGTCTCTGTAGGCCGGGCCTTATGTCTGTCAGCACGGGGCGGAAAAGATGCCTTCTGGTCCGGTTAATGCCCCTTCACCAATCAGCATGTTGATTTTAAAGGCCGGCACGTCAACAAAGTCAACAGTATAGCCATTAAGCAGCCCTGGAACGGGCTGCTGGAAGTGTTGAAAGGTGTTGGCTTGTTTGACATGTCAAACAAGCCATCTTCTGTGGAAAGATTCCTTCCTGTTTGTACATACATGTGAGAGTATCCCTTCTGTATGCCTGTGAGTGCGTCAGCCAATGATATTTTCCCCTGGGTGTGCATGTGAGTGTGTCAGCCAATGATCTTTTCCGCTGTGTGTGCATGTGAGTGCATCAGCCAGTAAGATTTCCCCCCTTCACCCTTGTTCACCTTGTTGGATATGAACTGGGTCAAAACAAAGAAAAACCTTTCCTGTTCTGGCAATGTCAGTTTGCTCTAACCAGGATGGTGGCAGGGAGCTAGAGCAGAGCCAGTCAGAGGAAGCCCCCCAGGCTGACCCCTGACTCCACGGGAGGCAGTTTCCTCTGGCACCCCTCCCCCGTGACCCACTGAACTGTTTTCTGAGGCACTGGGCGTGGGTGGAAGGTTGGGGGGGGTTGCAGTGGAAGAGCGGTTGTAAAAACAGAAGCCCGGCCACTGTTAGCACGCTAGGTGGGTTAAGGGAAAACGCAGCCTCACCCGGACCGCTGGCATGCCAGAAAATAAACGGCGCGCTAATATCTTTTAATGTGCTGCTCGCCTTCCAACAGATTCAAACATGACCTTGCAAATGGCCCATAATGTGGGTGGAGTGGATAAATGCAGTAGGGGGACGTTAGCATCTCTCCGGTAACTCGAGAGTGAATTGCCTCAAATGTCTTGTTTTTAATAGCCATTCAGAATGAACAGGGAGATCGCCAAGTCTCCAGAAGAGGGGAGAGATAATATACAGAGACTGTTTTTTGTCCTCTTAGGGCTTATTCGAAACAAACTGGGGCTTTGGAGCTGGTCCCAGTTGAGGTCTCCCATCTAAATGTTGGCTTGTAATTGTCGGGCCTTCACAAGCCACCCTTTGTCTCTCCGGCCAGAGTTGCGACGGGGGATTGGAGGGGATATTTACAGAATTGCACTGGGGTAGTGACGGTGGTCTCGCCTTATTGGATGACGGGGCGTTCTTTGAGGCTGGACACGTTACTATGGCAACTAGCCCAGCTGACCTTTGACTGCCACTTTGGGACTTCAGAGGACCGGGTGGGCTTGGCGACATTAGAAAAAGATGATAAAACAATCCCTCTGTCTTGCAGGTTTGGATGGCTCTGCCTTTGCTAGGTACAGTCTCCTTCCTCACAGCTCAGAGTCTTTCAGTGAAAGTTGGTCTTAGACTTATTGTTGCATAAATTTAGACTGTCTACTCCATTCTTAATATGGACGCTGGTTCTTGTTAAAATAGATGCTTCGGTCTGTTTTTTGCTCTTTGTCTTGGCTGTGTGTCCCGCCCCCCCCCCCCCCTTTAAAATGAGGGGGCCACTGTCAGTCCAGCCCACTGTCCAAAGATAAGGCTGAGTAATATTTCATGTTTGTTGTGTCCCATGCCATGTTGACTCAAAGCAGGAGAGGATTTTTTCACCCTAAAAGCAGGTGATTGTCTGAGGAGGCGAATGTCTCCCTGGCCCAAATTTCACAGCTTGGTGCCACGATGGGCGGAGCTCCAAGTTACTCGCTGCCATCCTACAGGCCCGTTTAAGTCATGGGCCACAAGGGTCCAGGGGAGGTGCCCCGTCTGGTTCTGCTCCCTCCCAAGCAGCGACCCAGTTTATCCTGCTGGTGTAGTCTCTTAGTCACCGCTGGATGGGATGTTTTCCTCTGGGCTGGGGGAGTGACTGAGTGACCGTGTAGGCTGGAAATGGTCGTTTTACCTACAGCTTACAGGAAGCAGACTTAACCCCCACCCGGGATACATTAGCGATCGGACTCAATGCTGTCTGCCATGCTATGAAGGAACAACTGTGAGGCACCAGCTGCAGTTTAATGGTATACTGGGGGGGTGGGATGGAGTGGGGAGTGGGGGGGGGGGCAGCAGAGAGTAACTCTTTGGTAATGGTGGGGGGTCCCTGAGAAGCTAGAGCCAATCCCATAAAGCCACTTCCCATTTAAGGTGCCCTTTGGACCTTTGACCCGTGCAGATCCACACGGACAGTAGCCTCCCCGCATTCTTAGGGATCCCCTCACACTCTCTGTAGTCCTCATTGACTTTCCTTTTGCCTTATTAAACTCAATATAATAAATCAAACTTAGCTACCATTTACTTACGGTAGTACCAAGTATATAAGCACAATGTAGTACATCTGTCAATAACTTATTGCATTTATATGTAATAAAATGCAAGTAATACGATTGTGGCTGCTTACATGAGTCAGTCACTCAGCCCAGTTTTCAATCCGGAGGATAATATGATCTGATTGGATAAGACTTTGCGTGTCCTTGGGTTGGGGGTGGGGGGGTGTCAGATGTTGGTTGTTAAGCAGCTTCCCTCAGACCTGAGTGTGTGTGTTTGAGTATGCATTTACGCGTGTGTTTACACGTGTGATTGGGGGCACAACGGATGCCACACCCCCTTCAGCTAAGCTCCCTTGTGTGTGCTGACCGTACTCTTCGTAGGATACTTGAAGCTAAATCAATAAGATGTTCTGATGCGTCTAGGTCCGTCTTTTTAAAATCGTCTTTTGAATTCTGTCCTTAGAAATGTTTCAGTGCAGAGAAAAGCTGGAGAAAAAGCTGGGGATTTCGGTACCACAAGGACTGACCATGTGTTTGTCTTTCTCTCAGACTTTTTTTCTCAGATTAGGATTATGGGTATAGGGCAACCTTGCCAGAAGTAATTTTTTTTGTCTCAGGCTTTCTTGCAAGACTACAGATCTTGTTTGCTAATTTTCTAGCATGTCAGCATAAGCCTGATTACCCATAATCAACAAGATAATACTCGTTACAAGCCAATATGATTTTATTGTCTAAATAGTATAAATATTGTCTAAATAAGTAAATTAAATCAATTTACATATCTGTGTACAAGTGTATGGGGCCATTTGACACCTAGTGGAAATCAGTCCAAATGGGTTTTGATTGATTGGTCATTGATATGCCCTCCAGACCCAATACCACAGCTGATGTTAGCACCTGGAATGAGTCTGATACTGTATCACACAGACCAGGTAGTGATGTTAGCAACCAGAATGAATCTGTTCCTGTGTCATACAGCTTAGGTAGTGATGTCAGCAGCCAGGATGAGATTTGATTGCTTTAGATTGGCTGTTCTTCAGCAGTTGTGTTGTTCTGTCTCTGCAGGATTCGGCCCCAGATGGCCAAGGAGAAGATCGAGGGTTGCCATGTCTGCACCTCGGTGACACCTGGAGAGCCCCAGGTGCTTCTGGGAAAGGACAAGGCCTTCACCTACGACTTTGTGTTTGACATAGAAGCGCAGCAGCAGGAGATCTACTCTAGCTGCGTCCACAAGCTGATTGAGGGCTGCTTCGAGGGTTACAATGCCACTGTGTTCGCCTATGGACAGGTTTGCTTTCTCTGGGGGACTTGGGTGCACATGGGGACATGCGCAGCCACATTTTTGAGAAGTGAAACACAAGGCAAGGAATGTCTAGATTTTGAAACCATGGACCATCCAAGAGGGAGCTTTAGTAGTCAAGTTGCAATGTCCTGATCAGGAGTTGAATGGACGCGAGTCAGGAGGCAGAGGTGGTTGCTATAGCGACAGGATTCGGTTGCTGATGCTGTGCTTCGGCAGAAGTTGAGGTTCTAATTCTGCTTTAAACATAGTGCTAAATTATGCTGATGGCTGTCGGAGCGCCCCCTGTCAAGGCAGCAGGCGTGCATGATTCGTATCGGGAAGCAAGTACATCCAATGTAGCTATTTAAGGCACGTGCTCAGTTTTGCTGTATGAGTCACTTGACTCATCACTGGAATGCACTGAGTCGCATAACGCTGTAAGGGGTTCACGTGGTCCCCCACTGCTTGCTCATGGTGTCCGCTGATGTATCCCGCTCGCAGACCGGCTCGGGGAAGACCTACACCATGGGCACAGGATTTGATGTCAGCGTTGCCAAAGATGAGCAGGGCATCATCCCGCGGGCGGTACGCCAGCTCTTCCAAGGCATCGAGCGACGGCAGGCAGAGGCCAGGGAGGCTGGCATTCACTCCCCTGAATTCAAAGTCAGCGCACAGTTTCTGGAGGTAGGTGGGGGTGAAAGCAAGGGGGAGTGTTAACTTCAGGCTAAACTTACATATATACTATACTATACTATACTATACTACACTATACATACATACATACATAAATACATATATAGAACTTGCTTATACATACACATTTAAATGTCAGAAATATATTGATAGAGGTGTGTACCCTACTATTGGTTTTTGTTGCACAGGTTAGCTGATAAGTTCAGTGTTTAAGAAAATTTGGTTTGAGATTTAAAATGCGTTGTTTTTACTTAAGTTAATGTTGTTGTACATGGCGGACAAACTACTTGACGATAAGTAGAGCTTGTTTGTTGAGCCCTGAGTGTTAACAGGTTATTTAATGGATAGATTTAATTTCCCCTGAGTGTTCTCATTGGGAACCCACAAGTCGATGTTTGAGTCTGTGGTGTATTTGGGAGGAGGTGGTTTTAATTAATCAATGATACGCAGGCTCTCTCTCTCTCTCTCTCTGCTGATTACTTAATAAAATGGACTGAGAAACATAAAAACGAAACGTAGGTTTAATGCATCATCACAGATAATTTATACTGTGCGACGGTCATCAATGTAAATCAGATGAGGGGCTGATTGAATCAGGAGATGACAAGGTGATGGCTAACGAGTGAGATTCAGCCAAAGACTGTTCACCTTACGTCCACTGGCAGTGGTTACCACCACTCAAACCATGCATTTGCTTGCCCCCTCCTTTTATTTCAATAAAATGTAATTAAATATTAAATAAATCCACGCCTTATTTAGGAGATGCTGAAGTGGCATGTTCTGCTACCATAGCTAGCTAGCTACACTCTTCTGACTCGCTATATCTATATATTTTGTTTTTGGAACAACAAGCTCACCCCTCCTCTCGTTGTCCATTCACGTTAACCTAACTTCAAGTAGAAAAAGGGGGGGGGGTAGCGA
This sequence comes from Mormyrops attenuatus, assembly GCA_026777985.1. NCBI lineage: Eukaryota > Metazoa > Chordata > Actinopteri > Osteoglossiformes > Mormyridae > Mormyrops > Mormyrops attenuatus. Next base: position 8,330,064 of record JAODKC010000130.1, read on the forward strand.
TTTGCGTTGCCCATACCCTGAGCGGTACTCAGAGTGCTCCCTGCACAGCTACCATTAAGGAGCAATAATTACCTCAATTTTTCCAAGCCTTCTTAGCCACCGTGAATTAGCGTCCCTGGGGAACGACTATGGTCCATTACAGGCTGCCAGGGGAGCCTCTTCCAGGCAGGACTGCAGCTTGATTGTTTGGTTCAGTGGCCTTTCTTCTTGGCTGGTGCCTCCATCCTCGAACCTGTGATTGTTTCTACAGCTGTTTCCATATTCTTTGGTCCCAATGATCTTGGGCTGGCAGCCGAGGTGGTCTGACCCCAGGATCTGGACCAAATCAGAACCTCGTGTCTGTTCTGGAGATGTCAGCTCCTTGAGTAAATGTGCGAGCATTTGTACGTCTCCCCCAGCTGTACAATGAGGAGATCCTGGACCTGTTCGACACCACCCGGGACCCCGATGCGCGGGGCAGGAAGTCCAACATCCGAATTCATGAGGACGCCAGTGGTGGCATCTACACCACTGGGGTGACTTCCCAGCTGGTCACCTCTGAGGAGGAGGTGAGAAGTTTGCCTCAGACCTTTTCTTGAGTTTCCTGAGTAATAAATCCAGGCCAGACTGACCATCATTGAGCACAGTAACGCAAATATAAGAGTCTGAAACACAGTAACGTCAAAGTCTTAGGCCCTACCCTGTATAAGAAGCATCAGCTGAACTTTGGTTTTGCTTGTAATCCTGCCTTATATATTGCCTAATTTTTTGGTTAATATCTTCAGTGATCGATACTGTCTTGTGAAGGCTCGCACTCTGTGTCTTGCTGAGGGTGATTTGGTGCTGGGTCAGCTTTGATTTATAACCTGGGGAATGGAAAGCTGAGAAGGACTTAGCATGTTTTCATTGGTCCATCTTCTCCTTGATGGTGTTGCAATATGGATTAATCAAACAGGGGTCAAGCTGATTGATTTATGGGCAGCCGCCAAAAATACGCACAGTGTGTGTTTGTATTGACATTGGAAAAAACAGGGAGAGTTTCCAAAGTGTGTATATTCTAGACCCGATGGCACGGTGGTTTAGTGGATAGCAGTGCTGGGTCACACCTCCAGGACTGGGGAGTCACAGCATGTGTGTGGTGGTTATTCTCTCAAAGGCTGCCTATGGGAACTCCACTTTCTGCCCGCAGTCCTTAGACATTAGCGGTTAGGCTAATTAATTGGCTTTTTCAGCTTGCCAACAATGTGTGTGCCCTATAATGTTTCTGAATTATTCTGTATAAATGGTGCAGGAATGTATTACAACACACCCATGTAATGTGTCTTGGGCGACTCTGTTGTGAAAGGCGCTACATGAAAATATACTGAATTGAATTGAATGATGGACTGGAATGGCATCTCGTTCAGGGTTTACCCCTGCTTACTGCCCTGCCCTGTACTTTCTGAGACAGGCCTTCTGTGTCCCTGTACTAGGTAAGTGGTTAGATTGATATAAATAGGTTAGACTGATATAATCTTCATGGATTTCAAAAGCAAGACTTCACACACATTATGAAGCATAGGGGTTGTCCTCCACTTCGGATAGAGGTAGTTTTTGGGGTTAAGGTCATTTTCGGTGGGATTTGTGTTTAAGTCATTAAGCCCAAGACCTGGCTATATGGTACCATCGCACTTCCGTTCACGGTTTTGTATGGTTCTGCCACGTGCCGATTGATCCCTGGCCGTCCGCAGCTGCTGCAGTGCCTGAAGCTGGGGGCCCTCTCGCGCACCACGGCCAGCACGCAGATGAACGCCCAGAGCTCACGCTCCCATGCCATCTTCACCATCCACCTCTGCCAGATGCGGCTGTGCCAGTCCAACCAGCTGGTAGGCTACTGACGTGACCAAAAAAGCGAATTTCATCGCCAACCTCTTTTAGTCTTTGCTTCTATCCCCCATCCCGCTATTAGCTCAAAAACGCAGAAATAAAAATTCTTTACCCAACAAAACAATTCTGTTTGATTATAATTAATGATGGGTACTGAAGCACCCAAGATGTTTTGGGTAGTTAAACTCAGCACTATACAAAACAACAACTTAAGCCTCTAACTTAATGTTATGGCGACAGATCCAGTACCTGCGCCATTCCAAAAGCGTTCGAGCAAACGAAAATGGACGCATGCAAAGCCTTAAAATCCAACACAAGTTTCTTTATCTGTAAACATAAAGTCCAGTTACGATATGTTCTTAAACCAAACAAAAGGAAAGGCTGTATTTACACAGTCAAGAAACTATTTGCTCCACAAGTAAATTCCTTCCTTATTCTTTTTAAAGTGCAACTCAATAACTGAAAAGGATTATGGGTCCCTTTCACGTACACAAAAAAAAGGGTCATCCCAAAATAATCAATATAGGGGTCTTAACTTATACTTGAATGTTAACTGAATTACTACAATAGCCAAGAACTAAATATTCACCCCCAAGTATACAACAAATAAAACAAACATCAAACTCCCAGACATCGCATACAATTACCAGCTATGGCTCCAACACTTAATAATCGTTCTTTTTCCCCAGATGAATGGTGACATGAGTGAGGAAATGGAAGATGTGTCTCAGAGGTCCATCACACAGCCTGAGTACGAGACGCTGACGGCCAAGTTTCACTTCGTGGACCTGGCCGGTTCGGAGCGGCTGAAGCGTACCGGCGCCACGGGCGAGCGAGCCCGTGAGGGCATCTCCATCAACTGCGGACTGGTACTCATGCTGTAGTTGTTAGAGGCAACTGCCTCATATGCTAGCCTCACAATGCTTGTTTATAGCCTTGGGATCAATAAAGTCTGTCAGTCTGACTGCCTGTATCTATTGATCTATCTAAACTAGAAGAACGTGAAATTATGAACTTCCTGCGTCTGAATGGCTAACAGCTAACCTTCATTGATGGTCTGTAGTGCATGCTTTTAGTCGCTCGTTAAGAGTGATTGTGTTTATGTGTGTTTGGCAGCTGGCCCTGGGCAACGTCATCAGTGCCCTGGGAGATCAGAGTAAAAAGAGCAGCCACGTGCCTTATCGGGACTCCAAACTTACCCGGCTGCTGCAGGATTCACTGGGGGGAAACAGGTGAGGCAGCGTCCATATCCAGTGCATGGCACAGCTTATTACGGGCTGCTCACCAAGGGTTTAGGTTTGGTTTCAGCATTGGTAGGGACCAGATCAGCCTTGTACCTCCCGCCGCCCTAAACACACATGGTACTCCCACCGTATTGGTTGGGACATACCGATCCACGCCCTTGCCACTCACTAACCACTCCCCCCATATTCCGATCCCAGTCGAACCCTGATGATCGCCTGCATCAGCCCATCCGACCGGGATTTCATGGAGACCCTCAACACGCTCAAGTACGCCAACCGCGCCCGAAACATCAAGAACAAGGTGGTGGTGAACCAGGACAAGACGAGCCAGCAGATCAGTGCCCTGCGTGCCGAGATCGCCCGTCTGCAGATGGAGCTCATGGAGTACAAAGCGGTGAGGGGACCGAGTGGCCGCCAGCTGAGGAGCAGCCTATGGGACAACCATGGCTATTGGATTGTTGTTCTTGCAAGATTGGGTCTTTGTATCCTAGGGGCTCTGTAAGGCACAGCTGGTGTATCGTAATACCAAAAGAACCAGCAAAAGCAGCGGTGTTTAAGGAACCATACTGGCCATGAGATTCATTTGCCAGCGTGATGCTGGTTTCAGAAATTTTGCCTATGTCAGTTTCTGCTTTTCTTTGTGAAGAATGTTTCTTGTCATGCTTGCTGAGTATTTGGTTTAGTGTGATGCCTGAACGGCGGAATGAAGGGGTGGTCATTGCTCTCTGGTGCCCCCTACAGGGCAAGCGTGTAGTTGGTGAAGATGGAGCGGAGGGCTTCAGCGACCTCTTCCAGGAAAACTCCATGCTACAGAAAGAGAATGCTACCCTGCGGATGAGGGTGAAGGCCATGCAGGAGACCATAGACCACCTTAACAGTCGTGTCACCCAGCTGCTCTCTAGTGAGGTTAATGCCTTGCTGGCAAAGTCAGGTAAGCACCCACTGTTGACCCCCCAAGAGTCCTTAGTCTCCAAAATAATGAATTGTTACTTACAGTGCTTCCCCCTTGCATCCCCTTGGCTTTTTGGTTCAATGTTTGCTCCATTTAGTTGTCAGTATTATTCTTGTTTTTTTTAACTATCCTTTTTACTGTGCTTTTACCGTTGCTGCAGGTAATGGTAATGAGGAGATTGGTACATTAATCCAGAACTACATCAGAGAGATTGAGGAGATCAGGTATGTCCCTCTTTTTGGTTGGCTGGAAGATGGTTAACCTGCTGTGTTGGAAGCTATGAGCTTCGATGATGGTTTCTGACCCCCTCGGTGTTCATGTTCCTCCCAACGCAGGTCAAAGCTACTGGAGAGTGAGGCCATGAATGAGTCACTCCGCCGCAGCCTCTCCCGCCTCTCCTCCAGGTCCCCGTACCCCGCCCCACAGGGCCCCGCCCAGGGCCACCCTCTTGGCTCCTCCCCCTCCATCTCCATGGAGGCCGAGATGACTGATGTGATTCGCCGAGCCAAGCTGGACATCGAGAGGCTGAAAAAGAAGGAGAGGAAGCAGCGGAGGAAGAGGTGAGTCAGCAGCCGGGACGCCCTCCTGTAATTCTGAGTGCGGCTGCTAATATATTCCTGAGAAAAAGCTACTTGTAATTACCTCAAATGAATGTAAGTCCCTCTGTGGGTAGAATGAATATTCCATGCCCTGGAAGATATCAGGAAATTGTGATTAAGGTGGGAATTCAAGCTATGGTGGAAAACTGTCTGTAGCAGAAATAAAAAGAAAAGTTTTTGTACATTTTAAAATGCGGGACCTTGGGTCAGGGGCATTTCTGCTTCTTCTGTATTCCGATTCCAGATAAATAATTTCACTTTGCTTGCATCTGTCATGTCATTTTGGTCATTGTGGCACTGATTATGTTTGACGAGTGCTAAGTGAGGCGGTCAGTTCATTACCTGAAGATGCAGATATAGCTGGTGCTGCATGCCTGGCCCTGCAATTGCCTGCTAGACGCGGGATCTGTGACCATCTGCGTGGCGGGGACCCGATTCAGGAGATGCCCCTTCAGTCTCTCTTCTCACAATCGGCCCCTTTGTCTGGGAGGAGGAGATGGCAGCCGGGGACAATTTTTAATGGTGATTTGTAGCTCTTTCCAGACAGAGAAGCATAAACCTGCCTGAGTTTCAAATTAATACCCCAGCCCTGTGCCACCTGGGACCTTGCCAGTCAGGATGTGATGTGCCCAGCTGGCGCATCATAAAATGGGTCACCGCGTATCTGACCAGCGTACTCGGGAAAAGAGGACGTGAAAGTTGTGTGAAGTGAAACAGCTTTATTGCGGATGATTTGACATTAATAGGTTCTCGGAACTGCCCCATGTAGGGGGTGCTATAGATAGCATGGCTCTAGGGTTATTAGAGATGGACAAGATGAAGGAAGTACACTGTACTGATACGTCGTACCACCAGCTGATTGAGCAAGTAGTTTGGGGGTGGGTTGTGTCCTCAGTAAAATAGTCACATCTCCATTGGGCCCTTGACCTTATACCCATATATTAAAATGCTCTAAGTGCGCTGGATAAATGCCTGACCCTGTGCTTGGGGCCCAAGTTGCATTCTCACCTGTGTATGTGTGCATATCCCAGAAGGAGAGCCAGATATACTTGTGCAATTAATGCACCATTTAATTTCAGTCCTGGGAAGGAGAAGGGACTGAAGAAAAGAGCCAAGATCCAAAATGGGGAGACCATGGAGAACGGGGAGAGGGTAGAACTTCGCGAACACGGAGAGGCTGAATCGGATGGCAATGATGCTGAGGTAGGGTGACCTAGGTTCACTGGATACTTGTCTCGTGGAAGCCAACAGATAACCTCCAGGACTGATGGCCACCTTATCATAAATAAAATTTGTAATCTATTATTGAGCTTGTCATGTTTGTTTGCATGTGTCTTCCTTCAGGAGGAAGACCAGGAAGAGAGTGGCTGTGATGAAGATGAAGAGGAAGAAGAGGGGGAGGAAGAGGAGGGTGGTCGAGAGGAGGAGGAGTTCGAGAGTGATGAGAGCCTGGTTGACTCTGATTCTGACTCGGATGAGAAAGGTTAGAGATTAAGAGAGCCGATGTGAGCCTGATTGGGTGTGATGCCTGAATCTTCAATGAAAAGAATTACTGTGGAAACTGTTTCGCATAAATTTTACTTAAGGCCTTTAGTCATGTTTGTGACTCACGTCAATGTCAATATCTGTCACACAAGTAGCTGTAATAGAAATTGTAGTTGGACGTTCTGCTATTAGTTCTTTGAGCCAACTTTTGGGCAGAAATACACAATGTGACCTTCGCTGTCTTGGGTCCTTCATCCTCCTTCATCTCCAGCAGACTTCCAAGCGGACCTGGCGGACCTGATGTGTGAGATAGAGATTAAGCAGAAGCTGATTGATGAGCTGGAGAACAGCCAACGGCGGCTGCTGATGCTGAAGCTGCAGTACGAGGAGAAGCTGATCCTGCTGCAGAACAAGATCCGTGACACTCAGCTGGAGAGGGACCGCGTGCTGCACAACCTCAGTGAGTCCTGCTGCTCACCTTAATCAGCGGTTTATTGTTGGAGTCTAACCCCTGTCACCAATCAGCCTCAACTTTGAATACATCATGCGTGTATAATGAAACCCAAATATTATACAGATGTAGCTAATACAAAGTTTTCCTTTTGCATAATCTACCATAGACAGAAGGTCCTGTAGATAAAGACATTTGGATGGCGCCGTTAGGGGTTTATTTGCATTAAATGGGTATAAACTCACTGTTTACCTAGAGGCTCTGTGTACTGTTGATAACTGAACTACGAGTTTGAAAGCTGGTAAGACAGCACTGTCTTTCTCAGTCAGTCTGCATCCTTTTCCTCCAGTGGGGCTTCCCAAGTCTCTGAAGACCGTGATATTGACTGGGAGGAGATCACATTACATTACACTGATTTAATACTGTTCATTTCAGGCTATAACCAAATTAGCTTTAACCAGGGATTTCAATACGCAGACAGAAGAGTCCTCGTAGCTGCAGCCTTGCTTATTTAGAGCTTATCCTGTCTCTGTAGTGTCCATGGAGAACTACACGGAGGAGAAGGCCAACAAGATCAAGGCGGACTATGAGAAACGGCTGAAGGAGATGAACAGAGACCTGTTGAAGCTGCAGGCGGCCCAGAAGGAGCACGCCCGTTTGCTGAAGAACCAGAGCCGTTACGAGCGCGAGCTGAAGAAGCTACAGGGCGAGGTGACCGAGATGAAGAAGGCAAAGGTGACTATCACACGTAGGAAGTGTCTCACAATTTGGCTGGTGGATGGATATTATTCCGGAACTGTGTGGTTTATCTTAGAGAACTGCTACGCAGGTTGCTGATTAGTCTTCCCACCACAGGTGGCGCTAATGAAACAGATGAAGGAAGAGCAGCAGAGGCAGAGGATGATTGAAGCCAAGCGAAACCGTGAGATTGCACAGCTCAAGAAAGAACAGAGGCGGCAAGAGGTGAGCTCGAGGCTTCCAGGAAAACAACACCATGGGGATTAGAGCAGTGTTTTTCAAACCAGTCCTTGGGGACCCCATGACAGGCAGGGAGCTGGGTGGGAGCTAAAATGTGGACTGCCTGGAGGTTTAAGAAACCCTGGTTTAGGGAATGTGCTTGGTTTACAGATTCCGCTTCCCTGGTGTCTTTTGGGGGTGATTTGTTTTCCCCATCTCTCTGTGTGATGCAGTACCAGATCCGGGCCCTGGAGTCCCAGAAGCGGCAGCAGGAGCTGGTACTTCGGAGGAAGACCCAGGAAGTGACGGCGCTGCGCCGGTTGGCCAAACCCATGTCAGAACGTGTAGCCGGGCGCGTAGGGCGCCGCCTGCAGACTCTGGACTCGGGTGTCGAGCCATCCGGCAGCACCGCCTCCTCCGAACAGGAGTCGAGCCGCTCCGTCTCCAGCATTGTGCGCCAGTGGAACACCAAGCTCAACGGGGACTTGGCTGAAGGTGACAGCCCCCTCAGCGGAACCCGTACTATCAGGTCTGTGCCACCCCTGTGTCTCTCCATCTGGGCTGTGCTGGATATCACTAAAATATAATTTTTCTCTTAATATTCCTGAAAACTTTCACTGGAGCAGTTGAGGATAATGGTATTGAAGAAGGACCTGTGCTTTTGGATGAACATAGCTGTTAACACTCAATCAGGGTCCAGTTTAGTCTTAATGGCCTTGTATCAGGTCTTGCCTCTGTGCCAGACCTGCTCCAGTGTTAGATGCTGAAGCTCAGGTAATGCTGAGTCCCATGGGAAAAACCTTCAGTCAAATGGAAAGACAACTGACTGCACTGACATCCATGCAGCACCAGGAAGAAGTTTCCCAGGAAGGTGGTGGGCAGCGGCTTGTCCAAGGCGGCTCGGCAGAAGTGGCAGGCCCTGGAGCGGAGGGTAACGGACATCGTCATGCAGAGGATGACCATTGCCAACGTGGAGGCAGATATGGACCGGCTCATTAAGGTGCGCCCTCTGGTGACAGCTGGGTGGAAAGGCAGAAGAGCATAGCCGTATAACTGCACTGGTTGCTATTAGAGATCCATTGTGTTTATAAACACATTACATCTGTACATGTTGACCATCCACCCTGAAATTAGCCTGAAAATTTCTTTGCCGCTTGTAGACCATTTTTGGTATTGTGTTGTGGTACCCAACTCTAGTGTTTTGCATTTTCAGGTTGATTTGGTTTTTATTTTTCGTTGTTGCTTTATTGTTTCCTAGTTGCTTTTACCATCCTGCTTGGAATCTCGGGTGTTAATCTGTAGTTAACTAAAAAAAATTTTTTAACCTTCCAAGCCAGAGCCTGACATCGCTGTTTTAGTTGAAGCAGTTTAGCCAAGGAATCCCCCTCAAGGGTTCAACAAAAGGACTCCTCCAGAGATTTAATGGGACTTTAGGCCTTAACTGCTTACCCCCTGATTCTTAACCATGTCATGTATACCGCCCTGCAAAAATTCTCCTCCTCCCTCTGCAGAAACGCGAGGAACTGTCAGTGCAGCAGGAGGCGCTCCTGCGTCGGCGGGAGAAGCTGCTGGCGGAGTCTCCGGAGGAAGGGGCGCGTCTCCTGCAGGAGATGAATGAGGAAATCGAGGTGTTCAACGCCAACATTGACTACATCAATGACAGCCTGTCTGACTGCCAGGCCACCATCGTACAGATCGAGGAGACCAAGGCAAGGGCACTTGGTGACGAGGCACCTCACATGCTCACGACCCGTGTATCAGATGACCTTTGACCTTTGATAATTTGTCACTACTCTTACATTCCATTTGCATAATGGACACGTATTCAAGGCCGGCATTAGCAAAGCTTCCTTTCTGGAATGTGCGAAGCCTTTATCCTTTCAGATAGATGCTTTTTTGATGAATTGCTGTGTAAACATTGACGTCAGACTAAAAATCAGGGCTGGGACTTGAACACGCAACCTACTGGTCACACATGAGAACCAGCAGGATGCTGACGGCTGCTGACAAAGGCTTTGAGTGTGGCAGTGCATTGGATGGGAAGTCACTGTATGTGGGAAGCACTGCACTGAGAGCTGTGATCTCATGCTATGCTGGTGAACTGCCCCAGCTATGTAACCCATGTGCATATTTCCAAAAATTGTATAGGTCAATATACAGAAGCGGACAGCACATCAATATGCTTAAATAGTATTGATGACTTTCTCTCTGCATTGCAGTACTTAGTGAAATTATTCATGCAGTAAAAAAGGGAAGTTCTGCACTGTAAGAGGAAGTTTTGCCAAAAGGAAGTGACTGGGCTAGCATGGTGAGGTTGTCTGCTTGTCGGGGAGGGCTCGTGGTCTGACTCGTGGCTGGTTGCGGTATGCAGGACGAGCTGGACTCAGTGGACACCTCTGTGGTCATCAGCTCCTGCTCCTTGGCCGAAGCTCGCCACCTGCTGGACTACTTCCTGAAAGCCTCTATTGAGAAGGTGAGTTCGAATGGATGCAGGTTAACTTCAGTTCTTCATTACTACAGCTAATTTATCTGCTGCTGAATCAAACGGTTAGTGGCTCATGGAATGGTTGATTTACAGCAGCCCACCTAATATGGATGGCATAAGGGGCCTCTGAGCAGGTTGAGGATATTGGAAAATGCTATGGACTGGATATGATCTAGCAAAGGCTACCACCTTGTGGCACTCACAGGGACTGCAGGTGGCTCAGAAGGAGGCACAGATCCGCCTACTAGAAGGCCAACTGCGGCAGACAGACATGATGGGTTCAGCCCACAACCATGTGATCTTGGATGCCCTGAGGGAGAAAGCAGAGTGCATCCCGGAACTGCAAGCCCTTATTCAGAACGTGCAGCAAGGTGGGTGCCATATTTCTCCTAATTTTCTCACCTTCTGTCCATCCCCAGACACTCCTCACATTTCTTAACGGCCCCTGACCTGGTCCCATGATCCTAGGTGACCTTCCTCTACTTCTGCTCTTTGCATAATCGCTCTATATGGTCAGTGGTGTTATTTTCTATAACTTGTCTCTGCCCATGATTATCTTCTAATCCATGACCTGAGATGTTGTGAGCATTGGTTGTGGTATAATGCCAGGGGTGAGTGTCACTAGTTTGCAGTGTCCCAGCTGAGTTCTCTCACACATCTCTGCACCTCCTGATGCAGCTGCTCACCATAAATACTACAACAACTATTCATCCTCCAGGCTTTCGTGGTTGACCTCTGCTCTGTGTAAGTTGGTGCTGCACGTCCTGGTGCCCTACCTAATCGGTTATCTTGCACATGCGTAGTTGACGCCCATGAACTTCCATGATCTCCGCCGGACAAAAAAAATGGGTTACACACACACTGTCCACAGCTATCCGGCATAAACCCCTGATCACAAAATTCACGTCACCTCACTCTGTGCGTGACTGAAAGGGCGCATGGGAAGGAAAAGTATGAATCGGCCTTTAGATCAATGAATACTAGTGGCACCGGAATTTTCTGCAGCCCTTAACCTTGGATTGCCATGTGTGGACCAGGACCGCGGCTGATCGCCACGCAGCTACAGAACCAAGATTATACTGGATTCAGCCAGTGTATGTGCGGCCTTTCATCACTAATGACATCATAGTTGATTAACCTCATGTCATCATGATCGGGATGGTACAGGCGATTCTGTGAATAAAAGTCATATGCGTTACCGTAACTCCAAAGCTCCATGGAACAAATTTGTTCAGTCTAATTAGAATGTCAGCCATTCAGTTATTTAATTATTCAACAGTTAACTCTGAAAGTAATCTATTTAATGATTAATCAGAATTTGCACTGTTTAATTACATTAACATTACTTTTTATACTGTTTACCCGTACAAGCCCACAAAAATATCAGATTAAATCATGCTCAGAATTTAATCAGCTAATTAGCTGATCAGGAACAGAAGCCGGTATACAGAGGGGGGGGGGGGTCCCAAGATGCTACATTTTCAGCCCTGGAGACCACAGAGCAGAACGGTGCCACCTGAGTGAAGAAATAGTTTCTTATATCAGGCGGCTTACCACTGTAATGAAATGATTTTGCTGCTTGCACAAGCACATATCCAATCTTGCTCTCCTTTGACATGCGCACACAGGTGAGGACAAAGCCTGGTGTCTGAATGCAGGCTCAGCAATTTATCCAGCACCCCTGGAATATTTTTTTGTGGTGGGTTGGGGGGTAGAGCTAAAGGCTATTCTACCAACTATGGGATTTGAACCATTGACTTCCTGATCACAGACACAGAGGCCTAACCTGCTGTACCACGCACCCTTCCCCCCGCCATTAGTATTTAAATGTTTACCCATATGTTTAAACGGGAGGTCTGCCCACCCTGTTGGGTATGTGTAGGATTCATGATGAATACGCCCAATAACCGTGTCCCCCCAGAGAACGGCTATGCCAGCACTGACGAGGAGGCCTCGGAGTTCAGTCAGGCGTCCGAGGGCAGGTGAGCCTCCGCTTCCTGCACGACCGACCTGGATGGCTCAGCGCCGGCAGGAAAAGCCTGGAAAACCATCATCCCTTCTGATTTCTTTTTCCCGCAGTTTCTCCCACTCCTTCCAAATGAAGGTGTCGACCAGTCAGGATGACTTCAAGCTCAAGGTAAGACACAAGGTCCCCCCTCCTTCTATGTCTGTCCAGAACGCCGCTTAACATTGGTGTTCCTGGTCCTGCCCAGCATGATGCGCGATGTTATCAGCCACGAGCAGGTGCCGTTTATTCTCTAGAGTGGGCTTCAGTCGGCTAAATAACTGTAAATCTAATAGTGTGCATACCACAGTCTGGAAGTCTGCACTGTGTCCGGAAGCTTCCGTCCGATGTGTTCAGCGCGGTACGGTGCCTGATGTTGTGCCCCGCCCTTTGCAGACCGAGCCCCGGCTGTCTGCCCAGCTGAAGGCCGTGTCTGCAGAGCACCTGGGGCCCATGCTGGATGTGGGCAGCAAGAACATCACCAAGTCACTGGCTTCCCTAACGGAGATCCAGGAGAATGGCCTTGCCTTCTTGCCGAGAGACTCCTACTACCGGGACAGGGTCTCTCGCACCATCAGCCTGCCTGTCCGCGGACATACATTGTGAGTTAGCATGAGGGTGTACATATTTACATTGCTGTTTGTAAGCCAATGGCAGGGTCGAAAAGGTGTGGCTCGAAAGTGTCGTCTTTTTTTTTTTTTGGGAAATTATCCAACCCCTCCCCCAAACCCACAGCATTTTGAGTCCTGGAAACCCCCGTACCAAGTTTAGTCACTGTGTAACACTGCATCTTACATGATCCCGTTTAAGTAAGTCCATAGACCAACCGTTTTATCCTCCACAGTGAGACTTGTCTGCCCCTTTTGCAGTCCCAGGCAGTCCCGGGGCCCGGATACATCTCCACTGATGCGCAGGAAGTCATATGACCGGGGGCAGCCATTCAGGTAGCCCCAGTGTGTGGGGAGAACTGTAACTCAACAGACGGACAATCTAGTTGGCCGAGCAGGTAATCTCCACGCCCTGTCTTGTCCTCAGGCCCCCGGAAACAGGGTATACTCCACCATCCTCCCCGCCACTTCGCCCACGGAATGACCGCAATGTTTTCTCCCGCCTGACCAGCAACCAAAGTCAAGGCTCGGCGCTGGACAAGTAAGCCGACACCCACGGTGCCTGTGTATACTGCCACTGCCTGCCCCGTGCAAACACCACTGCAGTGTTTTGTCCCTATCAGCAGGGGACGCTGTTGCTCTTTGCTGAACAACTCGCACAATGAGCATGTTTTTTGTATTGATATCTGTGGAGAAAACCATTTGTGGTTTTAATGACTTTAATGGTCTCTTGCTGGTTGCATGCACACAGATATTCTTTAATCTCTGATATTTTAAGCAGATACTTCTCCCTGAGGGTTCACTGTCTTATTTTCCTTAGAACATTTGTTTTTCAAGATTTCCACCCAATCATTTGTTTCCTCTCATTATTTCACCAGAAAAGCATGTCAAAGTTTTATGATCGGTTCATGCTCTTCTGTGTACTCAACTGGGTTGGTTTTGTTGTGTTTCCTAGGTGCTTCGTTCATCGTTATTAATTCAGACTCTTGCGTAGAGAGCTTTCACTTGCATCAGCTGAATCTGACGCCCCATGTGACCAGAGGGTTGTTACTTAGAAGCGTGATGTTTGTAATTTTGCTAATGGGTGTCAGCACGCTTATTCAATGAGATATCACTCCGTGTTTTAATTACATATATAACACTTGGAATAAGGGTTTTGGGGGTTTGGGAAATATCACAATTTAAGAAAACCAACCAAATGTCCCAGATGATGCCCCATAGACTATGACAGATTTTAAATGCCTTACATCAGGGTTTTAGACCTGATATCCATACAATAAAGCCTATACCGTCGCACATCTGCCCCTGGGATTTTGGGAATAATTAACTACTTTAATGTGAGTCAGTGAGACCATTAAGAAACACTAACACGCGTGTGTATAAATGTTCACGTTGCTCTTTGTGGCATTAGAATTTTTTGTGAGGTTTAATTTTGACGCCTCGGGATGGACCTGAAGCCAGGCTCTCTATCACATGGTAGATAACATAGGTCTCACCGCAGTAGGTCTCACCGCAGTCAAAAGGAGAGCACAGACAGAAGCTGTCTGTTTATGCTCTTGATCACCCAATAGAGAATTACCCACAAAACAGCAGGTGCTGGTGTTTGTGGTCTAAATGACTTACCACCCCAATTACCTTTTATTGCCAGTAGGGAGGGCTGCCTTTTTGCCCCCTGTTGTGAATTTTTGCTCTTTCACTCCGAGCTGCCAGGAGGTTAATTCCCCACCCTGTTTGTTACTTAGTTTTCCTTTGATGGTGCTGTACTGGGGTGAAGAGCTCAGTATGAAGTTTTCCAGCTTCAATCGGCACAAAAACCTTTGTCAAGGGAAATTAGCGAACAAAGTGCTAAGCGCTGGTGCGGAGCAGGGAGCAGCGGGAGTCCAGCTGACCAGCTCGCTTTTAACACACATCGAGGTCGTGACGAGTACGAACACAGAACGGACATGAGACAGGAGGAAGGGTGAGCTCAGTGATGACAGGACGACAATCTCAAACTTCATCCCCTAGAGAACATCGGCTCCTAACTTCATTTTCCAGTAGTATGTTTAGAACAATGGTAAAGGGTTGTCCCCCATCCTGAGTCATTCCCTGCCTTGAGCCCGTTGTTTCCGGAATAGGCTCCGGACTCCCACAGCCCTGCATAGGGTAAGCGGTATAGAAAATCAATGAATTAATAAATATCTATAAAGTTAGGTATGGAAGAGATGGCAATGTATCGATGACCAATCATATCAGCCTTGATCCCAAGTCTATAAAAGAGGCACTTCAGGGCCCTAATTCCCCCGGCATTAATCACAGAACAGGATGAACCAAGTGGCTTCTATTTTATTTTAGTTTCTCGACGCTATTCCCTTAACATGGTGTTTCAAGCACAACTTTAGATTGACCCAGTTCAAGCTATTGCTGCTATTGCATCGGAGTCATTTCGCAGGTGGAATTGTGGGGACGAATGCATATTGTTAGCAGAGGAATAATCGTCTCATGTTAAACCAGTTTGACAAAATGTTGGTTTAGATTCAAAAGCCATTTCACGCCTATGAAATGTATAGATTGGTCAGTCATCGTCTGCGAGGCAGGATAGTTATATAGAGGCTCCTGCAATGTTCAGTCTTAACTATCTTTCTAAACTTGGCATCCTCTTTCCTGCTAACCTGGTCTACCTTCCTCGTCCGCTGCCTGCAATCGAGACTGCCATTTCCCTTACCCTTGCCCACCCATCTCTTTGAGTACCCCTCCCACCCCCCTAACCCTGCTGCTGTTCTGTCTTTAGGTCGGATGACAGCGACTCCTCTCTCTCGGAGGTGCTCAGGTAGAGATCTCTCAGTCTCTGTCATTCTCTTGCCTGGTTCATCAGCCTCAGGCCCCGCCCTCATGGGGGAGGGGCTTCTGTGTATGCATGTTTAACCTGTGTGGTTACCCTCACCCCATCTTTCTTCTGTGTGTGCTGTGTTCCTCAGACAGAATGAACCTTGAAAGCCTTTAAGCTGACGTCAGCGACATAAAACACAAGCCACATTTGGAAATGGAAGGCTGGTGCAAATGTAATAACACCTGGTCACCACTAGATGGCTATGGATCAAGTCACATAAATTTCACAGATATGTATCATACTCTTTTCTGCCAATTGCCTTTCATTCTGCTATAAGAAGATAAAATCTAGAACGGAAGATAAAATCTAGATTTTATTCTGATTTCGACTGGAATACTTATAATTTAGCAGACAATTCTGGGCATATTATCAGCTGTTTGCGGTACCACGCACTCCCTGGCTTGGTAACTCAGAGCTGGTACCCAACCCTGCTCACCACGGCAGTTACACTGACACTGCTGTTGTGTCTCTGTGCTTCTTTTGCGTAGGAATTCCCATGAAATATTACCAGGTAGCAGGCACCAAACATGACACCACAGTCAGGGTTACAGCTACATGCTGCTAATCTTCTGTCTGTTATCTTCAGCCATGGTGCGGCTGAAGCTCTCCACAGCCCCACACCAGGCTTGTCATGTGACTTTCAGGTGATTCATTCATATGAGCCCCCCCATCCCACTCCTTCCCATTTTCTTTGAAGCACAAAAAGCTGCCACATTTGCCCCACTCTCCCCCCACCCCCATCAAAATGAGACCAAGGGTTTTCTTCAATCCTGGCTGCTGGGGGGACAGGGTGTGAATCTGGCGGCCCCGTGTGTCTCTGCACAGGCCTCCACGTTTCTCTGCGGGTGGGCGGGGCCACCACGCATCTTGCTTTTGGTTAAAATGCTGCATGACACTTTCCTTGTGAATTGGGGTTCAGATCTCTGCAGTACCGTGGCTGTCGCTGTCTCTATGGCTTTATTTTCACTCCATTTTTAGCCTCTGGCAAATATGCATGCCGCTTCTTTTTGCACTTGGGTTTCAATTTGAGGGTGGGGGTGCTTTGTGAGAGTACATTTCGGCAGGCTGACTATGGGGGTGCTGTGAGCTGCAGGAGGGGTGCCACCACGTGCTGGCGCCGTTTCCCCATTTTGCACTAGCACGTTCTCCTGCGGGTAAGTGGGCCTTCCTGTACGCTTCCTGTGGCTTTGTGGAATTCTGGGTAATGCTCCTGCTTTGGGGAGGCTGCACACTGAGGAAAAAAATGCGACTGGCCCCTGCGATGAACTCAAGAAGTTTGCATTAAATGTGTGGAGATCCAGCCTGGCGTTTCTGCTCGCTGATATGTGGAACACCGGATCTCATTAAAACTTCTTCTAAGAGGTCTCTCACCCGTGCTGTTTCTGCTGGAAACTATTCCAGCAAATCCTCAAATTCCATTTCTATTTCAGTCAGCTGCAAGAGATGGTCCTCTTGGCTACTTGAAATGGAACTTAATTAAAGGAGCTGGGCAGGAGCACTGGGCCACAGCTCGGGGGAGATTTAGTGATATCAGTAACTACCTTGAAGTCATGCAGACATCATGTATCCCCCTGTCCTGAGGAATAGACTATTCCATTCTGTCTGTTAGCCAGTCCTACCAGAATTCTTGTCTTCTAAAGTGTCCTGTATCCATTTACGTGTAACTACCTGCCCCCTCTTCCTGGGCATTCCCTCTGCTCCTCTGTGGTCTGCTGGATCTTGCTGCTGCTGGCCTATTAGGACCTCTTTGGCCCACAGAGACCAATTTTTGCCAGTTCTGCTTTTGTCTTGCTCTGCTGGTTCTTTCTCTACCCGCGAGGCTGACTGCTGGGGGACTACCATGTTATTTCTGATGGAGGATGAGGAAAAAACACTTTTTTTTCTTGCTAAGCTGTAGAGAATGTTTAAAGGCAGTTTGAAGGAATTTCCTGGGGCAAATGGTAATGGATGTGGGGTGGGGGAAATCACAGAACAACAACTAAACCAGGGTAATGTTAAATAAAACGTTAATAGCATCTCCACCTGCTTGAAAGTAGGCTATTCCCGGTGGGTCATTCTGACAAAGCGTCCTTTCCTGCTTCACCACCAGAGGGCACTATGTAACCACTGTGCATAAACTAAAAAACAGACTTGTACATTTTCCTTTTAAAACCAGGGGAATAGAAACAGAACTGAAAGAGGTGAACAAGCGCCTGCATACAGTATGCAAGTTTATTGTTTTATGACTTTGGGGTATGGAGACTAGCCCAGTGATGGTCTCCCCCGCTCATGTGCTAACTCTGAGCTATTACAGAATACGTCAGAAGCAAGTCTGTGCATTCAGTAGCATTTCCCGTGATGAGAAGGCAGTAGGTTAAACGTCTGCTTTTTTTGATGCCTTTTCCGTCAGGATGATCTCTCAAAGGAATCGCTGACCTCGCTGCAGTCGTATGTTGTGGGTGGCGATTTATGGCGTGCTCTTTAAACGTGTATTCACTTACCCTGTTCTGGGGTGGAGATATTCCCGAAGAGCCCCGGGGAGTTGGAGGTGCGGGAGGCTCTCTGGGTTTAATTGATGATACGCCTGTTCCATGCGGTCGTTTGAGCTCCGTTGTATTGGCGTCGCGGAACGCTCGGGCCCGTGCGCACGCACGAGAGAGAAACACGTCAGTCTTTCGTGCAGAGACTTTTTATTACTCTGTTCTTTAGAACGTTTGCCAGGAAGATAAATAAGCGTCGTTCTTAAA
This sequence comes from Mormyrops attenuatus, assembly GCA_026777985.1. NCBI lineage: Eukaryota > Metazoa > Chordata > Actinopteri > Osteoglossiformes > Mormyridae > Mormyrops > Mormyrops attenuatus. The sequence continues at coordinate 8,348,290 of JAODKC010000130.1, forward strand.
GCTCTGTATTTGGTTTTATTTTGACAGTAATGACCGCAGCTGGCCAGGCGTAACCACGCTGTGCGGGCGTGATCGTTTTATAGACGTAATTTTATCATGGTCACAGCAAATTACAGCACTAGGGTTCACTTCGTATTTGGGATTACTGCAAACCGAGGGCCTGAACTTGTTGACGTTTGGCTCGCATTAACACAGGTTCTCCCGTATAAAAGCGTTGCCCTGCCTTTATCAAATTAATTCAAGAACTGAAACCACTTCAAATAGCCAGGCTGTCGCCCCACTTAAGCTGCACGGTCCAGTAAACCCTTCGTGAGCTCTTCGACTCTGACTTGGTGCATTTATTCAGCTGGTTCCCCTCTGTTGGAACGACCTGTCAGGTTTGTCGACCTTAAATCCGATTATAATTATTCTGTGATTTGTGGTATTTTTTTTATCCAGGGACACTTATGGACCCCAGCTCGAAGTTAGAGACAAAGGTGTGATGTTCAGTGTAGATAATAGGATGAGCCATTCTAGTAACATAGCCATTACATGATATTTACTAAGGCTTGGAAAGCTGGCTGGACTATGATGCAGCAGTGGTACATTTAGATAATCTTTGTGATAGTCTTTGCAAGATACGTGATCACTGCCTCACATTATTCTCAGACCTAATAAGGATCTCTGAGGTGGTTCCACTTGCTTTGATTGGAGGAGCCAATGAATATGTGTGTTTCTGACAGGGGGGTGATCAGCCCCATGGGGGGTGTGAAGGGTGGCAGGACAGCCCCCCTGCAGTGCGTGTCGGTGGCTGAGGGACACTCCAAACCTGTGCTGTGCCTGGATGCCACAGATGAGCTGCTCTTCACTGGATCCAAAGGTATTTGCAAAGTCACTTAACTGTGCACAGGAAGAATTTCACAAATAGCACTAGTGCCACTATTAATATATATGTGGGCACTGTCAGGGCTTGACTGGGATTAAAATCTGTGTGTATATATATACCCCAAACCTGTTGTATATGCAAAGACATGAGCCCGAAACAGGCCACTCTGTCTTCCAGATCATTCTTCTGGCACTCAGGATGGGTGTATTGGGTCTTGACCCTAGAGAAGCCAAATCAGAGTCAGATTTTTTTTTTTTTGCCAGGGCCACTATGTGTCTGAGGAATTTGCTGTGGTGAATTGGTTACGGAGAAGAGATTGACAAATACCAAGTCACTACTGTACACTACATTACCATAAGGGGATGTACTATATACAAAGAGCCAGACTATGCAATATACTGTACGCTATACAATGTATAATACAGTGTACAATATGCCGCAGGTTATATAGCCTTTATAGACTTATTGTTCTCGTTGCTGTTATTTATATTTATTTGCGTGAGTTTATCCACTTTGTTCCCTTTGCAGACCGAACTTGTAAGATGTGGAACTTGGTGACTGGCCAGGAGATTGTCACGCTGAAGGGACACCCCAACAACGTGGTGTCCGTGAAGTACTGCAGCAGTACATGCCTGGTGTTTACCGTCTCTACCTCCTACATCAAAGTGTGGGACATCCGCGACTCCGCCCGATGCGTGCGCACGTTCACGTGAGTGCACTCCCCGATACCCGCTTACCGACTTGCCTTTGGAAGCCTGCCGATGCCACGAACAGTCGGCAATTAGTACGGCACCAAGAAAAACTGCCCCTACTATTGTGATCTTTCTTGTACTGAATTCTTTTGAATCTTCAGATAAAATATATTATTGGAGGGAACCTGACTCAGATAGCACCTGGTTTTTAGTTATTTCATTTATTTGATGAGGGCCATTATCCAACAGCCATTGTCCCGGTGTGGGGAAAAAAGTAATTAGATAAATCAGCTGAGTGAAAGGGGGTAGAGTTAGATTGAAGACAACTAGGCTTCATTACAGACAGCCCTGATCATTGTCCATCTCACATATTTATTTTGGCCCCTGCCGTAAGAGTAAAGGTATTAGTATGAAGCTAGAAGAAGCACATCAAGGCACGATCAAAGGCAGTTTCTATAGAAATCTGAAAAATCTTCTTCATAGCTATCAGGCTGGAAAGGGTTAAAATGCCATTTTCAAGCTCTGAGGCCACATTGAGCTACACTGTGAGCCATAAATGTTTAGAGCAGCAGTGAATCTTCCCCAGAGTGCCCAGCGTGCCCTAATCTCTCTAAGGGTGCACTGTAAAAGTTGCAAAGAATTACAAAACAACATCCAGAGGGGTGCAGTCTTCTCATGCTTCAGCTTAGGTGAATGTTTATGGCTCCACAAGCAGAAAGAGATGGGACGTAAATGAGATTCAAGGGAGGGTAGCAAGGCGTAAACAATGTGCCACTAAGAAGAACATGAATGTTCATCTCAAGTTGGCCAAGAAGCACCCAGATGATCCACAAAATGTTCTAGGGACAAATGAGTCAAAATGAAAGTTTTTGACGTGCTGCTACTTATGAAAAGCAAACCGGTGTCACTCAGTAAGATATTTATAGCAGCAGTCAAACTTAGTGATGACGGTTTGAGGATGTCTTGCTGCCTCAGGACCAGAATAACTTGCCTTCATTGATGGAAGAGTTTTTGGCATCTACTGCCAGAGATTTTTGAAGAAGGTCATCTATCAGCGAGATAAAAACTGTTGGATTAAGTGCAAGACAATGGTGCAAAAAGACACAAGCAAGCCTACATCATCATGGCTGGAAAAAAGTTTCGGCTAAGATGTGGTTGGGAAACACACAAACGTTGCTGATTTTAAGCAGTTCGCCATGGAGGAATGAGCAAAAATTCCTTCATGTAAAAGACTAATAACGACTTGCAGGTGGTGTTTGGTCGCAGTTATTGCAGATAAAGATGGTACAGCCAGTTATTGCCAGTGAGCGTCTGACAACTTTTATTAAATGAATCAAAGTAAATATTATTTGTTCACTCTGATTTCCTTAGATATTAGATTTACCTGAAGCATTTAGTGTCAAAAATATACAATAATAGCAAAATCAGAATTGGGGAAAATGTTTTTCATAGCACTGTAAAGAAAAGTAAAAACTTATTTATAAAGTGCCTTTCACAGACAAAGGCACAAAGCGCTGTACATAATAAGAAAACACCGCAAACAAGATTAAAACCTAGAAGATTATTAACTAACACTCCAATGGACAGTATACACTAGAAAGAACAACAGAAAGAGCACATGGCTACCCATAGGCTAGACTAAACAAATATGCCTTCAGTTGTTTTTTGCAACTGTCAATAGTATCATTAGCCCACAAAACAGGAGGAAGGTTGTTCCACCATTTTGGCCCATCAGACTGGAAGGTATGTTCCCCACGTGTCTCTAGCCTTGTACAAGGAACAACACGGACTGTATGTAGAAGAATCTGTCATTCATGGTACATTTTATACTCAATTTGGGGACGGAGCTGACGGGCTTTGAGTGTACTCTCTCCTGCTCTGTCCCTGATTCACCTCCATTTTGACCTTATCCCCATAGGTCATCCGGCCAGGTAGTCTCTGGGGATGCCTGTGTTGGTACCACCACTCGAACCATCACCACAGCCCAGGGCGAGTACCAGATCAACCAGATAGCTCTTAACCCAGCTGGGTCAGTTCTGTACGCCGCTGCTGGAAACACAGTGCGGACTTGGGACTTGAACAGGTAATTCTTTGCTTCCCAAATCTCTCGTCTTCCTCACTGGTCTCCGCCTGTATTGTCTGTACTGTTTTTTGGAGTAACCGATGGCCTGTTGCATCCAGAATGCAGGCAGCAGGTAAGCTGACAGGTCACATTGGACCAGTGATGTGCCTGACAGTGGGCCAGTCTGTGGGTGGCAAGGACCGGGTCATCACAGGGTCAAAGGACCACTATGTCAAGGTGAGGATGTGGGTGTGAAGTTCTGCAGAATAAACTCCCTCTCTGCCTGTGTGGTGACTGACTCTGGCTCCTTTCCATATGCTTTCTGTTGGATTCAGGTGTTTCATGTGGCAGAGGGCACACTGGGGAATGTTGGACCATCTCACAACTTTGAGCCCCCGCACTATGATGGCATTGAATGCCTCGCTACCTATGGGGAGGTGCTCTTTAGTGGCTCCCGAGACAATGGGATTAAGAAGTGGGATCTGGAGCAGCAGGAATTAATCCAGGTATTTGATCTGTGCTTAGCAACTGCTACATCAAGGGTTGTGACCTTTGGCCCAAAGTAGACTTGCCAACAAGCACACTGTCCTCTGTGATTAGCAACTTCTCCAATGGTTGTGACCATTAGTCCAAAGACCATACTTTCCAGAAAGCACGCTGTCCTCTCCATGTTTGTGTTGACCAGCTGTTTTTTATGGGTTGATCTTCTTACCTTCCTCAGTTGTTCGCAAAACCAGATTTCTTCGTTTCTTCAAAGATGACACAAGAAACTATAACTTGTAGTTTCCAGGAGGATCATGTGCTGGTCTTCCCCGACCAAAATGGTTGCTTTCACCTCTAACTGTACTGGCAGCGTTGTGGGTGCTATGGGATGCTCTCTATTTTGAATGGCTTGTGCCTTTGACTGTTTGTCTATTTCCTAACACAACTATGCTCCGCTGCTTCTCTTGATGGGGTCTCATTCTCCGTGCAGATTTTTATTTACTGCTCACCCAGCTGGGTCAAGAGTGAGAACAGAGAACAAGATCACACTAGGTTTCAGCTCGCCCCCAGATGATGTCTGACATTTCTCAGTTAATTCTGTTCCAAAACACGGAAATGCTGAATTAGACTTGGCTTCAAGTGATAGGTTTTTCCATGGCCCCGGGGCCTGACAGGGGACAGATTTGCACGTCGTGATTGGCTTCCTCGGAGCCTGTGTGTCGGTGACACTTTCCCTGACGGGTTTTTATTTTCTGCTTCATTAAAGAGGTCTTGAACCCAGCTGGATGCTTAGTGGAGGTATTGTGGACCAGGTATCTGAGGCAAAGAGTTTTTCCCCCAAGATGCTCGCTCTGCTGCTCCTGGTGGGAGGGAGGACTCGAAGACCTGATCTAACATGATGATACAGCATATCTGTAATAAGCATGAATATGATCTCTTCCTGAGGTGGCATAAAAGTCTGCACTGGTGTTCTTGCAGACTTCTAACCTGTGCCTTCCAGTTGTCAGGTCAAATGTGTTGAAACAAGATCAGTGAATGTACAGATGGGACCGTCGCTTCGTTTGCCTTTTGGGAGCACAGAGGACACGAAGGACATATTTGGTGTGACTAGAACATCTTCACCTGCTTGTCCTGTCGTGTCCTGAGTATACCAGAGAAAAATAGCATGTTATCCAGTGGATATGAGTACTTTATGTGGGAGGTTACACAGATAACCTGGGGAATGAAATTCAGCTCTATCCCAAACTAGAAGCTGCTCCTACTGTGACAGCTTTTGAGACAGAAGCTGTTTCTGTTTTTTTTTTATTTTTTAAACAAAGTGTCTGACCTGAAAATTCGATAAAATATCAGTAAATATGATAGTGGCTCCGCTTGCATAATTTTCTGATGTCTTTGAACAGCGAATGTACGCCACACCAGGAAGGTGTGTGATTCTGCGGGTTCGGACTCTGTGACCCTGATCAAAAGGTCACCAGTTCATATCCTGTGGCTGGCTGAGCAGTGTTCCTATTGGACCTTCCGACCCCAGTTTCTACATGATGACCCTGGTCTAGGATGCTAACTTGTGTATTGCTTTGGACAAAAGCAATTGCTAAATAAATGTAATATCTACTCACACTGATTACAGAAACAAATAAAGTAAGACTCTGCCAGCTGGTTTTAATTGACAGCACATGTGATAACAGTATCCAGAGCCACCTGCCACCATTGGCATTTTGGCCGCTGGAGTCCTAATGGAGGACAGAAGTTCAATGATACGCTCAATACTGGGCAGTACTGTATAATCCAGATGCCGTAAACCTATTGCTTGAGCCAAAATGAAGGCCACTCGTTCAGCAGTAATTTTAACTAGTTGCAGTTCAAGCTCATTTCGTCAACGCATGCTGACACTTGTCAGTGTGGCTCGAGCAGCGTATCGGTTTCTGAAAGTGCGTCTCAAACGCTTTTCTCACTTCTGTCGCAGTGCTTCAACAAGATAAGTGGGGGGCACCGCAGGCTTTCACAAGGGGGGGTTGGTTTTTATTTCCCAGGGTGCTTGTAGAGGATCTCCAGGCATGCAGATTAAGCACGGCTCCGCTTTGCCTCCTGCCCCGGCTCCCCGCGGCGATCGTTGACTCACGCTCCGTATTATCTTTTATTGCTTGGGCCTCAGATTCCAGCAGCTTTTGGAGGCAAGCTGATTGCAGCCTGTGTTGCCCTCAGCTGATCTGCCCCCTGCACTCCTCTGTGTCTTCCAGCAAATCCCCAACGCCCACAAGGACTGGGTATGTGCCCTGGCCTACGTCCCTGGTCGGCCCATGCTCCTCAGCGCTTGCAGGGGGGGCATGATGAAGGTCTGGAACGTGGACAACTTCACCCCCATTGGGGAGATCAAAGGTCACGACAGCCCTATCAATGCCATCTGCACCAACTCCAAGCAGATCTTCACAGCCTCCAGGTATGCAAGGGAGCAGGGGGGTGGTAAGAGGTTGTAGACGACAAAAAGGCTATTTTTCCGGCGCATGCAGTTGAACTTCTTTTGAAGGTACCAGCATTTCTGGTGGCAGGAATGACTGTGACCCTTTGGAATATATTGCTTGAAACTGTAGTTGAGGCGAAAAAGTGGTTAATGACCAGCATGGAGACTGCAGTCATTTCTGGTGCAATAGAATAACAGTGAGTTGTATCCGCAGGAAACTAAAAAAAAAAAAACTGCAATAACCACGGTAATGTGTGCCGAGTTGTACAGTAAGCGGGTTCAGGGGCTGTTCGCACACTTTATGGATGGGGGCCGTCTGCATGGTGAGGCCGCTACTGGCCTGCTTCAGACCCAGTCCTCAGGATTACTCATGGATGTGGCATTTTGTACTTGTGCAGATGTGTTAGCTAGGTAGGTTTTATTAGTGTTATTTTAAACACACACCCTTGCCAGCTTTTTACTAACATGTTTCTTGGATTCGAACCCCTCTCTCCTTCTTTTCCTTCCTCCTCTTCCTCCTCCTCCTCCTCCTGACCGTCTGGTCTGCCTTCCTGGCGCGCTCAGCGACTGCCGGGTAAAGCTGTGGAGCTACATCCCAGGGCTAACCCCCTGTCTGCCCCGCCGGGTTCTGGCTATCAAGGGCCGGGCCACCAGCCTCCCATGAGTCTGCACTAACACTGCCTGCCCCAGTTGCCCTCCGGTACGCCTTCTTACTCCCACCCCACCCCACCCCACCCCCCCTTGTGGTCAGATGTTACTCCTGTGCTCCTCCTACCTCTCCTTTCACTCAGATCACTGGCTGTCCAAAATCTCTCCCAATGTACCAAAAATGAGGTGTTTTGCATCCACTGAACCCAGTCCAGAACCTGATATATATAAGTCTAACAGTAATGGTGAATTTAATTTACAAACCCTGCAATATAAAACCCTTTTAGTTACAGCCTGGCTATAGATTTAGCAAGTAAGGTGACAGCATCTTGTCGGTATGATTTTTACTCGTCCCACACCTCAGTTTTAATCGGATGGCCTCTAGACATAATATAATTAACTGCTGCTCTTAGCACCATCTAGCTTGACCGTTTTGAAGGATTAGGAATGAGTTTACTTCTGGGAGGTACTGGAAATATCTGCTCAGGGAGTGTGTCACGTGAGCTTTGTTTACCTCACATTTTAATCTCTGTGGCATTATTTGAAAACTTTGGGACAGTTTGTTGTTCCAGAAAGGAGGAAAGTGTGCCCAAATCTAGCAGTTTGAATGGATATTTTCAGATTAGGTGTTTGATATTTTGGAGCTTATCTTCTCGTGCCTTTTAATTTGGGCTCTGTTGTCGTCTTTGGGCATCAGTACGGTGTTGATGTGTAGCCGACCTGCCGTTGTGTGGGCGTTTCCTTGAAGCATTTGAAGATGCAGATGGTTGAGTAGTTCTCTGTATCCAAATCTTCTGTTTTTCTCCTTTCACACCTCCCTTATCCCCCTCTTGTATCCCCTCTTCTCTTTACAGTGACATGTCTGTGAAGATTTGGTTGGCAAAAGTGGGCAAAAGGAGATGACGATCTAATTGGCAGAGATGTGGACGATGCACAGAGTTTTAATTATTCTCCTGGCCACGTCGGAGGACGTCATGTCGATGCCTCGGATTTAAAGCACCTTCCTGGGAAATCTGGCTTCAGGAAAGAAAGTTCCAGGTCCCCAGACTTGCGGAGGCAGACAAAGTGTCAAAGTTCCACAAATGTGAAGTTTCGATCCTGCTGACAATGTCGATCTGCAATACTGTGCTATTTTTCACCAGGACTTCTACTTTAAAAGAGAGTCAAAGTTGTGTACACATTTGCAGCATGGTTGCATATGATCAGTAAGTGTTATTCAGAAAGACACCCTGTCTAAGCCAAAGCTGATGAAGTCAATAATCTCATGCTGGCACAAGACACAATTTCATCCATGACTTTTGGCTGGTTTGAAAAGAAGATTTCAAAGACAGCAGGCTTTTGGACCTTGATTTGTTTTTCAAAAGACATTTTTACATGTAGCTGCTCTGTCTCATTGGTTATTTATTTATTTATACGCTGGTGAAAAACGGTGGGACCCCTTGCTGAACTTTTGGGAACCCCAAATCAAGGAGGGAGAGGAAACCTTTGATGTATCAGCAGTACTATAAATATAACTGGTGCTTCCACGGGGTTACTAGGGAAGCGGATCGGACTGAAACGTGGGATGTGAGAGTGCTGGACAACATGATGCCCTCAAAACTTGTGGGCGAGGGATTCGCATCTTTGCAGTCTCACATTCCGCTGTATTTTCGTTCTGCTTGCGGTTGCCTGAGTTACCTGCCTGACAGAACACAAATGAAGACCATCCTCATTCTGCTGACTAATTTATTTCCTTTTTATGCACTTGTCTTTTTGTTGTGTTGTGGGTTTTTTTTTTGTTTCCTACCTCAAGCAACCGGAGAAGGTACCTGTCCTAATGTCTTGAATGCTTTCAACAACGCACTTTGTCTCGCCTGCCTCCGAGGCTCTGGCTCTCATAACTGTCATGTCCGTGACTTTGCTACCATCTTCTTAGTGCCCCTGTATAGCTGAGTTTGCTCTTTGAAACTCCAGGACGACTAACAGACTCCGAGAGAGAGGATAAAGCCAGCTGTGTCCTTATGGAGGTAGAATTGCTTAGCGGTGCAGAAATGAGACGTCAGTTTATAGGGCCGATGGGGGCGATGTGGTTTTTAATGCGCTAGTGTGCAAAGCCTGCAATCATTATCTCCAACTATGGTTGGGTATGAGTCTGAAGCCTCATGCACATCTATATGGGAAGGAGGAGGTATTTAAATAGCTCCTTTAGGGTTACTGTGAAAGGGTATATGCTGTATAAAATTACCCAAACCTAACTGGGAAATCCAGACATTTAAGCAGGAGATTGAAACGAATTGAGCCATTTACCATCCCGATCGTGTGCTTTTTTTGATGATAGTTATGTTGATGTATCTTTACCGATGGGTGTGGATTAACTCCGGCTTTCTGCAGATGGTCCGTTGTGTATTTATAGTTTATGTATTTTCCAGAGAGTCCAGTTTCCCTCAGCCCTCGGGCGTACTGTGCTTTTAATGAAACGTATTCATCACACCAATCAAAGTGTTTTTCAGTAATTCACTGGCTAGGAGATATCTGCAGATGCCAGAAATCTCCGGGAGTCCCGAGGGATGGGACCTTAGTTAGACGCCTAAAAATGACACTGCCTCTGAACCTCTTGGGGCCTTTCTGAATAATTTATCTTAGCTTTACAAATATCTCTGCAGCCAGCGGATTAAAGTGCTTAAGTCTATGGAGGAGTCGAACCATGTATATTTCACACTTCACACACCCTGAACCCAGTCCCCCTGTCCTCACCCAATAACGGCGTTTATGACACCATGTGGTCTTTCGGAAAATGGAACAAGAAGTGAAGGAAACATAGGGTCTTGTCAGAATGCAAGAGAGGGAGCCAAATTTTTCAGTCATGCCAAAAATGTTTTTTTTTTTTTATGTATTTCAATAGATAATGGGGGTAGTCTCTGGCTATACTCCTTGTTGTGCACATTTTGGTTTCAGTTAATGAAGGACGTTCTCTCGTTTGTTGAGGTTTAACTGTAATCATTAGATTCCTTTGCGTCATTACACCGAGTGCTGTAATGGTGAACCAGACCATGTTTACCGACATATAGATGTTATCTTCTCTCTGCGTTATGTTGAAGGTTAAGTGTAATAATTTAGACTTTTGGTTGATGATTGGAGGATACATTTCACCTGGGAGTGACTGTCGTCACAAAATGTCTCCTTGCACCTTGTGTTGAAAAAGCACATTTTCAATGGTGACTGTAGCACCATTATTACTCTTTATCAATGTAGCCAGTCCTCTTCAGGTGATAATTGTTGTTCTTCTTTAAAAAAAAAATGTCATTGATTATAAAGTTTGGTACTGTCTAACGACTGATCTACCACCTATAGGAGCCTTCTTAATGTGCACTGGCAGGCAGGAACCACTAGGGGATGTAGGGGAGTACTTAGACTTGTCCGTAACCTAAATGCCTACTTTAATAGCTGTGCCAATAAATTTGTCTTTAGGTGCTTTTGGAATATAGCCTTTGCTATACTTGAAATGCTTTTGTGCGCATTCGTGTTTTTCTATTGCTCAGCCAGCTCATCGATACCGTAAGGAAAGCCTGGTAGTAGCTTTAATGTGGACCTGCTCGATGTACGCTAAGTGTAGGATGATGCTGTATGTAAGCGTTTCATCTAAGTCCGGTAAATGGAGGTGTGTGTATGTGTGTGCGTGTGTGTTCCAGCCATCTTTGCTGCGATCAGGTTGTATCCATCCCCGACCATGTGCTCATGGGTTAGCAGACCCTTGGCAACTGTGTGGTCGTCAGCTGACCCTTGGTGACCACGTGGTCATCAGCTGATCCTCGGTGATCATGTAGTCATCAGCTTGCTGTTTTCCTCAGCGCCCGCTGGATGCCTTGCCAATCGTAGGCCCCACTCTTGTCGGCCGTTTTAAGGCACACACCCTGAGCCAGGTCATGCCCTGTTTGCATGATGCTCACCCCCTGCTCACCACAGGGGGGCAGTGATTCAGCCGAGGAGCGTAAAGCACAGCCCCAGTGCCCGTGGAGATGTATGCCAGTCGATCCCGAAGTGCCAGGGTGCTGATGGGAGGGGAGGTGGTCGCATCAGAGGTGCGGCACGAACACGGGACACCGGAAACGTCTCTTCTGCACACCTTCATTTCAAGGAATGTAAATGTCTGTAAAGTCCTCCCCCCTCCCTCTTTTTTTACATGTGCATGAAACCAAACTGTACAATATTTCATTGTAAATACTGTAACTATGTTTTATTTAATGATAATCCATTGTTCCTCCCGTGAAATAAAAACTGAAATGATGACATGAGCATTGTTTTTTGTGTAGTGGCCACTAAGCATGAAAGAACTTGCAAAGTTCCATCCACCCACCCACCCATCTTCACATCACTTATCCAGTGCATGCTCAAGAGGAGCCTTGAAGCTGTCCCAAGATGGAGTGCCCTGGATAAAATGCTGCAGAGATCCTGGTTGGTATTTTAAGCCTCTCATCACATGGCCGTCAGGCCTGCTCTTTAATTGTATTTTATCCGTCTCTGTTTGAACAGTTCAGTAACTCAGCGCTTAAGCGACGGTCGCCTTGCTCGAAATCCAATATTCCATTTCCAGCTCTCCTGTTGAGGGCACCATACAATGATGGGGCCCCTTAACAAAGGATAATTTAGTTGAAATGACTATGAAACAAAAGGGAATCGAATTTCTTCTCGTTGAAGGCTTTCCTCCTGGCTGTACGTGCCAGGAAGAACGAGCTGGGGGGGTGTGGGTTTGTGTTATTAGCCATGCTCCTGGGCGATAGCAACACCTATTGCAGGCAAAGTTCTCTTGTCATGGGCCTGCCAAGTGGGTCCCTCTGCTACTGTTCTGCCGTTCATAAGTGTCTGTTAACCCATTATGAGACAAAGGGGCTGCTGATTTAGCAAGTCAATTTCACGTTGCCTCAGATGGGGGGCACTGGGCTAT
>JAODKC010000130.1:8360423-8377186 GCA_026777985.1 Mormyrops attenuatus
CCCCCCCCCCCCCCCCCCCCCCCCCCCCCCCCCCCCCCCCCCCCCCCCCCCCCCCCCCCCCCCCCCCCCCGCGCTCATGAGTTTCTCCTGGCACTGTCAGCATCGGCTACTGTAAATAGCGAGCCTTGTCGCTGTATCCAGTTGTTTCGAGTGCCGTGTTTAATGCAGACATTGCTCAGTGCCGACTTACTGTCTTCTGAGGTTTGAACTTGACACCCGGAGTTGATGCTCGGGCAGGAAAGGGCATGTTGGTTTGATATTTGCATGCCTGATGGCAACAAATGACTGCAGTGCTGCAGAATGGGAGCTGATTGCACTCCTTCCCAGGCTCAGTTTGTAAAATGATTCTTAAATGCCAAGATGAAGCTTCGCTCTCCCCCTCCAGCATCAATGGTGGAAGGGAACGTAGCTGTGCTAGGAAATGCGATTCAGCAGATTGTGCAGAGGTGCGAAAGGCAACGGCTCTTTCTCTCATGGGACTAGACGCAGAATTAGACACCTAAAGTGTACATCTGCATTGTCTTTCTGTGTTATCACAGGACGTTTGTGAGAGACCAGGTTTTCTAATGTTCTATATCTTTTTGTTGGGTACAGCGGCCTGTCACTTTATGTACCAGTGACCATGCTAATGTGTGCTGAATTTGTGTAGACTCACCACTTGCCTTGAGGAAATGAAGCCTTGCGCATCAGCTGGAGGTGTGAGCACCACACAGTTGGTAGTGGTGTGGGGGGTGGGGGAGCTAACCGTTGTTTCTAATTCCTGGCACTCCATATGAGGAATTGGATCCTTCTGTAGACAATATCTGCCTGTCCCTCAAGAGATGCCCTCATCCCCTCAGTCCTGTCTGGTTCCTTATAGGTTTCTATTTCAGTAACTGCTGGCTAGCTTCATCGCTGGGGTAGGCAGACCCTGGCTAGAGATCACAGAAGGATCACAACAGCGGGTTGGTTCGTAAAATACTTCACACACCAATCACGTGCCGGTTCTCGAAGCCTATGAACCATCAGTGGATGCTGGCCAGAAATATCAGTCCCTTATCAGAGTTACCATACCACCTCCCCCACACACATGTTCCTGTTTCTTACTTTGATCTCCTGCGGTCTGGATTAGGCTAAAATGAGGCTACATTCTAATTTGTTTCAAGCGAATAAGTGCAGAAGCCATTTTGGTGGATGCCGTTTCATGTTCATCAGAAAAGCACAGTCATTTCTTAAAAACATTATCATTTGTTCTGCTGGAGACATAATCTGCTGTGACTTTGGACAAGGGAGTGGCTTGTAATCAAAGGGTAGTCAGAAAGCTGTGTAACTTGCTGCACATTGTGGGTATCTGTGTTTATAAAATAATTCAGGATGCGTCGTTAACAGAATTGTAAAATGTGTGACAATGAATGTTAATCATATGAGGCACATTAAACTGAGGATAATCTATTATTACTCACAATCCCCTTGTCATTAAAACAATGATTATTCATATTTTAATATTTAGACATAACTGTCTGATCTATTCATACATTTCAGTTCAACAAAGATAGACTACAGAATAAGGCTGAACAATGAAGAAAGGCTTAGCATATAGCATGACGTTGCCTTGAGAGTCATAAAGAACAGATATGACTGTTCGACGGGCCCAGCAGAAGGCCACAGGACCTCTTTGTCACATCAGAGCATTGTTCTTCTCATTTCTCTGTTTCTTTTCATCTTCCCAGGTCAGATGTAAACAAAAAAAGCATCATTAATCCATCTTGTTCCTGACCTGCAGGTGTTCCTCAAGGACCTCGGAGGATTCCTGGGCTTTGTTCCTGGTGCAAGTTTTACGACACCCGATGTTCCTCACTGATTCTTCTCCTTTTTCTTCTGGCTTTGCCGCCGTCCTCGCTGGCCCGTCCTCTCTTTTTTCCAAGGCAGAAAGTTGTAGGAGACAAGGGCAGTGATCAGGTAGGTAGCCATACCGGTGTAGCCGCCCAGAACCAGACACAGCGGCTGAATGAAGACGAACAGGCAGAGCACGTTGATGGAGGCTCTGTCGGACAGCTCTATGCGCTCTTCTCGGCTGGCCTGCAACACACCGAAAAAGTACACAAGGGCCACGGCTGGATAGAATGCCAACTCCGCCATTCCTGAGGGTCTGCATGGAATGAATGCTTGCTTACTCTCTCCCTCAGTCAGCAAGGGGAGATGTGGACTATCGCGTCTAATCCACCTCCCTCAACCTTTCATCTCTCTGGTTAAACATTACCTACGGTGCTGAGGAAGTCTTATCGGACGTCAGGAGTACAGTGCCCTTACCTGTGGATACCTGATGGAGCGAGTCAGATAGCATGCTCGAGGTGTTATCGTGAATACATTACGGGGACCACGGCTGCATTCCCTTCTTTGCCCGGTCGGCATGGTGCTAAGAGATTAGGCCCGAAGCACCTGTGTCTTTGAAAGCATTTCAGCCACTATCTTCCAGCCAGGTCCAGCAAAGTAAGACGCAGACATGGCCAGCCGGATGGTTTCGTTTCAGTGCTTCGGGCTGTTCACACGGATGTTTCATACTCGTGCTGAGCCCAAATCTCCTTTTTCCTCATCCACCAAAGTATTTTTCTGCTTCTACACCTCAGGCTACATCAGAAAGTTACTATTGCACCACAAGCTAGAACAACATCTTTTGCCTTCCAAATGAAAACAGTGGGCAGCCAATTGGAGGGGAAACGAAATGTGTTGCCACAACAAACTTGTTTGAGAAGAGTTACCACAATATTCCAACAAATTTGCAGCGGTGCGTCCTAATTGTCCTCTCTCTCTCTCTCTGTATATATATGTGTGTGCGATGCATATGAATATATATATATATATATAGTAAGTAATCCAGAAAGCAGATAATCCTAGTCAGAGTAATTAACAGCATCCCAGAAAAATCCTGAAATAACATGCATCAACTGATCAGAGGCCGTCGTGGGAAACGGCGAACTGCACCACAAAGAGCTATAGATCATGACCACGAGGGCAGATGGGCTACGGCATCACAGCAAATGCTTTGCAGGTATTTTTCCGCTGGGGATCTCATTTGTTATTTCCCCACCCCCCAAGAGCTGTGACTCGTGTAGAAGGAGGGGTGGCTCCCTTCGCCCTTTTACAGGTTGGGCCTTTGAGATAATAGTATTATATACATTTATTTACAAAAGCTGTTTGTTGGGGGGAAACTCTCTTCTGCGTACTTCCTAGGGAGCATCAGGTAGCTTCTATTTCATGCACATGCACACAAATGCAGGCGTGTACTCTCATGTCTCATACACACACACAGTCTTTCACATAAGGATTCCGAAGGTATATATTGGCCAGTGCTGGTTACTGTCTCCTGATTGGTTGAGCCTTGCAACGTTGTCATACATGTGAGACTTCAGAAGCATGGGGCAAAGTAAGCGTACTTAATGTGTATTTCCTCACACCTGCGGAGGCTCTGATGCTGTCCTCATGCTGTGCGTGTGCAGTTGGCACGCTGCCCATGTCTCATACTGGCATCCTCCTATCATCCAAAGACTTGGTGAATGTTGCTTATAGTGTGTGATTGTTCTTATTTGCATCCCTCTGTCTTGTGCCCTTTGAGGCCTGAGCTAGACTCCAGGACCCCCCACGACATTGCTCAGGGTGAGTGCTTAGAAGATGAAAGATGGAAGATGAATTTAATACTTCGAGTGTTAGGAGAGTAACAGGATATGCGCTTCAGATTAGCAGATGGTTTCTGATCAGAGGCTAAACGTCGGCTTTGCTGCAGCTCGTGGGATTGAAATAATGCAGCGTGAAGTTTTCTATAAACTCGGCCATCCTTGCACATGGGCTCATCATCCCATCTTCCAGTTTCTACTTGAAAAAAATGTGAGAAGCTGGAACTGTTATCTTCAGCTGTTCTGTTAACCAAACACGTTTTAAAACCTTGATGCTTCTGGCAGCTGTACGGAAATAGCACCCCTTAGAATACGCCACACGCACACAAACACACACAAAAAAGTGTTAATAGAGTTTGGAAAACATTTTCATGTAATTCTGAAGATTGAATAAGTAAAGAAAAAAGTCCGCAACACCGTGTTATTTTAAGCCGTTTTCACGAAAATTGGTTCCCAAACATCATATCACATTCAACAGATCTGCAACTTTCCCAGTGTTCGTTTGTTGTACTTGTCTCTCAGTTTCATTCCTTTCTTCCTCCATATGTTACTTATCCTTTAATCACTCTACTCAATTCATCCGTCCGTCTTACCTAGTAGCGGGTCATAGTGCAGCTGGAGCTTATCCCAGGAAGCACAGGGCACAGGGCAGGGGTACACCCTGGGCAGGATGCCAGTCGATTGCACAGAGCACCCTTGCACACACTGAAGGCAGTTACGAGGTATAGGTTCACCTGTGGTTTTCTGGACTGTGGGAGGAAACAAAGGGGAAAAAATGCAAAATCAAAACACAAAGAGATCTGTGGAGGAATCCAACTCAAAGTCCCCGATGTCCACGCCGCTAACTAACTCAAACAGATTCAAATGTTTTTAGTATATAATAGATATCATGATAGTGGTTTGCCAGAAGCTATTTCTACACCAGAAGATGCTACAATGGAATGAACGAATGTAATGATTAATGCTGCACATTGGATGAACACCCTATTTTACTTCGGAGAGCCAGAACCATAGGCTGAGGAAATGTTTTCACTGTTGCAAATACATCACAGCCTCTTCCCTGTACATGTACGCCCTTAGTCCCCGCTCACTTTTTGTTGTAATATTCAACAGTGGAAACCATTTTTTCAATGAGGGCTTGAGGTGTAAATTAACCTGCCTCTCAGAGTCCTTTTAAATTGTGCAGTAAAAGATGCAATTGAGCTTAAATTTACAAGCAGGGGTTTCGCGATTTTGTCTTTGGCTGCGCCAGGAATGTTACAAAAATGTAGTCCTGTCGGTATTCTTAATTAACACGTAGGTCTTATGAGTAGGAATGGATGCTCTAAAGGCACTCCAGGTGTCGGTTTTACTCAAAATACTTATAAATCAACAAACATTATTATATTATCCTTATATTTGTCAGAAAATCCTTAATCGCTAACACGAAGCCCGTCACAGGAAATGTGTATCTTCAAGATAATAAACAGGTAGACTATTAGAATTATAAAATTTAACTTTTAATTTAATTTACTTTCAAAAGAATTTGATTTTAAAATAAGTTGTTAAGCTTTTCGTCATGATTCAGCATTTCTATACTAGGCTACTGCCATAACATGAGAATTTAGTTAATTGAAATAGGCCTACTTTACAAACGTCATATCAGATTCATTACACGTGCTGAACATGATGTATTTTCCCTTGAGTACTTTACGTTAAATATCGAATGAAACGTCTTATTCCGAGATTAAACTTTATTGTAATGTGGGGCAGTAGTAGCTGTTCATTTAATAGGTGCTGAACGGATGCAGTGAAATACTCCACATAGCCCTACTCCATATATTGCGTTTGGATTGACTCTGGGTTAAAACTATTTTGTGTTCGATCATTGCAACAATTTCCGTGAAACTTGTGATATAATTACGTTGTTATATTGGGTAAATTATAAAACCTGACACATTAAGAGCATGGAGCAATGAACCGAAAAAATATTACGCGTCGCATGTTGATTATTAAATGAACGTCAATTCCATGAAAAGAAGTGCAGTGAAATATCGAGCCTTTCAGCAAAATTACTAAGCAAAAAAGCAGACAAGATAATTAGACACAATTACTAGAGTAAACAAGAATAAATTCACACACGAGCGAATGACATATCTAGATACGGATGCGCGGCTAATGAAAAAATAGATTACCTTTAAGTGACTCATTAATCAATGGGATTTGCCAAAGAAAGTAAAAAAACCCCGTTATTTAGGCAGATTGATTAAGTGCTGAACCTAATCAGCCGGGCGGCTGCATGAACGGGCTGGACCCGTCGGCGTGTAGGAGAATGCAGAGGGGGGTGGAGCCGCAGCCCTCACTTCTCCAGCTGCTATGGTGGACCATCCTTCTCATAAAGGGGTCTGACAGTCCCTCCGATCTTCACTTGCGTTTGACAATAAGCCACCAGGCTATATTCGCCGCAGGTTTCTGACAGTCTGAGCTTTGCTTCGGAGCGTGCGGTAGTGGCCCCGGCAGCGCCCTTTCGCCTGGGGCTCAGAGATCGCTTCCGAAGGCGTCCAGTTTGTGGATCTGTGTTGAGGGGACTTCGTCGGGGGGCCAAGCTGTGCGAATCACAGAGCTTCCCGGAGCCCCGGCTGCTCATGGCGGGAGACGTTAGGGACAAACTGGAAGACATGGCTTCCGTCTACGAGTTCGACCCCATCACGGGCAATATTCCGGCAACTAAAGTGGAAATTACAGTTTCTTGCAGGTAAGCTTGAGGTGATGTGACACTTGTCTTTTGGCACAAGCATATATGCGCACCCTCCCTGCGCGCTGTGTCTCTCGCATAAACCTTCAGGTTCAGGAAAGCAAACGGGATTCAAAGCGTATTATTTGTGTGTGAATTTATGTGTCATGTTAGGTTGTGATGTTGAAATGATTAAGTGTCCAAGAAGAGATCTTCGGAGATTAAAAAGAGATTTTAATCCGGTCAGGCTCGAAAGAAAAACTGAAGTTTGGAGTGTGCTGCATGGGTGGGGACGTATGTTTTATTTATCATTGCTACTAACATAAATCCATGAATATATTAGCTTACGCCGACGAGTTGCGGCATTGATGCACCGCCTAGATAGACTTAAATTTTGTCTGAATTCGATCGCAGCCCCCGGTCCTCGTCCCCACGCCCGCCCAGCTCTTGTTCGTGGTGTGAAATGACATTAGTTGCATAAAAATCTTTACATTTTATATATTTTGAATCAATTCGTGACATTTGTGCAGTTTTTTGTATTTTTTTACAGCCGATGTTGGCACCAGAAAGATGGGTGCTAGATGGGTTTTTTGCTCCGTTTATCTAGCTAATGAAGTCAGTTTTATAACAGCCCGAAATTGATGCTGTTGTACTTATTTGAAGTAGCCCATGAATTATCTTTCTAAACTGGAAAACGTATCCAAGATCCTGAAGTCATCCATCCGCATTAGACCTTACCAGCATTTTAAAACACGTAGCGCTTGATTGTCTGAAAACAAAGTGATTATTTTGATTGCAGTGCCTGCAGCGACAGAACTCGCCAAATTGTTATTGAACGTGCGTAGTTATTAATGTAGCGCACGATGCTTTTGATCAACTTTAATTCGTTGCGTGAAGTTATCGAAGTGCATTTGAAAGTATTTCTGTGTTATATACTATAATATAACCTATCATAGTTCGTGGATGAGGTGTCATGGAAGAGGACTAAAATCTGGGTAACATGCATGGTGAAACAACACCGGAACGAAATAAAATTGCTCATTCGCGTACACCTGCATGTGTGGAAGTGATAATACTGAAAAAGCGTGCATGATCGCAAGTAATCGTGTAAGGGAGTAAATCCCAGTTTTGACTGTATATGCTAAATAACACTGTGAATTAGCCTACCTCTTTCTGCATGTCGGAGTCAATCTCATGTATGCACCATATATTCAGTTGTTGTAAGACATCGTGTCAGTTTTATTTGCGGAAAGTGAGCGCGTCCCACAGCATCCGTGTGCAGTGGCATTAACTTTGGCTGCTGTAAAAGCATTTTTGTTGATCTGAGTAAATTTAAATGTACTGAATCTATCGTAGCCTATATTGGCAACACGTAACTTACCCAAGAGCTGCCGCCACTTTATACCGTTGCAGATCAAATCTAGCTACTCAAATACCACTACAATGTATCAGTTTCCTGCTGCGCAGAAACCGAAATGGTGATGTCTCCTACAGTAACAATATCCTAAATCGCGACTGATGCAAACATTGTTAAGACACGCAACTGCAATAGAAATCCAAATAATAAGTAAATATTATTAATAAATATCCAAATAATTTCTTTTCTCTGTGAATATCCCACTGACTGCTTGACATTTCGGTGCTAACGGGCACAGTATATTAGGTGGAAAACTGCATGGTCTAACCAGCCATTAGCTTCTGCCTTGTAGTTATTTTTAATCCATCACTGAAGTCGTGGAGTCTAAAATATAGAATAAGCCCAACAGAGCCGGTGTCCATTTGGAATATACGTTATACTGTAAAGAACCATAAATGATTTAGTCAATAGCGTTCTCATATTTACTTAAACAATCATCTTTAAAACATGGGTTATAGAATGTAATGTAGGTCTGGAATATATATTCTGCGAAAATGTCTGGTAATACGTTTCAGCTTTAAAGTGATTTACGGTGGCTTCACACTTCCGGGGTTGGGGGTTCGAATCCCACTTCTAGCTCTGTCTAGAACATGGGGTTTGTATGTTCTTCCTATGTTACTGCGGGTGTTCTATAGGTCCACCTGCTGTCCAAAAGCATGCAGCTAGGCTAATCAGTGGCCAAGTTGCCCATAGCGTGGGCACATGTGCCCTGTGGCGGACTTCAGTGGCTTCAGGGATAAACTTCAGGCACACTGTAAACCCTGTACTAGGTAAGTCATATGGAAAATGTATGTGTCTGTTTTAATCAGGTTATATCTGGTTTTGTTAAATGTTCTTCCTGTGATGTGTCAGTTTAATCTAAATTCTTAGTCATTGTGTCTTATTTTGTGTACATTTGTTTTGTGTAAGAGAGGTTTTACGATTGTGTGTGTCCTCAGTTCGCTCAATAGTTGGCATGTGTGTTACTTAATTGGCCAGGTGTCTAATTCTGTGCATATGTGAGTGTGGAGGCTGTCTTTCAAACAGCAACAGAAGATTCCCCAGTAGGTATGCTTAATTAGGTGGTAACTGCCAGAAAATTAGAACTGCCCAGTACAACACTGTACATGGCCTCTCTGCAGCTACGCATCTGTGCCAGATTTGGGCCATGGAATCTGGAATTGCATCAGGGACGACGGATCTGTTATCCACACTCTTGTGGAGCTGTGGGGATCTCTTGTTTAACAGCATGGAGGAAACGACATTTTGTTCTTTTGGTTCATATTCTCGGTGACCAAAGAGCTTGCACCCTTGCTCTGTCGCTCTGTCGCTGTCTTGCACTCACATCCACAGCAACCAGGGGTAGCGGGTGAACATTAAACTGTGAATTTACTGAATGCCAGCCAGTTTCACTCAAATTTTAACTGAAATCTCCACAGCTATGATTTGGGGTCAAAAATGGGGAACTGGCATTTCTTTCCATGAAGTAAATTCAGTTCAATGTAAATTACGTCATAGTCTGGACTTGAGGTTGTGTCCAGGTTCTGCCCTGGGTATTTGTGTGTGTGTGTTAGCTTCATACTGAAAGCTGTATTTACGCTTTCTTAGTAAGCTTTGGCATAAAGAGGGCATTCATTGGTCAGAGTATCTCGGTTGGCTCCCAAGTGAGTGCCTGCTTCAGACGTTTCAGTGAGAGAAACATTGCTTCTGCAGCCTCGCGGCATTTTGCTCTCTATGACCTGTGTTGTGGATGTAAACACCACACTCACTTACAGCACATTTAGGCATAAACAGTCTTCTCTAATACATTCAGAAGGCACGGCAGATTTACAATAAATGCCAATACATTTCATGATATACAGTATACTATACGGACAAAAAAAACTCCCGTTATAAATCCATAGGAATCAATACGGAGTTGGTCCCCCCTTACCAGGGAACCCTTATCACAGGTTTATGGAGTGTGTCTGTGGGAATTTTTGCCCATTCATCCAGAAGAACATTTGTGAGGTCAGGCACTGATGTTGGACATGAAAGCCTGGCTTGCAATCTCTTTATCAATCTCTGTTTGATGGGCTTTAGGTCAGGGCTTTGTGCAGGCCAGACAAGTTCTTCCACACCAAACTCTCCCAACCATGTCTTTATGGCCCTTGCTTTGTACACTGGGGCACAGTCTTGCTGGAACAGAAAAGGGCCTTCCCCAAACTGTTCCCACAAAGTTGGAAGCGTAGAATTGTCCAAAATGTCTTAGTATGCTGAAGCATTAAGAGTTCCCTTCACTGGAACAGAGGAGCCTAACCCAACCCCTGAAAAACAACCTCATACCATTATCCCTCCTCCACCAAACTTTACAGTTGGCACAATGCAGTCAGGCAGGTATTGTTCTCCTTGCATTTCCTAATCCCAGACTCAACCATCAGGCCACCAGACATAGAAGTGTGTTTCATCACTCCACAGGACATGTTTCCTCTGCTTCAGAGTCCAGTGGCAGCGTGCTTTACACCACTCCATCTGATGCTTGGCATTGCGCTTGGTGATGTGAGGCTTGCATGCAGTTGCTCGGCCATGGAAGCCCATTCCATGAAACTCCCGGCACACAATTCTTGTGCTGGGGTTTATGCCAGAGGAATTCTACAGTTATTAAGTCAACAGACCGTTGGCAACTTTTACACACTATGTGCCTCAGCTCTCGGTGACCCCGCTCTGTGACTTTACGTGGTCTGCCACTTCGGGGCTGAGTTTCTGTTGTTCCTAAATGCTTCCACTTTGCAATAATGCCTCTAACAGCTGACCATGGAATATCTAGCAGGGAAGAAATTTCACAAACTGACTTATTGCAAAGGTCACATTCTATGACAGTACCATGCTTGAATTCACTGAACTCTTCAGAACGATCCATTCTTTCACAAGTGTTTGTAAACTTGACTGCATGACTGGGTGCTTGATTTTATACACCTGTGGCAATGGGTCTGAACGAAACACCTGAATTAAATAATTAAGAGGTGTGTCCCGAATACATTTGTCCATATAGTGTATATGCTGTCATGGAAGCTGATGTGACATCATCCACTTGTTTCCTATGCTGCTTATCTAGTGCTGGGGGCCTGGCGTCCCAAGAAGCACAGTCCACACCCTTGACGTGATGCCAGTTCACTACTGGCCACTTACGGGTAATATAGAGACAGCAATGGGAATGTCTTTGCACCATGGGAAGAAATTTGAGTCCCAGCAGGATCCCTACGCAAAGGGGGAAGAATATGTAAACTGCACACATGCAGATACTGGTCGGGAATCAGCGTTACATCCCTGGAGTAGGAGCCACTGTGGCTCTCCATAATATTATCCAATAAATGCAATGCCTACATACAGGCACAGCAAAATCGAAGACCTGTGATAATCTTTAATAATAATCTAAAGTGTTGTTTTCTCCTCTACTGAACTCCTCCCTCCTAAAAAGGCTAATCATCTTTTACTGCTGATAGTAAATACGCGTGTCTATCAATTACAGCATAGATGGGATCATTAGTAAGGAAATACCAAGATGTTCTGCAGTATTGGATACATTGCAGTCACCTCTTGTTGTCCTTATTTATCATCAGTCTGGAAACCCTCTGAGTCCGTCAGCCTTTTGTGATGTAGCACTGCAATGAATTTGCATACAGAATAGACCCAAATCACTAGGTAGCATTTTTTTTTTTTAATTGGGATGTTTTGTCCGAGCAAAACACACGGTTTGCGTGCAGGTGAATGTTACTCTCATCTAAGGACAATGCAGCTGATTGAACAGGGAATGTGCATTATTTTGTTGTTATGTAACAGTGCCACCAATGGGACTGACAAAAAGGACAAGGATACACTCAGACATTCATTACTGTAGGGGATGAAGGCTCTACCTGATTGTAAAGGGATTCGGTTGTTTTAAATTGTATGGAATTCTAAGGCCTAATTTGCACCAGCTGTGATTCTTGTTGGTCTGGGCAGATTTGAGTGCTGAGTGAATGTTTTGGGTACCTACTGAGTGACGTACTTCACATGCTTTCCTCAAGCTATCTGCAAGTCTCGGCTCTCTCCTACCAGTGCAGTTCATCCCATCAGGCAACATAGGGGGCTCCCTGGGGGGGGGGGCACCAAATTAGCCAGTCGATTTGACTTTTTATCAGATGTGGAGGGTGATGGAGCTCACCTAGGCCACCGCATGGGTTGCTACTGGTATTGTCCTCACTTTGGGTAGGGCTAAAACGTCAGGCTGGGGAGATGAAAGGTGAAGCTGGGTATAAGATTATGTATTTCCACACAGACTGCAAAATCTGAGAAGTTTTTGTCTTGGGGCAGAAGGAAGTTCAATTCATTTTAATTTATGTATGTGTTTTATAACAGTCGCGCAAAAGCACTTAATAAGAGTGTGTGATGAGCCCTTATTATATTGCTCATGCAAAAAAAGTAAGAATGAAGATGTCCAGGCTTCCTGTCAAAGGGAAGGGCCTCGTTCCACCTCAGTGCCGATTGAGTGCATTGTACACGTTTTGGAGTCCGTGGATACTGATACGTGTCAGTGTGACAGGTTCCTGCAGATCAGGCAGGACGCTGGCTCACCGTGACCCAAATCCAGCCCCCAGCCTGTCTGTCACATCCCGGGGCGGAAAACTGACGTTTTCCCAACAGCTGACAGAATCTGACTGTGTGTAAGTCACGCTCCCCCCAGCGCCGCGGTGTTCCAATGGGGGGGTTAAAAAATATTATTAGAAATCAGTTATGTGTCATCTTTTCTCAGTCCCACTGAGTAAAAAAAAAAACGACTTTCCATTTTCTGTAATTACTGTAATTTAGCGGCAATTACTGTTCCATTCATTAAAATCCCTGTCACTGTGATAAGGGACCCGAATCCAGTCGATACCTCGTCAAGAAGCCATTATCCCCGGAGGAAAGGGGGATAACAAAGGGATTAAGCGAGATCCACAGGCTGCTGAATGAGGCGAACATTGTGCTCTATGGATTCTCAGCTCCACTGACAGCAATAGTGTGGGCAGTGATGTTTGTGAGATTGTCACCACTCCGTTTTAGATCCATATCTGGGGTGGATTCACTATGCAGGATGTCTGTAATCAGTATCTGCTTATTTTTACTTGTAAGTACAACCGCAGCTACGTTTGAAGGCTCTGTAAGAATGGAGAGGAACATTCTTCGGAGACTCGCAGGGGTTTCACAGTTGGTTGTAGATTTCATATATTCAGACGTAGGATTTTTTTTTTGCAGGGCTAAGGAAGTTGCATTAAGGGTCACGTATCTTGCCTCTCATTGGCTCTAATTGGCCTTGGATGCTATCGCAATGGTACCAGGCAAATGAACTGTAGGCTTCCTGGGATCTCTGCTGAATACCATCTGGAGCAGAGGGCAAGACGTTCTGCTGCGCTAAGCTATTCTCTCTTTCTCCAAACACACCTCCATTTGTTAGCTATTTAGCATTCCTCAGTATACATAGAATAGAGTATCTTCATTGTCATTGTAGAAACATATAATATAACACTTGAATACAAGTTCCCTTTGACTGAAAGATCATGCAATTATTTATCTTTCTTTTGAAGTCCACAATAAGGAAACCTGTCCAGAGAAAGGACGGATATAGATACAATATAGACAGAGCCATGGTTTTTATTTTCTGGTGGCTTTCCCCTGCTCCAGCACAGCTCAGATAGATGCTTGACTGTATCACGTCACATGTTTCATCCAGCGGCACATTGACAGTTCAGGCTTTACTTGGAGATGTTTGGACAGGGACCTGCGTGATCCAACAACATGGCTTCTCATTACACTGGTTGCTCTCCACCTCCCAGGGTCCGCTGTTTCTGAACGCATTTTGAGACCGCCACTGCCACCGCCTTGCCGAGCTGCGTGCAATGCGTTCGCCTCCACACTCATTCCAGCTAGACTCTTATTTACATCCCGTAAATCAGCTCTAATCCACAGCTGCCTGTGACACGCGCTAATGACCCTTTTTCTTCTGCAACAGTGAGCGTGACATGAATTATCATGACGTGTTTTTGTTGTTTGAGTTCGTTTGCCCCAGGTTTTGACATTTTGCAGCCGAATAGTGATTACCAGAAAAACATGCTTGTTCGATGCTTCCCTGGTCTGGGAAATGGGACCACCTCACTGTGTTCACCTCAGCATGAAGGATGACCTCAGGTGGAGGTCAGATGCGATGTTACCGTCCCTTGGATTTGACCATGTGATGGGCGGGGGTCATAGGCTGTACCATTGGTGCAGTTTACGTGTGCCAATCAAAGCCCATGTGGAGCCCTAGGCAAGCTTCCCCACCCAATTTCACATTGTGCTGGACATGGTTTATGCCTGGCATGTTCCTCGCGTGGCGGGGGCCAAGGCGGTGAAGCTATTTGGGGCAGGTGTGCCAGTGGTTGCTGAGTCAGTGACCCTTTAGAACAGTGGTCCCCAACCTTTTTCCCAACACTGACTGGTTTCATTCCGTTAACATTTCCGCGGACTGGGGAGGGGAGGAGAGGGCGTGTTAAGAGACGTGCAGAGACGTGTAACGGTCCCCAACCTTTTTGTGGCATTAACCAGTTTCATGTAAAACAATATTTTCACAGACCGGTATAGAAACAACTAAAAACAAAGTGCGTAAAAATACAACTCACCATGCTGCTGAATTAGTGGGAGCCCTGAGCTTGTTTCCCTCTTACGAGCCGGGTTGGGGGAGGGGGGGAGACCTGTAACAAAGGTAATGAGGTGTGCAATATTTAACTACAGTAAAATCCAGTTATAACGGACTTCAAGGGACCTGGCAAAACAGTCAGTTATATCCAAAGTCTGTAATATCCAGAGTTGCTGTATGCCCAAAACACAACTACAGGACACCATTTACTCATGCCACACCCCAGCAGACAGATTGTTATATTGTACATGGTTACCGGACCAGATGCGTGACTATTAATAATCCTGACTACGTATCTGCGCTGGATCTCACAGACACGCCACGCACCTTGTAGGCGGAACCTGCATGTCTGTTATAGCCGAACAAAACTACAGCTAAAAGCAGCCCTGTTTGTCCGTTATAAGCGAAATTCCGTTATATGCGAGTCCGCTATATCCAATGCCGATGGGACCAGCGGACCTTGTCTGTTATAGACGATATTCCGTTATGAGTGAGTCCACTATAACGGGATTTTACTGTAATCACCAAGTGCGTTGCCTTATTACCACCTATGAGCCACAGATGGAAGTGTTTCCAAAATAAAACATCCTCTGTTATCCGTTTGCTGGGGTCCGGCAAAAATGCTCCACGGCCCGGTGGTTGGGGACCCCTGCTTTAGAAAATGGCTAGGTGGCCACCTTTGCTGCCAAATGGGTGCGACTTCGACTGTGACTACTGAGCTATTATAATATAATACTTTACTGATCCCTGTAGGGACATTCTTTTTACCTCCAGTATCCTACTCCCTGTGGGTGAGAGCAAGCTGGCTGTGAGGGGCAGCCACTTGTTGCCGTGCCTATGGAGCTGGGGGTTAAGGGTCTTACTCAAGGACCTGCAGATGTGCCAAGGCCAGGCTCAAACCAGTGACCTTCTGATCACAGGCACAGAGGCTTAGCCCACAGAGTAACATGCTGGCCTCTAACTATAAGTCATTAAGGACTAAAGTATGTGTCGACTGTGACAGAGCCTGGGTGCAATGGGCTGGCTCTTAGGGCTGTCTGTTCGAATCGCCTACCTGTTTGTTTCCTGAGTACCTGTGCAGTTCCCTCTCCCATCTCTCACTCCTCACTTCTCATGGATCTCTTTGCTACCCCAAAGATTGAGTTTCCACAGCAGTTTTACTAAAGGGAGGCTTTAGACCAGGGGTCACCAACCTTTTTCAAACTGAGCTACTTCATAGATACTGAGCCATAGGAAGGGCTACCAGTTTGATACACTCTTCTTAAATCACGTATAATAAACATGTTTTAAATGCTTTTTTTTTTTAGATATTGTCATTTTCAAATCTATATAAATGCAAATGTGATTAAAGAAGAATAGCAACAGGATAAAATTAAATTTTAGACGCTGCTCACTGGTGAGTTGTGCTATTTTTAGAACAGGTCCGCGGGCAACTCATGTGGTCCTTGGGGGCACCATGTAGGTGACCCCTACTTTAGATCATCATCACTGTCTCTGTCATTCTACCTGAAGGCCCAGTGAAATTTCTGCCGTGTCTAAACTGGAATGATTAATCTTATAGAGGTTGGCACTGGACAAGCCCGAGCAGAGGTAGATTAACTTATCTGGGTGCCCTAGGCTAACATCGGCATGGACACTCAGGCCTTGCTGATTTAACTAATTGTTCCATTATTTTCGAGGCAGGGCAGGGCCCTAAGGTATAACCTATGGTCGCCTATGCATTAATCTGCTACTGGGCCCGAGATATAGGTTTGGTATAGTTGGCACAAACACCCTGGGATGCTGTTCCCTTTTGAGGTAATTATTGAAGGTTCACTGAGGGGCTGATCGGTCCCGGTGAGTGTAATTGCTTCTTAATTAAACAGCAGTTGTGGAGGTTATGTGTTACTGTGTGCTGGGAGGTGTGTAGTACACAGGGACGTGATGCTGGGGTACAGTAGCTGCAGACCCAACCGTGGCGGCAGACACAAACGCGTGAGACAGGTGGGTGCTGTGGGGGCAGGTTGACATCTTATCATACGGCTATGGGGTTGATGGTGCTCTCAGAGCCAAGGTATGTGACAGAGACAGGGGGAGATCGAGAGGACAGGAGACGGAGGGAGTGCGTGTGATGGAGGGGGAAGATCGAGAGGACAGGAGATGGAGGGAGTGTGTGTGATGGAGGGGGAAGATCGAGAGGACAGGAGATGGCGGGGGAGTGTGTGTGACGGAGATGGGGAGATTGAGAGGACAGGAGATGGAGGGAGTGAGTGTGATGGAGGGGGAAGATCGAGAGGACAGGAGACGGAGGGAGTGCGTGTGATGGAGGGGGAAGATTGAGAGGACAGGAGACGG
>JAODKC010000130.1:8377286-8388911 GCA_026777985.1 Mormyrops attenuatus
GGTCGTGCTTTTTCTGTATGGGGTAGATTGAGAGGACAGGAGACGGAGGGAGTGAGTGTGATGGAGGGGGAAGATCGAGAGGACAGGAGATACAGGGAGTACGTGTTATGAGGGGGAAGATCGAGAGGACAGGAGACGGAGGGAGTGAGTGTGATGGAGGGGGAAGATCGAGAGGACAGGAGACGGAGGGAGTGTGTGTTATAGAGAGGAGGAGGACAGGAGATGGAAGGAGAAAGGGAAGGAAGAGCAAACGGAAGGCGTGAGGGAATCATGAACGCATGTGACAAGATGAAAAGTAGCAGCCATTGAAACATGCAAAAAAACATAGAAATTTGTCCTCAAACTACCAAAAACTTTCTGTAACCATCCAGTAGCTTTTCTCTCACATTGCTTTTGGACAGGTGATGTTATTTTTATTTCATTTATTTTTTGTTTGCTGTCATTTACTTTTAATCGACACTTCATTCGGTGGGAGGTTTGCTTGTGTTGGCCATGATGGATACTTTCTTGTTTTTATGAAGGTTAGCCTGAGTCGTGGGGAAGCTTTTCATCTTAGGCTGATGTGGCTCGAGCTGAACAGCTCCTCCTCGAGTTTCTCCATGTCTTCTTCACAGAGCGAAAACCTGACTGAGCTTTTCTCAGACCAAAGGACATTACGGGGAAACGGGGGGATCCTGTCAACACGACAGCTTGCATTAAGGGCATCTTATTCCCCTGTGTGTGATCGACAGCGTCACGCTGCGCCGGTGAGCCAGCTTGATGGCGAATGGACTAGGAGGGCTCGCGATTTTACTTTGATTTTCTCACCCAGAAACCTGATATCATCTGTCTTGTATGCCCCCCTTTTGCTGACATCTGGTCCTGCCTCTTTAGAATTTATTTTTTTGCTAACATGTTTTGTAGCCTTTACTGCAGGAGACCGTGATGTGAGCCCCTATTTAACCTGACTGGTATCGTTGGATCGAACATGCATTGGGATGGCAATAGCTGACCTGAATAATTAAACAGATAGTGGGAAATAAGATAGCAGGGCATTATCGATCACTGTTGGGGGTGGGGGGTTTAGAGTCAAGCCTGGTTTGTGCAGGAGTCTGGGGGTTTGGCTAAAAGAGAGGCAGCAAAAACATCCCCCCAGTATATGACAACCAGCCAGCTCCTGTCACGTGTCCCCCGCAGTCCAAGGTGAGCTTCCTAATGGGGACGCCCCAGGCCTGCGCTGTCAGTCCCAGGGGTGAGGGAAGGGACTTTTCTGGGGCAGGACAAATGGATATTTGGGGATACCTTAGTGGATCTGTGTACCGAAGGCATTTTTGTTGGGTGAAACTGAGCTTGTCATTCAAACACACATACATACTGAAAAAAAATCTGTCAGAATTATACCAGGGCTGAATATATTGACTCCGATCAAACTGAAAATCAGGCATGTTTGCACTAGCTGCAGGATACTGGAGGTTCTGTTGAATCAGCATTGCGCTGTATAATGACTTTAAGATGGCTTTAAGGTACGGAAATAATTCATTCCTGCCCACACACACTATAGCTAAATTGCATCCACATCACTTAAATAAAGAATGAGGCAGAAATAGATGCAAATCTGCTACCAACCCTGTCATGATGATTTACAATCCCTGCCCAGTTGGGAAAACATAACGGCATTGGCTTAGGAAGGAATATTCCAGAAGGATATGTGGGAGGAACGTTACTTTCGTGCTGTTTCTGTTTCATATGTGTATAAATATGAATCTGCTTAAATGAGGTGAGTCTGTACCGTGCTCCCGCATCTTACGCAGTTCCTCAACCTACCAAAAACAATGTACGTTCAGGATCATCATATAGATTTATTTACTTTGCATGTATACCTATTCCCAACCTGTTGTATACTTTAAGTGACAATGACAATAAAAATTCTTATCTTATCTTAATTCATACCTAGATTACAGAACTCTAACTATACAATATAAATTCTATGTAAAAACAGTACGGAAGTTGTTATGATGTTTAGGGAAAAATTACTGGCCATGTACTGTACTGTACCCTGTTTTTCCCCTAAGCAATAGAGTATACACCTATCAAAGCACGTTATGGTACACTAAACATTTTTTTTCCTTCATCCACTACTGAATCCTTTAGTAATGTAAAAACATTATGCACAGATCTAACTAAACCAGATCTAACTAAACCTCTGATAGTTCTAAACCCGCACATTCAAAAGCCGCGTAAGTTGCAGGCTGACTGTACATGGATTTAGATCAGGGCATTCGCTAAGCAACTAGGAAGTGAAAAAATTAAACTATATTCCACTTTATTTGTATGTCTATGTAGCGTGTGGCTCAAGGGTAGGACCTTTGATCAGGTGTCCCACACTCGCGCAGCAAAGAAGTCCAAACGCAGCTGCTTAAGTGTGAAGACTTAAAGAGCTTTTACCAAGCTACCAGGCCGGGGTCTTGTGGTTTTATTCTTCAGTGTGGATCGATAAGCTTCACACTCACATGAATACTGTGGCGATTATGTTAGGCATCTTATGGTACTGCTCCTTTAGACCATCAGTCCTCAAAGCTCAGACCTGGCACTAAATTAGCCATCTGCGCAGATGCGCATTTCCTGTGTAACGCCATGGTAACAGCATGCAGATCCAGCCCCGGCCCGTCCTTTAAAATAATCAGTAGCGTATCACGTGAGTGGCTCCTAACTGGCAGATTAGATGGATGGAAGGACACTAGCTTCTCCTTGCAGAAGCTGCAGAGAAAGCAGGAATTCCTGTAATGCTCCTAACAAGTCGCCAATTATCTCAAGGTACGGGCAAACGTTCTCAGATCCACAGCGCCAGCTTGGCGCTAAGTGTGGCAGGTGGGCACTGCCTACTTAGCAGGACCCTATTAGAGCTGCTTATATAAAAAGCATCTCAGAGGAACTTGTTATCCTCGTGTTCTGTCTGTCTCCAAAGAGTGCTTTCAAGTCTCAAAGTTTTAAAAGGACCATGAACTTCAAGAGAAGCCAGTCGTTTGAGATGCCTGATTCGTCACTGAGGCGTCGCTGAGGGAGAATCTGCAGTCCCATGTTGACAATTGTGGACATCGCTGTCCTTTGAGGGACATGGACCAGTTTCCATCCTCCTGATATCAGTTATTACTCAGCCAAGAGTCCAAATCATGGGTGATACAGTAAATACCCATGGTAACATTACTGTCTGCTGTGGGATGTCTTTAAGTCTTTGGGCTTCTTCCTACCCCACAGGCACCTTAGCCATTTGTATGAATGCCCCACACTCTCAGAAAAAAGGGTCTAAGGAACATCCCGGAGGTACAAACAGGATCAATGTATCATCAATGGTACAGAAATGTTCCTCAGAGTCCATTTCTGTACCTTAAAAGGCACAATTACCTACAGCTAAGGGTACAATTGACAGACCCTTGAGGGTACAGCCCCAGTAACAAGCAAAGGTACAAATTTGAAACCTTTTTTCTGAGAGTGCATCTCTGGGTTTTCATAAGGGATACAGTTAGAGTTCCTGGCTTAGGCTTTGGGATAGTGGGTTAGGGTTAGTGGGTGGGGCAGCTTGTTTATGATCAGTCTACCTCCTAGTCTCAGCTCCCATTGCCAGAGCTGTTTCATAAATAACTCACTTACCTGATGTTTGGGGCTTTGGCTCAGGCAGGAATTGTATTTTTATCCCAGATTTGCAGAGGAGTGTAGCTCTGAATAAAATAATTCCCATTGTTCTAAGGGAAGCGTCTGTGTGTCTCCTAACACCTTCTCGTCGCTGTCAGAGGAGCCTTGGAGAATCTGCGGTGTTTCCGCTGGAACATGTGAGCAGTGATATGGGGGGGACATGTGTTATGTGACAGGGCGTGATGTTTTCAGCATAAACATTGACGGATGCATGCAGTGGCCCAAACCTGAGATGATCTGTTGGGCTGCAGCGGTGTTTCTTTGCTCAGCACCACGATCCGCAGCGCCTGGACCTCGGTTTTGTTGTTCCTCTACCCCTTCGTAACTGAAAATGGGCCTTGTCATCAGTGTGAGCAGGGGTCCGGCATTCCCTCTCAGAGGCCTACCCAAACCCCCCCCCCCCCAGTGCCTGAACTGCTTAACACCCCCTGTCGTCTCCCTCCAGAAAATGTTCAATTCTGCTCCTTTCCACATACTCACCTATGGTCTGAATACATACACCTGCCAAATGAATAAACAATAATAACAGCAAAGAGGGAGCTGAGGGTGTGTGTGTGGGGGGTGTATGGGGGCATGTTTTTAATACATTTTGGCCGTGGCAGAATTCCAAATGAAGCGAGTTTTTCAGTTATTTCTGGGAGAGGTACATTTTAAATGATTATTGATTCTCTCGCTCAACTGTGTACCGTATTTCAGTCAGTCTGCAAGGGATCATATTTTCATATGTGGCGTAATGCTCATTATTAATAGATTAATAGAGTTTTAGCTGTGTAATTAGCTTTGTTTATGTATGGGAGTTTTAGCAATCATGCTAGGGGGTGGTGTGTGGTTCAGGACACTGTGCCTGTGATCAGAAGGTTGCTAGTTCAAATTTCAGGACCCACTGAGTAATTTCACTGTTGGGCCCCTTCGGCAAGGCCATTAGCCCTCATCCGCTCCAGGGACCCGATTTTGCTTTCTTGAAAAACATGCGTCGCTTTAGATAAATGCGTGCAATAAATAAACGATATGCTCCTTTTTGCGGGGGGGGCTCAAGGCCAGAATGATTAAATTGCACTTAAGAGCCGGTGGATTTGGGCCGGCTACGGTATTTTCTCTGTCCGTTCCTCTGCCGGGAGGGAGTTACCCTCCGTAGATCTTTCTGGGAGCTGCCTTCTGTCCAGCGCTTTGTGTCAGCAGCTGATTAATGGCTTGACAGGATACTGCTCAGATGTGAAAGGGTTTATACCGACTGATGGGGTCTGTAATCTAAATTTAATGGCAGCGGCTGGGGGTTAACGGCTGTGGCTGCCGTTCCAGAGGGCAGAGTCACAGCGGCTAATGTGTGGGACTACACCCCCGCTGAGCAACTGTGCGGCTTTGGATCCCTGGGGCCAAAATGGCTGATGGGAAGAGTCCGGCACAGCTCTGTAACATCCTATGGGGGGGTGGGCGTGCCCAACTCTGTGCCGGTTAGCGCTGGATCAGATCTCCGCTTCCGCTCTGCCTTCCTCTCCTCCTTTCCGTCCCCATTTATTTTGGTTCTCGTCTTTAGATTGATTTTGGGATAAATGTCGTAAGAAAGGGCATATAAACCTGTGTATCATTCTGCATGAAGATGAGAGCATGGCACTGATGAGAGTATGTCTGCACCTCCGCCTCTCATATTCTCTCCGCCACTCCGTTCCTTTGCTCTCCGCTGTGTCTCTCACTCCCGACAACTCGACAGCCGTACCGGAGGGCTCTGGACAGGCCCTGCTGCCATTTATAATTAAGACCGATTCGGCATGCTAGTCATCACCGAGAGTCCCGATTTACAGGCCCCTTCTACGCCGTGGCAACGCGTTATTTATGACTGGGTCAGAAGCGTGTGGGGAATTGAACAGAAGTCTCCTTACATCTCTCGTCATCAAATGGACCTGTCATTGGTAAACCCCTTCGTATGGTGACTCCTGATTGATGGCCCCTGATGGGACAAGATCAAACATCAACCCGTAGCCACAGGGGCCTTTACACAGTTCGGTCCTCATGTTCAGTTCAGTTCCTTTTTGTGAGGAATAAAGCAGTAAAAAGCACTCATTTCTAATTGGGAAAATACTGGATGAAGAATCAGATCCATCCATCTGCTGACTACTTATCCTGGTCAGGGTCACAGCAGGGGGGGTGGGGCGGGGTTGCAATGCTGGGGTCACTCTGGGCAGGATGCCAGTCCGTCACAGGGCACATAAACACAACAATCACACTCTACAAGTAATTTAGAGACACCAGTTAGCCTGACTGCATGTCTTTGGACTGCAAGAGGAACTCGGAGTCCCCGGATGGAATTCCACATGACACGGGGAGAAATTCCATTCATCACTGCTGCATGAAGACCATTCAAAACCAAAGGCTCTTCCAGTCAGACTTTGAGATAGTTAACAAAACAATGACTTGGATTTATCAGGTCGTCCTTCCAGAATCAAGGGTGTGTGATCAAAAGAAGAAGCAGAACCAAATATAATCATCCAATATTTTAAGTCATTTCCTATTAGCTGTATCCATGACTTGAATGATTTTGACTTGGCCGTGTTTTCCTATTACAAACTAATTATCATACAGGGATCGAGGTGACTCATGGATCGGTTTGATGGGCTGTTTCTGAGGCTCAAACGTCCATTGCAGTGAACATCAGCGCTGAGCATACAGACAAATTAAGGCGTCCCAAGGCATTGATTTAGCGCTGGGGGGTATCAAAGTGGAGAGAGCTGTTTGACACCGGGGGTTGCAGGCAGGGGTGGGGGCGGTTGCCGGAGAGAGACACGGAAACCTGTAACCGCAGCACAGACAGAAAGCGGTGACACATTCCAATTTATGCGGAGGAGTTCTAGAAATATCAGTATTGCTGTCATGGCTTAGCCTTTTTCTGTGTTTTGTTTGGGGAAAAAGGTTTTAATTTATTTATGAACCAGCAAGTATGATTTCTGAATATTAGTATCTTCCTCCACTGCTCAGGTTTTTTGGAAAAAGTTTTTCGTAACTTCAGCTTTTCATACTATAGACATGAAAACTGTGGCTTTGTAATATTGCCTTCATTTATGAATTCTCCATCCAACGATCTTCTAAGCACTTTGCTGATTTGGCAATAATCAGAAAATAATAGCTTACAAGCAGCTTTTGACTTATGTCCAGAAAGGGCCATTGTGTATGCGGCTTTTCTCTCCAACTCCCTAATTAGATTACTAATTAGAGGACTGATTGGCTGTAGAGTCTTCACACCTGGGTTTGAACAGCTGACCTAAAGGTTATCCCAAAAACCTTCATACACACCAGCCCTTTGCAGATAAGGTTGGTCACCCCTGACTTAAGTAAAACCGATTTAAATTAATCTGGATTTATGCAAGAAATATCCAAGATACAGACTTTACGGAAGCGCTAATGCAAAAAGGCATCATATGCCTGTCAGTAAATTTACACGCTCTCTTTTCATTTAATTAATCTGTGCTTTAGTACATATTACTAGTATATTTTTGTCTTATGTGTTTTTTTCTGTAAGGTGTCTTGAATTGTATTGAATGGTAAATCCAACTTAAAAATCCAATATAAAATGTGACTTATGTAAGGTATTGTGGACAGATAATTTGCATTAGCTGAGAAGTACTCTCAGGGTGTTCTGTATCTTGAATATGCTTTACTTTTCCAGCCCCATGCCTAAGACACTATGGTCTCGATAATTATCAAATGGTATGTGTATGTCTTAGAAGCTCGGGTTTCCATGGCGAACTGTCATGTTAAATGGGAGAGTGACCACAGCAGGCTGTGGGGTGTGGATGGGCTGACGATGGGTGGCTCCATCGAAGCCGGAGCGGGGGCCCATTTGCCAAACCCTTCATTAGCAGACAGAGAAAATGCAGATTTCGAGTGATAATTAGGCTGAAATGTGGTGTTTTACGCTGTTCCGCTTCCTTCTATATTTATCCCACCTCCAGTTCATCCCGGTTTCTGAATAGCTGCCATTAAACTCCGGTGCAAGATGTCAAGCTTCAGAAAGAAATAAAGGAATTATTCTGAATAACATAAAAGAATTTAATTAACTTTTGGTAGCATTTCCAGTCTTTTGCCCACTAAATTTACATGGTCTTGGTCACATTTTTGTGATTTTCTCACAAGTACTCTGGCTGTTTCAATAATCCAAAGACATTCAGTGGAGCTGGTGAGTCTAAATTGCCCTTATTGTGTTACTGCAGGGGGGTGTGAGTCCAAACACCCCCAGGTGTTCTCTGCCCTGGCCCATGTCTCTCCTTCCTGGGACAAGAACCTGACTGTGTGTGGTAGGTTGCCCATGATAGACAGACAAATTAATCCATCATTTATTACTCAAATACAGTACCAGTTAAAAGTCTGGACACGCCTACCCATAGAAAGGTTTATTTGTATTATTCAGTTTAGAATTGCGACATCAAAACTATAAAATAATATATATGGAATTATGTGCTGATCAAAAAATAATTAAACAGAAAAAATTGTTGGGGGAGGGCAGCTCTGTGGGTTGGTACTTGGAAGGTTGTTGGTTCAAATCCCGTGGTTGGAAAAGTGATCTCATTATCGGGCCCTTTAATAAGGCCCATAACCCCAATTCCTCCAGGGACTGGCTGACCCTACTGTCTCCTCTACACTGGTTTCATGACATGGCCTCCTGTGATGCTTTCCCAGCTGTCCCGAAGGAGATCCCACATATCTGCTGAGCACTCACTGGCCACTTTGCCTTCACTGTCTAGTCAAACTTCCAAAACCATTTCTACTGTGTTTAGGTCAGGTGGTCAGGTCATGTGATGCAACACTATCACACTCCTTTTTAGGCGGCTTGGCATGTCCAAATTTTTGAGAGGCAGTGTGTGGCTCAGTGGGTTAGGGTGCTGTCCCTGTCTTCGGAAGGTTGTCAGTTCCAATCCCACAGTCAGTTGAATGGTTTCACTGGTGGGTCCTTGAGCAAGGTCCTTAACCCCTGGTTAAAGATTGACTGACCCTGCTTTCTTAATTGTAAGTCACTCTAAATAAAATTGTCTTCTAGATAATTGCAGTATTAATAAAAAGCACAAAACAGTTTTTAAGGTTCTAAAGCACTAATTAGCAAATAAACACGGGAGAGCAATTGTGTTCATTTACTAACCTTATATGGGTGATGTCTATCCAATAATTAAATTCAGAGCTTTAAAGAATGAATAATCAAGCACAACTCTGATAATCCTTACAAAGGCAAGCATATAATTCATCACTCTAATCAGTCACGGTCATTCATGTTACCTTTGCAAGTAATATTCCATAACATACTTGTTAGTTAACTCTGTGATAATTATATTATAATGTGCAAATATCCTTGACAGGATTATTATTGCTAACTTTAAAACCGTGCCTTTCATATACGATGAAAAACATCTTAATAGTTGCAGCTGAAAAAAATTGATTTACATATATAGTCGTTGGCATTTGATCAGTGCTTGCACTTATCTACACATTTATGGATTTCACCATTAATA
Source organism: Mormyrops attenuatus (assembly GCA_026777985.1). Taxonomy (NCBI): domain Eukaryota; kingdom Metazoa; phylum Chordata; class Actinopteri; order Osteoglossiformes; family Mormyridae; genus Mormyrops; species Mormyrops attenuatus. Next base: position 8,386,448 of record JAODKC010000130.1, read on the forward strand.
GCTTCTCATCAGTTCTGAAATGTAAATTGTTTAATATGAAAATGTAAGATTGTGATGAGAGCGGAAGCCAGCTAGCTACACGTGTTACCATAGGTGTTAATTAACTGTGGTGTGAGTAGGGCTGATTTGGGGTGGCGTCTCACACAAATTTTTCCCAAATCGAGGGCAATCGACAGAGGATTTGAACTTCAAAGACCGATTCGCAGGCAGTGAGAAAAGAGGAGAGGGACAAGTATGTGCCGAATCCCTCCAACAAGGACTAAATTATCCAGAATTTATGACTGGAAGTATAAATAGCTGTATAAAAAGCTGTAATCAGGCTAACATTGTTTCTTCACATCACACATACACTCTCATTGCTGATACTCTGGCGGCCTTAAGATCTTCATTTTGGGCTACATTACTAATCACACCTGATACCCCTTTCCTAGGTCTGTCTGAGTGCTCTGTCTGTTAAATCTCATGATGTGCGAATAAAAGAATGGATGTAGATACTACTAAGACAATATTTACTGCCCTCACAGTGTTGCTAGCTGCCCAGTACAGAAGATACAGTGACGTTTTAGCCAATAATCACTGCGCTGAATAGATCTTTTTTCCTCCTCTGGACAACAGTGGTACACAGAACCATGTCAGTCATCTGGGGTCACTCTGCCTGTAGGACAAAAGAAAGCTTACGTGTTCCAGAGTACACGGTGTGACCCTTCAGGTCATCATTCCTGGAATTTGCTAAGGTTGCTCCAATCCGGCTCACTCAAATCAGGGCAGGTGATGTGCTGACACCCAGTCGGTATAAAAATGATGCAATGGGTCCTTCGATGCCTGCAGTGAGTCACTCCCTTCCTTTTACCGTTTCCTTCAAGAACTGGGGCATCTTCCTTTCTGCCAGTGGAGATGATTAACATCCTGAAGGCCTGAGAACAACTTGGGACCCATCATCTTACCTTTATCAGTATTAACTAGGTTATTGGTCTAGTTGTTCAGGTGCTAAGATCCAACATGTTATCCACAACATATTGCTGATAACATCCCCCTGGTCTACAATAATTCACCCATACACATCCATCCTATCAGTTCCTCAGTTCAACATTCAATGGTCATTCAAAGGGTTTGGTCACCAGTGTGCCACTCTCAGATGGTGACACAACTCGTGTTTCCTCAGACTGGTTTGATAGCTCGGTCCTCCTGCCTTGTCAATGTTAATTGCGGTGACTTCCAAGCCTGTAGAACAAAGGCGTGGATGGCTGATGGCTCACACATTAGAGGAGGTGTGTGCTTCTCTTCTCCACTCCTGAGTTGGCATGGACCTTGTTTGTTGAGAAGGAGACACTTGTGAGGTTAATAATAATGAACAAATGGAACTGGACAAAAATCTCGATGGAAGGACATTCAGTATATTATAATTCAGCTTGGATCATGCCAATTTGTGGCATGTAGATAAATAGTTCTGACACAAGATGATGAATTTCATTCTTCTGGGGGTGGACAAAATAATGGAAATACCCATCAATATATTCATAACAAGAATCCAATAAGGAGTCAGGCCACCCTTTGTCTCCAGAACAGCTTCACTTCTTCTCAGAATGCCAGTATATAAGTTCTGCACTGTGTGTAGTGAGATAGTGGAGCATTCCTCAAGGACAAAAGCCTCCAGGTCTTTGGGGGATGAAGGAGGTGGAAATCTACTTTCTCCTGCTCTCCAAAATTTCCCATAAAGGTCAATTGAGTAGACCTGCTGCCATGGGAAGACATGGAAGGTGTTTTACTTCGTCAAGGTGTTATCCAAATACTCTTGAATTTGTATATGGTGGTACATTATAATATATCATAATATATAATATACCACAATATATCATAATAGAGGTATCTGTCCACTTGTGTCTACATTTGGAACTGGGACCACTGGACACAAGTCAATTTGGGCGTATCTTGGCAGTTATAGGGCAGGTGCATGCAGTAGGTACAGTACTGTAATATACACACGGTATTCTACAGCAAGTAATAATGTAAATATAAACTCACAACACTTTATAATAAAAAGAGATTGCAATAAAGGCATGAAAAGCACTAAAGGCATGAATTGCATTATGAAATCAAAAGATGCTCATGGTAACAAACAAAGGGAGCTGAGAAAGAAGACAATGCCTGAAGCCACAACGAAATGTTTTTATTGTGCAGTACAGTAAGTTTCTTTTTATGTAATAAAATATTTAGCACTGTACAGGTACTGTATCTGTATCATATCCGGTTATTTTGGCTGTCCATCACATATACCTTTCTGTATGCATACTGTATTACAAGTTAGATATGGACTGTGAGCAGTGGCGGCTGGTGAAAAAAATTCTTGGTGGGGCTGACGTACCAATAGATTTCCCTTCCTAGTCCAATATAAGCATTCAAATGAACAGTCAGAAAATGACAACAATTTCACAATCATAATTTAATTTCCTTCTCAAAATCAGCA
>JAODKC010000130.1:8397507-8411938 GCA_026777985.1 Mormyrops attenuatus
GCCTTCCTGTTAGCTTTAACGAGTCAGGCCATCCTCCTGTGACCTCTCTCATTAACAAGGTGTCTGTTCGGCCACAGTGATGCCATTGACTGGATGTTTTTTGTGCATCACACCATCCTCTGTAAACTCTAGACTTTGTGGTGTGTGAAAATCCCTGGCAGGTGCTGTGTCTGAGATGCTGTGACAGCATGTATGACACTATCAATTGTACTGATTTAAAAATGGCTTTGATCACGTACCTTACCCATTCTAATGCTCGGTTGAGTGGTATGTAAACCTCCTGACCTTGTCTTGCTCTATATGTATTCAGTTCCAGACACGTGATTGGCTGCTCAGAGAAGCAGCCTGTTTGCATTAGCAGGCAGGTGGACCTAATAAACTGAACATTGAGTGTCATGGTGCTTGGTTAAAAAAGTCCTCTTTTGGTAATGGATGTTTGTAATGGATTTTTTATCAAGTCATGTCTTTTAGAATATTGTGTTAGTAGACTGATTTCACAGGCACATCCTGTGAAATGCCTCACTCCACATCTCTCATTTACTGTAGCTTAGTTTGAAAGTGCAGACATTTTTTCTGTTTATCAAAGCTTGTCAAATGCCGTACACAGGTACAGCTAAATGACAAATGACTATATATGTGCCAAAACTATCAGCAGTGTATTCTAACATTTCGACGCACAAGGCTTTGATAAAGAGACATATTCATATTATGCTTTCAAATGAAAAAAGAAATATATTTGGGTGCAATCAAAGCTTTGCACACATCCATAACAGGGGTGTTCCTGCGGTGTGAGCTCCTGTAAATGTGTCTTGTCTTACTAACGCTCATCGTCTATGGAGCACGCCAGCTTCTCCTCTGCTTCTCTTGCCCTCCTATGATTGCCGTTCCGTATTTACGTCTCGTGCTTCCTGTCACATGACGTATTCTGTTGTGTTACCGCTGCTGCCCGCCTCTCGTCTGGAAGCCCTACGAATTCAACGTACGTCTTTGCTCTTGTAATCTTCATTACCGTTCACTGGGCTGTGGGCCGCCCTGCCATGCTCTGACCGCGCCTCTGTCCCGTCTCCCCGCTCCTTCCGGACCCCGCGGTCCCATGGCTGCCCGGCCCTCTCCTGTTCCCAGGACTTCCTGGGCCAGATGTTCTGCACCCTGGGTGAGATTGTGGGGTCGCCAGCCAGTCGGCTAGAAAAGCCTCTTGGGTGAGTATAGAGGCCCTGGCCATGCCTATTCTTTAATGACATCACTGCAATCCATGATGCTATTGGTTACTCATTATTTAATGTTTTTCGTTCCGCTATGTGCTGCAGTAAGAGCCATTATGTATTATCATTGTCTAATGAAAAACACGTATCTCCAAAAATCCATTACTTCAAAAGCATGGAAAAAAAAACATTTTCTTAGAGACTACTTTACAAATAAAGGTAAAACAATATAATGCCTTAACACCACAAATATAAACCTATCTTTATACAGTGGTCAGTGATTGGTTTAATGCTCAAAAATGGACTTATGTGGATTGTTTTCAGTGAGGAGAATATGTCTGTGTCAACAAGGAACAAACTAATCTAACAAACTAAACTAAGCTTTATATTCACAGTTAACAATAATACTATTTAGCTAGCAGTCAATGTTAAGTTGTTGAAATTTGTGATATAAAGTAATCCATGCAAATAACCATCATGGATATAAATCGTAAGTAGTACAGTGTTTCTCAGCCACAGAACTGGGCTGGGACATATGCCTTGGTCTGTAATGGGCCGTATCACTGATGTGAACCTGATCATCCCCCCGGTAAAATTTCCTGGTCGGTGAAATGTATAATTAAAATGATACATATCAACTAATCATCATATGAAATTTACATGATAAGAAAATTAAAAACTTTGATAAACTGACAGCAAAGCACATATCTTTGATAGCACACAGCCAATCACGTTAGAGAAACAAACGGAGTTTGAAACAATCTTATGGTCGTCTTTCAAACCCGGACACGCTATGGCCAACAAACACGCAAGCAAGGTTGAGTGAGTTAGCGGAGCACGTCGTATGCCGCTGCTTAGGTCATATCATGGAAGAAGTGCTTCCTTAGAGAAAACTACAATCAAGAAATTGACAGCTCGGCAGCCGCAACATCTTGGAGATAAACAAGGTAAAGAGATGTTGGTGGTATGGTGGTGATTTCAGTAAAGTCAGACAAGCAACAGACTGCTTCTGCGTATTGTAATCTCTGCCAAACCCTGTACCTGAAAATATTATGAACTTATTTCACCCCTTCAAACACTGCCATCCAGGAGAACATACGGAATGCAAACGCGTACAGTCACAAAGACCAGCGTTTAGAATGTCCACTTTCAATCTGAAGAAATACAGGACAAATCGAGGCCCACATTGGTTATAAACAGGACACAGCATTTTATTTTTCATTACGTGACGGATGGTAACTCTACCAGTGATGTCGAACCCGTGGAAGGAGCAGCAAGGCAGCCAGAGAAAAAATTCATCATGCTGTCGATTTTCTGGTGTTATGCCATATGCTCTTTTATGATTTATTTATTAAAATTTCTGATTTAGATTTCTGTTTTACTTTTTCATGTTGTGAATCTGTTTAACTGAATTTTAAGCAAAAATGGAGTCTTGAAGTAAAGAAATAAAGACTTGAATTATATCAAGATAATTATCGATATTGACTAATAGGAAAAAAATTATTGGCAAAATCTACTGAGGGGCAAAATCTACTCCCTGGTCGGCAAATTTGTATAATGCAATTAAATTCAATTTATTTGTATATGGCGCCTTTCACAACAGAGTCGTCCCAAGGTGGTTTACATGGGTGTGTTGTGATACATTACAACATCATTAAGATAGAATAATACAAAAATGAGAATGGGTGTATGCCATCTATAGTAAAAAGTCACAGTCATCAAGAAATGGAGCGTTTTCATTAGACAGCGATGATATATTTTAGCACAGTGTTCATCAACCCAGTCCTTGGGGACCCCCAGATAGTCCACTTTTTTGCTCCCTCCCAGCTCTCAACTCAGTGTCTGGGGGTCCCTGAGGACAGGGTTGATAAACACTTTTTTAGGTTGTCAAAATATTTACATGTGTCTTTCTAAGACAGTTATTTATGTGAAATCCCCATGTGTTACATGCAAAGATGTTTCCTTTATTCACCTCATGTGGTGTAATAAATGAAAGACAGTCGCTAAACCCTGTGCATTGTCACATGACAGTAGATCGGTATGCCAAGTATGTCTGTGTTAAATTGGCACCGTAAGTATGGCCCTTCTATATTGAATCATTTGCACACTCACACACTCACACACACACACACACACACACACACACATCCATCTTAGTGAGTCACACTTGTTGAATAAATCCCAGCAGATTTTTTTTCGCCCTGTAATCACTGTCATCAGGGAAGTGTGTCATTTCTGTGGAATGACTGAATGTCGCATTGATTATTCTAAGAAAAGGGCGCCGGACACCGATTTCCTAGCATGCATCAGGCCCAACAATATGGTCACAGCCATGCAGTTTTTTTAGTTTCCTTCTCAGTAAAATCAGCCATGAGATTTGTCTTCCTCTCTCTTTGTCTTCTGGATGAGTGAGAGGAGGGGAGATCCTCGACGGTGTTTAATTTAATTCAGATCAGATGTATACATGTACGGTCTGCCAGCAGCAACCCAAGAGGCTGTTAGTAAGGCAGAGATTTTAATCAAGAACAACCTGTCAGCGGGCGTTTAACTGACAGCCTCCATTCTCATCAGATCGGGTCGTACACTCTCATTTATGTCACGGGTGGCACGCCGAGCTAAAGATTTTTTTTTTTTTACCTGTTTCAACGAAATATTATTGTACAGGGAAAAAAAACAATGGAATATGACACATATTCTCACGATTCACTACATCTACCCACATCTAACAGGCTACAGTGGTAAAATGGCCTGTTTAAGACCGCTGAGGTAATGAATGAATGAGTAGTGATAATAGAATAACAGTGTACGGCAAAATAAGTACTATTTGAAATACTCCATATTAAGTATTGTGGGGATTACCAAGATGTAATTTGTCTGCTCACAAACAGACACACACCCATGCTTAGCAGGGGCCTAGCTAGAAGTGCTGGCCCCCCTTGACATAATGGGGAGGGGGGGGGGTCTCTCGTGGATATGTAATGTATCCTGTGCATTATTATTATTATGATGATACATATATGTTTTTTTTCACATTCGGGAGTCCCTGTAAAGTGCCGGGCCCCCTGAATCTGCCAGGGTATCCATGCCCCTCCAGCGCACCTGCATGCCAGGCAAAATAACCCCGGGTATGCCCACAGATTGGTGCCCACATTCAGTGTTTTGCCCACATTCCATCCATCCACTGTGTTTCTGCATTATCGCCTCTAATCTGCAGGAGAAGAGGGTTTGTGTTAGTTGCAGACACAAAGCCAACGTAAGCTGAGGCAGAGGTGGAAAATGCAGCTCTGGCTTTGGCCCCACAAACACAATGCCTGTGGCGGGGGGGGTGCAGGTATAACGAGGGCATGGGAACCTATTCTGATGTACCATGAAAGAGTGCAATGCCATAGCCACTCCATTGTGGAATCATTCATTTCTTTGATGTCCAATCCTACCATAGAGTGTCTCTGAGGGGAGAGTGGGGGCGGGGGCAGGCTGTTGACCTGATTAGGTGAGCTAATGAGATGCAGAGTCAATTAGACAAGCTTTGCACTGCTTTGTTTACCATCTCGGTGGGAACAAACAGGCAAAAGCGCTCGCTTAGAGTAAGGGAATCTGTCAGGAGTCGTGTCAGATGTCTGCCGTGAGTAGCCAGCATGGTCCAGAAGCTCATCTCTCTCTTTCTTCATGAGGAGGGTCTGATTTAAGTACTGTGGGAAAGTCGGTCTTCTCAGTTCAATGCCAGGCAGGGTTCTGACCATCTGGTAGGTCAATACAGTAAAGGAGTGAATGATTAGTTTTTAAAAGCAACTACAAACATTTGTCAAGATCAATGGAGCTGGGGGGTGGGGGGTGGTGGGGGACAGGATCATCGACTTTCCGCTCCAGCTGAGCTGAATCATTGCCGCGGGCTTCTATCTAGATGCCAGCAGGCTGTTTCGACTGCAGATAGTGTCATTTAGCCATAAAGAACAGCAGCAGGACGACTGACATCGCCATAGAGGGAGAGATGAATACGGGGGCATTCAAACACAGCCCGTGAAGCTGTTTCATATCATCTGCCCATGGAAAAGGCTGAAATTTAATACTGTCTGGCCTGTACCATGGCAGCCTTGATGCTTGGGGCTGTTTGTATTTCTTGTAGATGAGATTTTGCTTCTCCTCCCTGGTAGAAATTATGACTCAGAAATGTCGACAGCCGCTAAAGTGGAAACGACCAAGAGGTAGCCGACATGGAGATCGCAGGCAGCGAAGAGCTGCCTCTTCCAGGCTCGAGGTGGTGTGCAGCTCAGTGCGTTTGGACACTGTGTCTGTGATCAGAACGTTGCTGGTTTAAATCCCAGGGTTGGCAAAGTGACTTCACCATGAGCAAGGCCTTTAACCCCAGTTGCTGACCCTGCTTTCTCAACAGTATGTTGCTTTGGATAAAAGCATATACTAAACGAACAAAATGTAAATGGACAGCTCTGATTACACTGACCAAGCAGAACCACCTCTTTACTCAACAGTTTGGTGGGCCAGAGGTCTGCTGGAGTTTGATCATATGCTGCAGACGAGCTGATGAGGTACCTGTTACTGTATCTGTATGGCCTCAGGCACTCTGCATTTCCTGTGCAAGGGGAAAGCCTTTGCTCCCAACCCAATCAAGGTGTCTATGCTTAATGCGCTCAACTAATTTGAGCTGGAAGCCATTAAGGCAGAATTTTTACAACCTTGGGGATCCTTAAAACGTTTAGTTCAGGAAGTGATATGACCATGCCACTGTTAATGGCCCTGATGAATCTGCATTCGCTTGAGTAATTAAAGGTGTAAAAGCACATATAGTAATGGCCACTAGTAAGATGATTCCAGATCCTCCAAACACAAATCCTTTATTTGTTTATTTGGGGTTTGTTTGATCAAACCAGGGCTTCTCAGCTGAGTTGATCCCACTGTGCCTGCTCAGAATTGTGGGTAATTCCTTGGGATAGAACAGCATACCTCAATCAACCAGCTACCACCAGGGGAAATAAAAAAAATTAATCAAGATTAGAAAAGGAAGCTGCGAAATGGGAGAGAGACACTTTCAGTACTTACAATTTCATGATCTGCAAAAAATATCTGAGCGGATTTCCGGGGCAGTCCAGCATGTGGGAGATGCCCTGTTTGCAGACCTCAGACAGGCCTGCTGATGACTGCTGTCCACATTGTCCAGTTACATTCTATTGACCTGAATAGCTACACAGTGTTATGGTAACAAGCCATGTAAAAAAAAATGCATGAATGGGGGAAGGTACATCCCTAAGCAAGCTTGCTAACAACACCAATATGGGACCTCTGGAAAGGAAAATCATGGAATAGGAAGATCATTTACAAAGCAGGTAATGGGTGTTTGTCTCTTTTCAACTGTTAAACATTGAATTCCTATTTGTGGGGGTGGAGTCTAACCCAAACAGCTTAGATCAGGGGTACAGGCCTGAGACAAAATGTCAGTCCCTTGCAGGATACATACATGCTCACACACACACACACAGGTGGGGATCAGTCCTCCAACCCTGGGGGTGTGAGGCAGCAGTGCTATATGTTCCCTTCTAAAATGTCCTTCCTCCATTTCAGGAAGGGGGGATATTAGTTTACGTAAAACGTGAAACAATTCTTATAAATGATACAAATGCGTGAGGCAGACACCCGCTTACGATAACATATAATTCCCAGCAAACTGCTGGTACTCACTGCTGGATTTAGGTATGGGTGACACGGGATTCGCCAAGGGCGCCGTCCAGCTAGACACACCGCTGGTACTCTGCCATTGCTGCACTGTCGATTGCACTGGAGTACAGAGTGGAGCTCTTTGGTGACACTGTGTCTTTCATTTCCTGCTGCTGCAAAATCTAAACAGATGCTTCTGGTATGATCAGTATGTTCTGTTGATCGTATAGTCAGTCTCGTAACTTTCAGGTTAAAATGCTGAAACGCCCTGAGAGTGGGACTGTATGGACAAGGTTTCCAGGCTGGTTGCTAATGCTTTAGCACTGCAGTGGACCGTGAAGTGCAGGGATCCGGGACAGCACCCATCACGGGGGGCTCTAGCAGGACACGGCAGCCATATTTTACAGGTGTTCATTCAACCACAGGGAATGCATCACATCAGCACAACTGAGTGTGTTTAGCGCGGGGGTCACCACAGCAACATGTGCCGGTTAACCATTTAAACACGCGGACTTGACAAACACGCGGCAATTAGCGGATTCATTACCTAAGTATGAAATGGCATTTTAATGCAGGTCAGTTACTTAGACTGAATCGTGGGGCTTGGTGAACCGCTGCACTCCCCAGACTCGAGGTTTGCTGATCATATGTGTGACGAATCTCACTGTCCAGCTTATCGCATTAACTGATCAGTGACAGCCTCGGCCTGGCTGTACACATGCGAATCCCGCGTGACACCGTTAGCCTCTCTATCTTTACTCCATCACGCACCGCTACTGTTGTATTATTGCTGATTAACACCCACTCCTTACGGAACTGTAGGAGAATGTGTCCATCTCCTCATATTGTCCCCCTGACACCAAGCCATTTGCTTTTCTAAAAACTGTTGATAGTTGAACAGCAGCATCTCATGCATTTGGATTCCTGGTCAGCATTCAGCTTATCGAAAACAATTTCAAATGTATGTAGCTAGGCTGGGAGAGAGTGATATTTATCGGCCAGCCAGAGATGTGCCGTTTGTCTGTGCAGGCCTTCCGGTCAGATTTATACACTGCTATGTGATTGATTTCTTTCATTTGCTTTGCATGCTTGGTCGCAATAATGTTTTCTCGGTGGATCATACAACAGTAGTATAATTTGGTTTTTGGAAAATTTCATTTTAAAAAGTTTTCTTTAGTTAACTGAAGCATCTATCAAACTGGTTTATTCCTGTGTTCCCAGCTGCTGTACCTGTCATTATATGGGCTTCAGCCTGAATATGCGCCTTCGACGGTGAGTCCATGTTGGTCATCAGAAACATAAAACCCTTGGTACCTTCTCTGGCCCCCAGAACCGAGTCAATGTCATAAACTACTGCAGAGACACTGAAAGTTAAAACAATTATGCACTTAATCTGAATTTCTAATTCATATTTCTTTTTAATTATGCTATTCTGCAAAGAATATGGTTGCATATTAATGGCAATAAATGGTCTATTCATTCTCCTCTACTGGGGATGATTTCCACAGTTTTAATTTTAAATTTATTTTTAGTGTAGATAATGATTTGTGCGCATGTACTGTGGTACTGTCTGGCTTTAATGTGCCTTAAAAATCAAAGTTTTTATAAAATTATATAATTCATTAGATAAATTATGTATGTATATATGAATATACATGAAATCGGCACATAATTGCGCTCGGGCAGTTGTTTTCATCACGATCTGTAATTATGATTACGATCATAAGCATCTCCCTCGAAAATATGCATCCAAATGGCGGCCAGTCCCTTTAAGGTTTTATATAACTCTCTACTCAGTGCAGTAAATGCTTAACAAGGGATCCGCAACAAAATTAGGCCAAGATGAGAAGCCATTGAAGTGAATAAGAATGTGCATGGATGCCGAAAAATCCCGGGTGCGGTGGCAGGCTTCTGCTATGCCCCCATCATCAAGCTGCTTTGAAAAATATCCCTTTTCCTCAGTAATTTTTGCTGTGAGACCCACCAGTCTAGGAGCAGGCCTTTGTATTCCAGACTGCTTTCCGCGTTGAGCGTGTGACTAGCCGGAGGATACCCATTTTTGGCCATTGCCAAAATCACCGCTCGCCGAGGGCTTGGTGACCCCCCCATGACACTAAGCACCAGCTTCGGTCCCTCTTGCCTCCCCGGCTCCCCCACCCTGACGGCTCCCCGGTCCCTGCCCAGATCCACATTTCCTCTCCGCTGTCAGAAAGACGCAGATCTTTCCGTTGGTATGGCTACGAGGTTATTTCTGCGTGGGGCTTAGGTCTTTGGCAGCTTGTCATTATGTTGCTCTTATATGTAGTGGTGCGTAGAGGCAGGCGCTCGCCTGCTTCTGGCTGTCGGGCTTTTACAAGCTGACATTTGCAGACGATAAGGGCCTTATTTTTAGCTTCTGTGAGGAACGGCATTTTGTTATCCGCCCAAAACACTCTTGGGGGCTTAGGTCTCTATTAATCTGCTTTGTTCTTGGCGTGTTTACTCCGACTGTGTGGGGGTATGTTAAAGATGGCCTATCTACATGGAATTATAGAAAGAGCTTGGCCATACTGAGCCTGTGTGAAACGCCTCTTAGAGGTGAACACTGCGCTTCTAAACTGGGTGAGGTCGATACATTAGAGTCATTTTTCATGTGTGAGGATTGAGATCATGGATGCTGGGGAAGGGGTCCTTCACATACCTGCCTTATTAAATACTGATATGCGAAGGTGTGCTTAATGGATGACAAATCGAGGTCATGGAGTTGGAGCACCCCCTGTTGGGAATGCCACACCCTCTCCTGGTTCTCTCCACATGTGTGCGTACTCCAGGCTGCTTAGCTTTAGGGCTGATGGATCAGGTTAAAGGTCATGGGTGGGTCGTGGGTGGGGTCATCCCTGACCCCATTACCTCATTAACATTTTATTCATTTATTGTGCAGGCCATTTTATCTAAAGCAACGTACATTTTGTTAAGAAAGCAAGGTCAGACACTCCCTGGAATAAATGGGGGCCACGCAGGGGTCTAATGGTGAAATCACTTTGCCCAAATCCATCATCACCACATCACAATTGCAGCGCAATTGAGCAATTAAGATTAAGAGTAACATAAAGATTAAGGTGAATTTAATTGATCCCACGAGGAAAGCTCTTGCTTACAGGGGCACTACATCTGGCCCCTTTAAATCTCTCTAACATAATTATTTGGGTGAATTCCCTCACTCTCCGGCCGGACCCCAAACAGGGCAGGTGGGGGGTGCATGTGTGGGTGGGGGCAGCTTTGCCTGGGCCCTTTGGACCCTGTTTACTGAAGAAAAGTAATGGCTCTGTGTGTAATGGCTGCTTTGGGCCTGGCTGCACCCCTCCCTGGGTTAACTAACTTTGATGCATGGCCTGTGGTTTCTTTAGATAAATTTGCCCCCCTGATCTCCACAGTTGTGTGAAAAACCCAGCGGTTATTTATCATCTGGGATTTAATGGGTATAATGGCCACCCCGTGTTATAATGACTCTCTTAGGTTGGTCATTCTCACTGTCCCTTAGCGAGGTGTTCCAGCAGTTCGGCGAGAAGGTCAACATTTGGGGCAGTGGGCCACCTGTGTGGGGCTGCTGAAGTTGGGCCCCCCTGCTGGCTATAAACAGTCACTACACTAAGGGATGCCCCAAAGCAACTGTTAGAGTGGGCCCCCAGAAACGATTAACTCACCCCTTCGAAGATGTCTTCCTGTCTACATCATTTTTCAGGGTCTGTCATTCAGCAGAAGGAGGGTTGTGGGGTGGTATTAGGGTTAGGGTGGGGGTCACTTGTGGTGGAACCTCGGGGTCACAGGGGACGATTCTGCCACTGACATTGCAGGATGACTTTCTTGCCTCTCTGGAAAGCTTTGGTGGTTTTCCTTCCTAAGACGATGCGCGCTGATGTGACCTGGATTTGGAAGAGGCTTGTGGGAGTGGGCGACTCTGTAGGGAGGTGTTAGCAAGTCCGGGGCTTGGGCGGTTCCCCTTTGCCTCCTTACTGTGGGTAAAGGCAGCAGATTTCAAAGCAAAATCTGTGGTCCTGATGGTGTCCTGCAGAGATGCCAGGAGGTCGCGTGGGGCACCGGGGAACCAATGAGATGGGGAAGCTTCCACATTCGACACGTAAACAAATCGATAAATAATTAAGGCATGTTTTTATTTCTATTCCCAAATAACAGAAGTGTTTGTGTTCAGCAGATGGCAGATTCTAATTTTCATGAGCCGAACCTCAAAGTCTGCAGCTTCATGCAAGAAAACATGGAGAGAAGAGTATATGAAAACAACAACAGTTGGTATTAGTCCGGGTGCTTAGCTAATGAAGAGAGACATGGCAGGAATGCATCCATTATAAAGACACAGATTTAAAAGTCAAGAAAAGCAGGTATTTAAAGTCACAAATAAAAGAGCATTGTAATATGGCCTAAAAATATGTATTAAAGCATTATGCTGAACTGGAGGAAAAGACATTTCGGGGTAAGAAAAGGAGAGAATGTTCAAAAATGAGACTAAAAGCAAGAAAAACGGCTCAGTGCCTCGAAGAAAAGTATCTTTCAGTGATATGTAATATCAAAAAAATCCACCAGGAAATCCTGTGTTGTTTATTAAAACAGTTTGGAATTTATTCCACTGTCAAGATGAAGACCCAAGCAAAGTGTTTCTCTAATGGGAAAGGAGACAAAGAAGAGTTAACTGGGTTAGACTTCATTACTGCAGTAGTGGAGCTGGGTTAGATCGCACCGTTCAAATCCCAGCAGCTCTCCTTTGAAAAGGCGCAATAAGTAAAACTTTCTTGTAGTGCAGTAATTGGAATTTTAATGAAATGAGTCAGAACAGGACCGAAAAAATCTCTTTTGAAGGAAATCCTAAAGTCCAGGATTTGCGTTGGGGGTGGTTGATGTGATAAACGGGAGCTGAGGCTAAAAAATTTGGTGTCGTTTTTTTTTGTAGTACCACCGAAAGTGTTACCAGTTCCTCTGCCATGTAAGGATTTGCATGGTGCTTCATAAAATGACTGACCAATCACAATCTCTGAGGCTGAGCACCCCCGTTTGGCCATGCATCTCCCTGCATGTGTGCCATGCTATCTGACGATGACGTGGCCCACATGGAAAGATCACATCGTTTCATTCCCTCAATCGTTAGGTCGACACTTATGGGTTGGGCATGTAATTACTTGCCTCTGCAGTTTGGGGTCCTTACCTCTATGAAAATAGATGGAGATTTTTAAGAGCATGCATTGACATATTTATAATTACAGTTTGAAAGGAGGCTGAAAGGGGCCCGTATGTGGGACTTGGACTTTTCTGGGGGCATAGTTAGCTTACCGAGAAGTGGATATTAAAGAATGAGTCACAGTGACAGGCTTGTCACATCTGGGGGCCGCGGAGACCACCCAGCGGAGCGTGCTGGGGGGGGGTCCATCAGTCACTCACCAGCTGAGATTGGGGACCCTGCCGGATTGACTGCTGTTATTTTTCCAGTTCATCAGCATACTGCCTGGGTGACAAGGCATAATTTATCACATCCGGAGACAAAAGGCGGTCGCTAGAGAGGCTCTCGCTGAGATTATCGCATGGACTTTTTCCCCTCGTTTTTTCACCAGTGAAAGACCTGCCGTGGTTAAACAGATGAAACGCATAGGCAAAAGAGAGAATATTGAGATTTTGAAGCAAATGGATGACATAAATAAGGCCTGAAAATCTTTATCACTTCCCGTCGCTTTATCTTTCAAATGGATGGTGCAGTGGTTAGCACTGTTGCCTCGCACCTCTGAGAGCTGGGTTCGAGTCTCCACCTGGGTTTCATGTATGTGGAGTTTGCGTGTTCTCCCCATGTCATCGTGGGGTTTCCTCTGGGTACCCTCACAGTCCAAAGATGTGCTGAGGCTAATGGGAGTTACTGAATTACCCATAGGTGTGCATGTGTGAGTGTACTCTGTGATGGGCTGGCCCCCCGTCCTGGGTTGTTTCCTGCCTTGTGCCCATAGCTTCCAGGATAGGCTCCTAACCGCCCCCCCCGCGACCCAGAAGGGCAAGTGGTTTGGAAGATGGATGGATGGATGGATGGATGGATAGGTGGATGGATGGATGGATGTTTGTTTGTTTTATTTTGTGCAAGAGTCAAGTAGACCTCAGTGCATCAGAGACCAAGCCGAAAAGAACTGGCTTGTTGTTGGAAAATGCATCTATAGCAGATGTTTCATTTTACATGAGGTTCTGAGATGCAGATTTTCCAAGGGGGATCGTTTTGAGACAATTAATCATTCATTCTGTCCATGGGTACAGTGAACATCCCCTGGCATCTTTCCAGTGGCAAAAATCCCCTAACTCTCACAAGTCAAGACACGCAAGACAAACAATGGTGTCAACATGTTGTCTTCTGGGTAGGATGGCCAACCATGTGACATGAGGATGCACCCCTTACCAAAAGTAATCTGTTTACTTGTGAAGACAGCATAGTATCATATTGTGAGCACTAATGAGAATTTTTGGCTCCTAATTGTTAAGCTTCATCCAGTGAGAGCCGGAAATACATTATCCATAGAGAATTGTGTTCTTCATTTAGCAATAAACCCCTGGTTTCATCTCAAACTTGTACCTGGCACCAGGCAATTATGATGTTACCTCAATTAATGCATAATAACTTGAAAGTACGTCTTTAAGGCTGACCTTTGACCCTCTAAAAGTACATGCACATTTGTGATGGACGTGCGAGGAGCGAGCGGTCAATCGTAGGGCCATTCGTCATTTCCTGCGATCATTATTTTAGCATTTTCACTGCCTTTCGGTGAATCATCTTGCCTCAGTGTAGCAGCCTATTAAAGACACAGAATTCTTAGCCTTTTAAAATATGCATAATTTGGGGAAAAAAAAATGACAGCCTTTGTAGTGATAGCAAAATGGTGCTATAAAACACAGGCTCCATTCTCACTAGGGTGTCAGCCTAGATTTGTTTATTTTTATTTACTGCATTTTCTCTCTGGTTTAGCGTAATAGATTTTAATTAATTGTAAAATAATGCTGGGCTTGTGTTTGACTTTGTGAGGCGCTACAAACCACTGCTGGCCCTTCGTTTCCTCATTTGTGCCAGCATATGGCTTAGGAGCTCATTACAAAATGCTTGAAATCACACCACACCACTTGACTGTAGTCCTAGTGTCTTGGCTTGCATGTCATTCCAGTATGGGGTCATGGAATAGTTCGCTGTGGTACTGAAGGGATTGCTTTAGGTTGCTGAATGATTTTTTACAAATATTCAAGGAATTTTTAGGTCAAAATACACCTTCAGGCAAAGTCTTCAGATGTGCAAAGAGGGTCACAAATATAGTTATATTAGTGTATGATGAGCATGAGATTGCGGATCAGGATCGGGCATCTTTATACACATATACAGTGTATGTCTAAGTGAGTTAGACCATATCAGATTCAGAAGGTTGCAGGTTCAAATCCTACCATTGACAGAATAGCCACATCCCTGTTGCACCCTTGAGCGAGGCCCTTAACCCCCAGGCTGCAGCATAAGTGGCTCCCGCGTCTGGGGGGGGGGGCGGGGGGGCGGGGGGGGGGGG
>JAODKC010000130.1:8419460-8457323 GCA_026777985.1 Mormyrops attenuatus
ACGACCATAGTTGGACCCATTCAGTTGCATGGTTCCAACTATGGTCGTTGCTAACGTCGTTAGCAACGACGGTTTTGGGAAACGCACCCCTGGTTGAAGTTCATATGCTAATCGCCAGTAGCCCATCTGACACTTCTTTGCCACAAAATAAAAGGCAAAATCCGTTCTCCAGGTTACAGATAATATGCCAGTTAGGAGCCAGCCATGGGGGGGCTTTCAATAGCAATGACCCAGAATGCACTGCAAGAAGACACAGCTGCAGCCGGATTGGAATTTACATTTACAGTATTTAGTGGACACCCTTATCCAGAGCGACTTACATTTCTCGAAGCTCAGGTCCTCCTGGAGCAAGTTGGGGTTAACGGGTCTTATTCAGGGACCCAATGATGGTAGTGCTAGAGGTGGGACTCAAACCTGCAATCTCTTGGGCCAAAGGCAAGCATCCTAACCACTAGACCACCACTTTGCTCACGGATTTTACTGCCTGTCCTCAAATACATGGTTCTGTGGTACTGCTGGCATTTTTTTTTCAAGAGACTGATTTATGTAGACATATATGGATGCACATATGCATGTATATCTTTTTTTTATCACTTTTTTATGGGTCATTTAACTTTTTTTCCCCTTTCCCTATGAAGGTGCAAGAAATGCATTCAGCTGCAACTGAGCGTAGAGAAGTTAATAATTCCAACTTCACAACTCCACATCCAGATGTTAGTTTGGAATTAAACAAGACAGGAACACCAAATGGTTACATGGCAAGGATGGCCTCTCATGGATAATTCAGCGCTGTCATCATGGAAACACCTCGCCGCGTCCTTGCGATGACCAGCTCTTTGGTGCTTCGTTGCAAGGTTGACGGTTTTAGGTTTTCTAGACCAGAAATATTTGGGTTGGGCACCCCGGCTACTACAGCCCCCCCAGGCAGGCAAACGGATGGCCTTCAATAGGCCATGCTTGAATTAGCAGGTGACCGCTGTATATGACGGACTGGCGACGCGGATGAGCAGTATCTGTCAGAGATCCAAACAGAGAGGCGGGCTCCCACGCGGCACACAGACGGGCCAGGAAGTGAAGTAAACGCTGTAAAGGCGCGGTGTGAGGGATGTGGTATCTGAGCCTGTCAGTGTTCCTCACACTCACTGTCTGCCGCGCTCTGCCGATGGGGGGTTTGGGTGGCAGGGGTGGGTGGCAGATTAGCAGGAAACATATGCAGAGTGTCGCACCCCCCCCGGCACCCCCAGTGGAGTTTCAGACCATCTGCCCTTTCCAGCGCGGGCACGCGTACCGCCGTCCATATGGGGCGCGTGGGCGGCCATGCGAGGTGGCATGTGCTCACAGGGGAGCAGATGAAAACAAACACCGCGCTCGTCAGTGCCACCTCTGGTGATAGCACCACACTACGCCCCCCCCCCCCAGGTGGGTGACTCTGTTCCACACACCATGGGGGGCAGGGGGGCGGGTGATTTTTATCAGGAGCTGCTACCACACTGATTTTGTCTCTCTGTTAGCGTAATTATTTTGCTGGTTATTTTTATTAATGGGGACCCCAGCTGAGCAGAAGCTGGGAGATTTACATTTTATTAATTTACCAGACGCTTTTATCTGAAGTGACTGGGAAAATTAGCAGGGTCAGCCAGGCCCTGAACCAATTAGAGATTAAGGCTCTTGCTGTCGGCCAATCACTCTGCTAACTGTGGACCAAGGGATTTGAACCAGCAACCACCCACTTGCCAGGATTGCATCCCAACCGGCTGAGCTGCACACCTCCCTTGAAGGGGCTTGGAGCATAACATTTCCAGCCACCTTATGAAGGGAATCAGCCACTATGGTAGAGTTTATGGCAGGCAAGGTGTTTCGGCCCAGGGGGTGAGGGGTTGGGCAATGCTAAGTCATCCCTTCTCATTCTGCTTCAGCGGGAGGGGGGAGGGCGATAGCCTCGATTCGGAGGGAAGGGGAAGCAAGTGACAGCAAGCTGGGAGGATCTGACAAGCGAGACGTGGGGGGAATGTTTACGGCGCCCCTGCACTGTGTTGCATTTTGTTGCATCAACGCATGTGAGGCCTGATGGAGTTGAAGTAAAATTTAGTTGAAAGTGGTAATAATGACTGTTTATCCTATTAATTTGATCCTCGTGATGTTCGTGTCCTGGTCCCACAGGCTGAAGCTCTGGCTTCATGTAAAACCTTCCCTCCCAGGGATGACATCTGCTGTGACATGACTGATCTCTAGGGGGAGCCAGAGCAGCACTGACAATCTGGGCAAAGTCAGTCAGCATGACAGGGTGGGTGGAGCTTGTTTGTGAGGGCATGACATCGTCATCTTGACTAGATTTGCATGGCCGTCACGCTGAGAGTGGCACAGGGAGGAGGACAAAATGGAGAGGAGAGCAGCGGGATTTGTAAATAGACACCCCATCTAGATAGCAGAGAAGAGTCACAGAGGGATGCCTCACAGGTTAAAGCAACATTCTGAGAGATCTTCCAGGAATCTGACTGAGATCAGTATCTGACCCCACAGGCTGTCACCATGCTTGACATCATTTATCAAAAACGACCCTCACGCGTGCCCGCACCACTTATTTAACGACCAACTCTTCGCTAATGAAGAGTACCTTTTTCAACTCCTAGAACTTTTCGAGAACCGGTCGCTGTCTGCTGTCTGGTCACAAGCCCAGCCTCTCAATGACCTTGAATCCCAGAAGAGGCAGCGGAACAGAAGATCAGAAGATCTTTTGTAACTGTGACGTTCAGTATGCTTAAAATTATCACCCCACTTTCCTTTGGTGTGATGGAATGCTGAGGGATCAGTGAGCAGATTTCTGAGCACACGATATACATCTCAATCGGCACCAAGATCTGTATCTACCTCAGATGGGCACCATGAGGTTGTTCTGAGACTTTCTGAACAAGGTTAACTCAGGCATTTGAGTTGTCTTGATCCAGCGCTTATTTTTCACAAGTCACTTACATAAGGTTTCTCCCATTTGACTTCAAGGTCTTCAAGGTCACCCCCCTCCCACAAACCTCTGCATTAGCTGATTGGCTTGTCCAGCTAATCAGCTGCCAAACACTTCACAAAAAGAAGGCATCATTTTTTTTATTTAGAAATACGTTTATAATCACACAATTAAAACAATTGTATTTCATTGACTCTGCAATTTTGCATGCGCAGACCACAGTAAAGAATGCAGCAGAAGAGTGGGTTGTTCCTCAGTTATACTTGACTGAGTTTTACCATTTATTTTTTAACCTAGTTGCTTGTAAACATGTGTGCCTTTTTTCACCACAGCGACGAAGTTCAGGATTTTCTTCTGGATTGCGTTAGCCAGTCTGCTCTGAGAAGAACGGGCATCTTTCATTCCCTGAAATGCTTTCGGCTGCAATAACAAGACATTGTTTCAGTTATATATTTTTATTCTTTTACCTCGCAGCCCGCTTTTCCTATAAGTGATGTTTTATTCGTCTTGGCATTTGCCCCCCTGGCGCTTTCTTCCCATCTATCGGGGCGCAGATCCAAGGTGAACCATCAGTCCAAGGTGCCGAGCTCGGAGATCTCACATTTCGGGGCGACACCTGCCTGATACTGTCACTCTCAGCAGCCTTTCAGAGGATTCCAGAAATACCCAGGAGGAGAGAGGGAGGGGTAAACTCGAGATGAGGGGAGAGTTTATGAACATGGGTGATTTTGGTGACTGACCTCCTGGCACCGACTTCCCTCAGGACACTTGAAGGAAAGAGCATGCATGCTACCCCCTGGAGGGCCCCTGTGCCTCTTGCAAGGTGACCAAAAGGTCGTATGTCTGAGCGCCCCATTGGCTGGGCCCCGGACAGCTAATTGCTATGTTTGCAAAGCCTTATTTACCGCTTCAGCGGGTCTCCAGTGGGCCGAAGAAGAAAGATCTCATCTGGGGAACGGTTTCTTCCTTCAAAGTGGCATTAACACTTCTATTAGAGCCCCGTCACCCCCGGCACGCGTGTCCGCTGTCGAATGGGGTAGAAAAATTGCCACCATTCATATGCTAAACGCCCCCCCCTCCCCCAGGAGAGTATTAGATGCTAGTCCATCATTTACAGCACTGTCGCCTACATCTGAACATGCTCAGGGCGTCTCCCCGCACCCTGCGGCACCGTCCCACTGTTCTGGAATTTCACCACGGGGGGGGGAATACTTTCCCGGACACTTGGCATCACCTGCATTTCTGTATCTGTGGCTGATTTAAAAGCACTTCAAATAATTCCATCGCTCCGGCATCCTCTAATAAGCACAGAGAATTCCGCTTTCCTATTAAATAATTTACTGATTATACCACTCAGTGAATCAATGAGGTAATTGAAAGTTCCAGCGAGAGCTCAGCCTGCAGGTTTACTAGCTGCCGTACCACAGCTACCGTCTGTCTGCTAGTGAAGATGTTCGTTTTTGTGGTTTTCTGGTGGTAGCAATATCCGTCACGGGTCTGTATTTTTTCTCACCTTTCTGCCTTTTTTCCTCCTCTTTCCTGCAGGTCATGGAAGGCGGCACTAACAAGCAGAAGATCTTCACATACGACGCCATGTTTAATACCAATTATTCCCACATGGAGGACTACCGCAGGCGTGAGGATCTCGTTTACCAGTCCACAGTCCGGTAGGTTCCGGCATTCACTCACATACCCCCACCCTCCCCACCTTCCTCCCCATCCCAGCAGATGCAGAAGAAGGTGTCTCCAGTGATTCCCGTCACGGCCAGACAGCACTCAGGGTCAGCAGGGACTGTTTCTTATAGGAGGCTTCCATCCCCTAAGGGCTTTGCTCTTGTACCTTTGTAGTGCTTTTGTCTGACCTGACCAGGACATGCATCCATTAAAATAGCTTGTTATATATAAAATCTGTGCATATAGTGCGAGTCAAAAGTTTGGACACACATACCCACAGAATGGATAATCTACATTTTAGAATAATTATAGACATCAAAACTATAAAATAATCTATATGGAATTATACACTGACCAAAAAAGCATCAAACAAAATGATTATAATTTGTTCGGGGGGTGAAGCAGCTCTGTGGGTTGGGACTCAGAAGGTTGCTGGTTCAAATCTCTGGGTCGGCAGAGTGATCCCACCACTGGGCCCTTGAGTAAGGCCTTTAATCCCAATTGCTCCAGAGATTGGCTGACTCAACCTTCTCCCCTATGCCAGTTTCATGAAGTGGCCCCCTGAGATGCTTTTCCAGCTGTCCCACATATATTCTGAGCACCGATTAGTCATTTTTTCTTCAGTCTTTGGTCAGTCTCTTCCAAAACCATTTCTACTGGGTTTAGGTCAGGTGGTCAGGTCATGTGATGCAACAGTATCACTGTCCTTTGTAGGCAGCTTGGCATGTCCAAACTTTTGACTGGTACTGTACATCACAAGTTTTGCCTAGTGAAAACAAGTCTTTAACCAGCAAACAAACTCACAGTCAGGAAAGCGATTGAACACATCAGTGATGACAATGAAAAGTGTGGAAGGTGATTTTAATGCATACCGGGTAACTGACCAGGCAGCTACATTCCCCTCCAAAAGTATTGGAACAGCAAGGCCAATTGACATGAATATGAGAAGAGAAGTCAGAGTTTCAGCTTTACTTCCCTGGTATTTTAGTTATGTTCTATGTCAGGCAACATAGAACATAACACATTCACTATTAGACAACCCAGTTTGTGGACAGTGGGAATCAAATGAGGGGGCCGCAGGCAGCAATGACGACAGCAAAATGTCAGTAGCTCACAGGATCCAGCTGAAAGACGGCATCTATAGGGAAAAAAAAATCATGATGGGGGGTCGTTGATCTTCCGATGAGTGTAATCTCCACATTTCCACTTTAAAGCTCTAAATCTTGACCGCAAAGCCATGATATTATGAGTCAAACCCAGAAATAAAAGGACAGGGACGCAGGGGAGGATTTTGCGCTCGAGTCACAGAGGTGCCTGGTGGAGTGGGTGCCATTGTGATGTAGGGACACTGGGGGGGCAGCAGAAGCATTCTCCTGACTCTGCTTTTGACTCGACAGTCAGCAAGCTTCGTTTTGAAGGAGCGCGTGGTCGATTCACACCTGGGGGGGGGGCTTAACACACACACGGCCCCCACTGCAATCTTGATCCAAGACAGAAAACGCAGACGATTCATTTCTAGAAAGGCGTTAGATCCTTGTTTAACCCTCTGACTCCATGCAGCATAATTCCTGCAGAGAGAGGCAAACAAGCTGCAGAGAGAGACAAACGATGCTTCAGAGAGATGCAAGCGATGCTGCAGAGGCAAACGGTGCTGCAGAGAGAGGCAAACAAGCTGCAGAGAGAGACAAACAATGCTTCAGAGAGATGCAAACGATGCTGCAGAGGCAAACGATGCTGGACAGAGAGGCAAATGATGCTGCTGAGGCAAACGATGCTGGAGAGAGAGACAAACGATGCTTCAGAGGGATGCAAACGATGCTGCAGAAGCAACCAATGCTGGACAGAGAGGCAAACGATGCTGCGAAGAGAGGCAAACATAGCTGCAGAGAGAGGCAAACGAGCTGCAGAGAGAGCCAAACAATGCTTCAGAGAAATGCAAACGATGCTGCAGAGGCAAACGATGCTGCAAAGAGAGGCAAACATAGCTGCAGAAGCAAACAATGCTGGAGAGAGAGGCAAATGATGCTGCTGAGACAAACAATGCTGGAGAGAGAGGCAAACAATTCTGCAAAGTGAGGCAAACGATGTTGCAGAGGCAAACAATGTTGTAGAGAAAGGCAAACAATGCTGGAGAGAAAGGCAAATGATGCTGCAGAAAGAGGCAAATGATGCTGGAGAGGCAATCGATTCTGGAGTCACAATCTTTGGTTCACAGCAAACCTGAATTTGTTGATTAGTATTGGCAATGATATAGTGAGGTTAGCTGTCTGTGTGAGGGTTTCACTACCCCGCCACCCCCGTCCCCTCAACACACAATCCAACACACAATATATTAACCGTCAGAAACATCAGGATCCTGGCTGTCTGTGGTGTCTATCTCTCCATGGCCTGTGAAGTGTCTCAGCTTCATCCCAGTGAAGGGGTGTCACACAGCAAGGCCCCCATCTTCCAGCCCTGCACCCCAAAGCATCTCTGTAATTTCTGACTCCATGGTCAGAGCACACGCGAATCACAGGCCCCCACCCCCCCACGTGATAGAGCACTGCTGCTGCACGAAACCAGGATCCTCCAGCAAAGCAGAAATGCAGGATGTTTCAAATCACTCCACTCTGCGGATTAATGGCTTTTCCCTCCTTTAATTTTACTCACCGACAAAGCCAGCCATACAGGGATTGAAAAAGCTCCTCAACCAGTCACAGATCACAGGAGCTAGAAGGGTTTTTTTGGATTTGATTGGACAACCAGCCTGTAATTCAATACACGTGCAACCAGTTTGGCATGGAGGACCCAGGCGGGTTCGCAACTCATCACCGCACTATGCTGTATCTGCACAATGCAGTTACTACACGCTGTTGTCCGCAGTGCTGGGTAGGGTGTGCAGTCCCTGTGTGTGTGTGTGTGTGTGTGTGTGTGTGAGGGGGGGAGATTATGTATATATCACATTGTGGGGACCAAATTTGATGACCTGTTATTGTGTTGTTGTGTGGACTATTTTTTCAGTTCCCGTAAGTGAAAATAAAATTTGTAACTGCAATAAAAATGTCAGCAGTCTTTTGTTTGGTTACTTATGGTTAAGGTTAGGGCTGGGTAGGGGTTAAGGGTGTCATGATTGGGATTAGGGTTTTGCCCATAGAAATGAATGGATGGTTCCCACAAAGATATGAATACAAAGGTGTGTGTTTGTGTGTGTGTGTATGTGTGTGGCAGGGGCAGGCAGGACTTAAACTGGCAAAAACAGTTCTAAATGATGTATCGATTCTCCCACCGCATGTTGCTCCATCACCTCACCTGCTCGCCGCTGACTCCACACTCCCACTGCGCCACATGTGAACACACATGGGGTTTTCCACATGAGTTCTCGACACTCCACATTGTCGTTCTGCTCCCTGCAGCACCCGTCCACCATCCTGCCCCCACCTGGCCTGTCGGGGTCTCACTGTAGACTCCAGAGGTCAGAAATTGTGGCGGTCCACAGCTGAGCACTAAGTGGAGTTTGGACAATCAGGGGTCACTGAGTTCTTGCAATCAAGTTTCCACGATGACCTGCAGAAACATAATCAGGCTTGAAACCCTGCAAGGTTTCCATGGCTATTAGGGTGGGAGGTCATGGATGGGACGTTGGTATGCCCTGCTCTTCCCCAGAAGAGCAATTGTCTCCCCTCTGGCAAACTCGTTAGCACAATCCTATTCCGAGAGCCCCCGCTACTCCATCCTGAAAGCAAGACTGTGCTTTCTGACTACAGTAAACCTCAATGCTGGTTGATTTAGGATGGGGTACCTGCAATAGACTCAGTATTAAAACTACATTACCCAGAAGGCACAGCGTATACCAGGAAGTATTTGCATAATGAAATGAAAAGCATGTTCAGCAGTAGGCATCATTATTCATGTTACAGTAATACACCAGATATATTAAAATATGTATAACATTACAGAACCATTGACCTTGATACTTTGCTTCCTAGTTTGTCTTCTATGTACAAAATGAGGAGCTGGTAAGTGTGTGTATGTGTTTCTCCAATAGACATCCCTGTCTTTTTTTTGTCACACCAATTTACGCCACGCTAACCAATTAGGAGAACGGTAGGTCTCTCAAACGAGCGATCGCGCCATTAACATTCATTATGATTATGTAGCTATCACCCACTGCATTTTAACTAAATTAGTCAAAAAGGAGACAAATACCGGAGGTGTCAAAAATGAACAAAGCTAAAATAATGGTAGATTATCATATGACTTTATTATTCAATATTTGTGTGCTTATATTCGATGTGAATAAAGGGATAAAATGAATTCACCACTTGAGGATGGCAGAATTGGAGGGCTTGGAGAGTGTCTGAGAGGAGAAGCCTGACTGCCCTTATTGGTCCTCTCCAGGCTACCAGAGGTGCGGATCGCTGACAACGGGCTGTACGAGTGCCACGTGGGCATCTACGACCGGGCCACACGGGAGAAAGTGGTCCTGGCCTCGGGGAACACCTATCTCACAGTGTATGGTAAGACCCTTACCTGTCGCATCCCTCATCGTTTACTTCATCGTTTGAACTAACCCCACTGGTTTAGACAAGTGATTGACAGAGCACAGCAGCCCCACCCACACTCAGGGACAAATCAGGGATCAACAGGAGAGCTAGACACACATGTTCACGGCTAAGTTTTTTAAAAACGTGCTCTGGCAGCACCAAAATGAAACTAATTCAAAGCAAAACATCTTCGGCTCCTCCGAACGGTTTAAAAATATCCTGCACCCTCATAGATTTTTTTTTTTTAATCTTCATTTTTAGCCCTGGTTATATTTGTCCTGTCACTTATTAATCTTGACTTTAACTACGGAGAATTAGAAATGAAAAAAAAAAAAAACACAGAGTTCCCATCTGTTGCCTATGGTGCTGTAGGGTTCGGAGCTGATGTTGCATCGTCTGCCGGGTGATATCATCGATCATCATTTGCTGCCATGCGTTGTGAGCTAAGGGGTCCTATTTACGGGCTCTAATGAATCCGCCCGCTGCCACAGAGTACATGGAAAAAGCGGGGAACATGGCCAACGGGATCGGCTGATCCGTGGGGAATAATGAGGATGTGTGTATAACGCAGAGGCGGTCGCCAGCACAGCTTCTCCTGGGGTCTGCGTATATTTACCGTGGGAATCTCCACGGACAGCACTTCACCATGCACGTCGGGGAGACACGGAGTGTGATTTCTTCCGGCAACGTTCGGTGAACGACCGCTGCCTCAGCACGAGCAAGCACGACCCCCCTCGCTCTGTACTCCGGTGTCCCAAACAGCCGCTTTCTGCGCCACAGTGTCCCCGGCAAACCAGAGCCGCTGACGAGCGTTAATTGCCCCGCATAATTAACCCCATCAATAAGTCTATTCATACATCCTTAAAAATCTTGGGTGAAGTACACTTAGGAGTTTGCTTTTAAAATCACTTGAAAACCAAATTGCTTGATGCTGCTTCTGAAAGTATAAATTATTTTGACAGGCAAATGGGGGAAAGGAGCAGAGAGGACAGGAGGCTGGGATATGGCAATCGCCATCACGCTCCATGTGGTTTGCAGACAGGGAGATCTGTCTGGAGGTGATATCCTCAATTGCTTGTCATATGGCTCTCTTTTCAATCCGATGGCCGGCCGCTCCCCCCCCTTGCAATTACCTCTCCGGCTTCTCCTCACAATGGCAGGATGCCACTTTGCCTGTTTCTTCCTCCACTTCTGATCCAATTCTTGTGACCAAACAGCAGCTTATTTGCCATGTGTTATAGGTGACGGCCTGCGTGACACCGTGTGAATCTCCACAGCCCCCCCCCCCATTTCACCTGCCATTATGTGACGCCCATTCGGTGATGGGGCTTTCTGGTCTGGGGTGTCAGCTGAGGATGTTCTGCATAATTATTAGGAGGAAACTGGCAGCAAAATCTCAGGCAAAAATGGAAAAATGAAAGTTATTCACTGACCCCCCCCCCCCTCCTCACAGAAAGAGTCCTCCTGAATACTGAATATGATGTGTATAAATATACAAATTGTCATATGTCCCTATATTTATAGACCATGTCTGTGCTTTACTGCTGGCTGGTGAGCTGCTGAATGATATTTTGCTGCTCTGCATCAAACCCTCTGATCACAGGTATTTAAAACATGCTGTTATTGTTCTTTATATATTTTTTTTTATTTAACCCCTGTTCACTGAGCTATACATTTTCGGTTACTGATGAGCAGCATTGAGTCTATCTGCTGGTTTTGAATATTACATCTTACACTTTTATTGGAATCAACATGCATTTTTGAGAACACAGGGACAGACAGTCCCTGGAGCAATCGGGCCTTGCTCAGGGGCACGATGGTGAACTCACGTTACCATCACGGGGACTTGTGGGATTCAATCTAGCAACCATCTGATCACAGACACAGTGGCCTAACCCACTGAACCACACACTGCCCCCCCTGTTTTTAATATCGTATCTGCCTCTGGCACAGAATAGCATCGATGCGAATGCGAAGCAGAGAGAAACGATTCTGAGACATAACCAAGGGGGTGGATGTGGGTGGGTATCAGGTTTTTTTGGCTTCTGGCGTGTGACTCCGTGCCGGGCGGCTAATGTGGCCATCAGGCCAAGTCAGGCTGTTATTTAGCCTGGTGACTCAGGGGTCCTGCTGCGATGCAGTCAACTGGACCGGCAGAGGGTGCTTGGAGTGGACCCTCAGCTGGAAAGAGAGGGTCCGCAGGCAATGGGAGAACCCCCAGGAACCGCAACACACCAAAACCATCGTTAAGTGTTAGATGTGGCCGGCTGCCGTCGGCGAGCTTCGTGTTTGTGCATGACTGCTAAGCCTGTTTGTGAGACACATACACACATGTAAAAATGAGAATGAAGTTTGTGGTCTGATCACAGGCTCAACCATCCATCCATCCAGCTCCCCTGGAGTGTTTTTCAGGGATTTAAGGACTTTTTGCTGAAGGGCCCAGCAGAGATGTGACTGATCTGTTTTGCATGGGATTCAAACTGATGACCTGCTGATCACAGGCAGAGAGGCCTAATCCAGTACCGCCCACTCCTCAAGGGAACTGAGTGTGTCTGTGTGTTTGCTGGGTCAGAGCTCCTCCTCCTTGCCACCCAAGTCCTTAGCACCTTGTGGTAGGAGGGCCTCATTAGCTGAGAGCCCCCCGTCCTCAGCGGCCGCGCCCTGCCACCTGCAGCCCTTCCGTAACACCTTACCATTAGGTGGCTGTGCTCTCACCGGCCCTCTGCACTTCCTTTCAGGGGCATTGCTGGGAAGAAGTGCGGAACGATCATCCTGTCTGCTGAGGAGCTGAGCAACTGCAGGGTGAGTGGGGCCAGCTGCACGGCCCTGTCTGTGCAGTGACTCAACGCAGCCCTGAACACAGGCTGGCAACTGTGGGCTCGTGTGAGAGCTACGGCTGCACGTCTCAATACATTTGCTAGTGACCAGCTATGGGCCTGGCGTGCGTGTCTGTCTGTATCTGTGTCTGTGTACCTGTGTGTGTATCTGTGTGTGTGTGTACCTGTTTGTGTGTGTGAGTCCCTATGTATCTGTGTATATCTGTGTGTGTGTATCTCTGAGTGTGTTTATCTGTGTGTGTATCTGTTCATCTGTGCTTGTGTAACTTTATCTGTGTATCTGTGTCTGTGTATCTCTGTTTGTGTATCTGCGTCCGTGTGTGTGTATCTCTGTCTATGTGTATGTGTCTGTGTGTGTATCTGTATCTGTGTTTATCTATGTCTGTGTATCTGTGTTTCTGTGTGTATATATCTGTGTGTATCTGTGTGTCTGTGTTTATCTGTGTCTGAATCCGGGTGTGTCTGTGTTTATCTGTGTGTTAATCTGGGTGTGTCTGCGTTTATCTCTGTGCATATCCGTGTGTGACTGCGTTTATCTGTGTGTGGATCTGGGTGTGTCTGCGTTTATCTCTGTGCATATCCGTGTGTGACTGCGTTTATCTGTGTGCTCATCTAGGTGTGTCTGCGTTTATCTGTGTGTGGATCTGGGCAGGTGCTCGGCTGCTTTCTGGTGATTCAGCATATTTTTGGCACTGCCTTTATTACCCAACCAGTGTTGTGCTCCTATCCTTCCCATAGATTACATTATTCTCTGCCCTTTGATCTGCTGGCTGATTAATTATTGACTCATTGAGCTCTGCACTCATACACTTTGGGTAAGCAGGAGCACATGAAAATTCAGTCAAGCTAAACAAAAAGTTTCCAATATATCCTCTATTTTAATGTTATGGAGCATATTTATACATGTACTATTAATGAAGAATATTAAGTATATATTATATCATTGAGTTATACATCTTGCAGTTTTACTTTCTGAATCACATGCATTAGTAGGTGTGAGATAATTTTGTTGTTATGTATTGAATTGCCTCCTCTCTCTAAAAGCTTTTTTTTCTGGATGGTTATAAAGGATTTAATTTTAAAAAGTTCTCCAGTCAGCTGTAATTGCTTAATTGAAATGCCTTTCTAATGTCTGGAATTGTAGTGATTTTTAGAAAAAACCTGCTGGACATCTGGGAAGGGACTCGTCAAGCCAAGTCTCACAGATTGGATAATGAGTCAATTTGCCGTATCAGGGATCCCGAGGTTCTGGGGGCAGACAGAGACTTCACAGAGTGTTTCTGCTCTCAGTTTTTTTTTGGAAAAAGGAGATGAAATGAGAGAAACAGAGCAGGTGATAGCATCTTCGCAGCGATGTAAGAACACTCTTGTGTGAGGTGCGGCCCCAGCCTCGCCTGCCAGATGGCGGCTTGTGTAAGCGGTCGGGTCCTGGGGGGGGCTTTGAGGCTGCCACTGATGCTTTGCTTTTCCTGTCTCTGTTTCCCATGAACAATAATCTGCTTCCCCCGAAAATCTCAGGCTCTCCTACACAAAACCTCAAAAGCCTACATTAGTGCTCTTCGCCCGACCTTTGTGGTCTTCTGAACACCGTTCCCCCCAGAAGAATACACCTCATTTGTTTACAGCAGCTGGCTGGGGGTGTCGTCTTAGTCCAACCTTAGCCCCAGTCCAACCAGAACCCAAATGTTACTCCACAACGCTACAACTTCTCCAGCATGGACCCCAATATTTTCCAGCCCCATGACAGCAAACTGCCCGATGCTTTTTGAGATTAAGGTCTGTTTTACTCCCTCTAGCCTGATGCAGTTCTGTACCCGCAAGTCCTATGTCTACATCTCCAAATGTTCGCTTGTGTTCTCTAGGAAATATGTTGTTTTATGGCTCTGTTGCTGAAGGAAGCGACGGGATTGGCATACAACTGAGAAGTGACAGTTCTGAAATACCCCATAGCAGGGGGTAGTATTTTTTAAGGCAAACATCAGGTTATGGGTTTGAATCCTAGGCTCAAAAATGGAATAATGTGTAATATGTAGCCATATAGTGAACATGAGTAATGGTATAGATATAATGCTTGATGATCACTTAATGGGGGGGGGGGGGGTGTGGCTCAATCGGTTTAGATACTGTGCCTGTGATCAGAAGGCTGCTAGTTCAGTCTCTGGGTTGGTAGAGGGATTTCACTGTTGGGCCCCTGAGCAAGGCCCTTAGCCCCCATTTGCTCTTGGGTCTGTTTGACCCTACTTTCCCAGTTGTACGTTGGTTTGCATGAAGCATCTGCCGCATAAATGCACAAATGTGAAGAGGTCTTAGCAGGTCACGAAGGCTGAGGTACCATGTGTGTAATTGTATCAGAGCTTTGTTTGGATGGCACCCTGGGTGACAGGCTGCAATCGCTGTACATGGGCACCATGTCTGCTTCTCTTTTTCCCCCTGGTAAAATGACAATCCTTTGTTTTCCCCGGTGTCCTGCCGGTCTGCTGGAAATCCCCCCGTGTTGCGTGGTTCTGTTCCCGGAATCTCCCACGCTTTTCCACGGAGTACTACCTAAATACAGTGATTTCCCATGCCACGAATCCCTGCCTTTATTCAGAATTATTTGAATGTATTAGAATGGTGACACCAGAGGCGTTGCCGTGGAACCTTTTCCAGAAATTTCCGTGCCTCATGAAGCAGCACGTTTCCCTGGGTGGTGTGTGATGTGGTGTTTAAAGCCGGTGAGCATGTGGGATCAGAGCTCTGTGAGCCAGGGCTGATCAGTTCATCCCTCTATAGCCCATGGCTTTGAGAGTACAGTACAGGGCATCAGACAGCCTGCTACCCGGCTCACCCCTGTGACTGCAGGAATCTGTGTAACTCCCCGTAGGGCCATAATAAATACACGAAAAAGATAAAACAAACACCTACCGTAAATGACTGATGATTAAGCGTGGAGGTGCACTGTATTTTTAACATGCCTCAGTGAATCCAGGATTGGGAATATATGAGGAATGCTGTGCGTTAACATGACCCTGATGCATGTACATGTACAGCCCGCCCACATGTGTGAATCCACACACATGCGCGCCTTTTTCTGTACACGTGTTTTCTCTGACGAGCAATGTGATGTTCCTCATCAGCTCAGATCAAAGTTCCTCCCCTGATGGTTGCCCCCCCTCCATGAAATGGAGGGGTTTGTGAGGCTCCGTCTCTCTGTCAGTCTCTAATCTGCTCTCATCCATACGCTGCCTTCTCTTCCTCCCACTTCCGCCTGTCTCTCTGTTCTCCGCTAACGAGGTCTGACTCCCCAAATGTGGGGCGGCGGAGAGTCTAGAGACTGTAACTTCATGTCTAAAGTTTTAAGATAAGATAGGATGAACTTTATTGATCCCAGGGGGAAATTCGTTATAGAT
This sequence comes from Mormyrops attenuatus, assembly GCA_026777985.1. Taxonomy (NCBI): domain Eukaryota; kingdom Metazoa; phylum Chordata; class Actinopteri; order Osteoglossiformes; family Mormyridae; genus Mormyrops; species Mormyrops attenuatus. Next base: position 8,434,843 of record JAODKC010000130.1, read on the forward strand.
TTGCCCAAGCTGAGGCTCAACGTCCTTTGGCACATTGGCAGCTGATCTCTAAGCAGCTGAGTTCTCCAGCAGATTTTTTTGCCTCTTTTCACTATTTCACTGTAATACTTTTCAAATTTTCGACCTCTTCTCTTCAATAATTTACATGTTAATATACCGTATAAACTATCAGACCCCAATTTAAATGTTTTTACTGCAGTGTAATGCAATGACTGATTGTCAGGCATTTTGACAGGACGCCTCTAAGGACCCCAACCTCATGGCTTCATAAAAAGCCTTTTAAAAATGATAGGCCCTCTTCACTGAGCCCAAAAAAATTCATAGCTATTTTTTCCCTGCGAATTTTCACCGCTATTAATGTCAGTATAAAGGAATCACTCCAAATGGCTTTCCAGGAGCTGCAGCTTGGAGAGCTCTGGTACGAATGATGATCTGCACCTTTGGGGAGCGCCACCTGCAGAGGGCTTGTTGTTTCTGGGGTCCCACTCAGAAAGTCACTTCAGAGCACCCTGTCCGATCTCAGATGTTTCAAAAATTAAATGAAAAGCTAACAAGTGGAGTCTGAAGATGGTAGATAGCTAGCCAGTTAACCGATTCTTGATGCTTCAGTATTTGATAAATAAGGTTGCGTTTATTTAATATTTAGCGTAGTGACTCTTCATGGCCAACAGGGAGCCCCACACTAATGCATGATTTGGTGTGTCTGGGTCTGGGAATTAGTGAGCATGTACCAGCCTGTGTTGCCCCCCCCCCACCCCACTCCACCCCACCCCCTGGCATGGAGCTTGAAGGCCAGGCGAGCCCACACTCACAGCACATCAGTGGTGGCTGTTGTGGGGGTCTCAACCAGTAGCCTCCCCCAAAGCCCATAAAGCCTCCTTAAGGACCCCTGGGCTGCGGGGGGGCGGGGGGGCAGGAAGCTGCTGGATTTGCTCTAGCAGCTCAGCCTCCTTTTTAAGCACGTGTCCGCTTCAGCTTCGTATGGCATTGGGGTGTGACCCGCATGCTGGGATATCGATGTAGCTCGCCTTGGGGAGAGCGGCCGTCCCATGCGGAGCTACAGAGAGCCTGCTGTGAAAAAGTCAGGCGGGGGCTGTCAGAGCCAACAGCCAGTCTGCAGGTGTGTGTTCAAGCTCTCTTTGTTGCAGGCTTGTCTGATTCCGACAAAGCCCCAGGAGCCACTATGCAGCCCCCCCACAGCACCCCTGAGCTCCATTAATGTCCCTTTAATCGCTTCCAAATCTCCGGGCCCTTCATCCTGCGGCCCTGAAATGCTTGAGGCAGTGGCTAAGTGCCCGGCCTACACAACCGTAGGACATCCGCTTCAGCGAGATTAGCTGTGCCGACATCAGTGTGGTGTCGGCAAGCCGCCAACCCGCGTGTCCTGCCACCTCCAAGTGTAATGGAGCGCGCTGCACGGCACACAGCAGGCGGCAAGAGTTCGTGCACCTGATATCCTCCGGATGGCCTACATAGGCGTTATGCAGACTCCAGATCAACAACTGGCAGCACCGGGCAGGAGGAATTCTGCGATATCTTTAGCGACAGTTACGTAATGCTCCGTGAGATATACCGCCACCTTTGCTCTAAAGTAACTACACTGCCGGCTTCAAATGAACTCTATAAATGCTACAAATTGCTCATCCTGCCAGCCACCACACGCACACACAGACGTTCACACACGCAGACACACATGCAGACACAGACACAAACAGACATACACACACACACATGTGCAGACGCACACACTCAGACACACACACACACATCCACAGACACACACAGAGAGACACACAGACACACATCGAGACACACACATACACATACACACACACATGAACAGACACATGCAGACAAAGACACACACCGCTTGTTTAAACATTCCCGTTCTCGGTGTAATAAATCACGCTGTGTGTTGTATGTCACGCTTGACCTTCTTCTGAAGTCTGGAATCAGCAATATGGTGTGTGTGTTTACACGTGATACAAGTGCTTTATTCACATATAACTGTATAATAGGATAGTTTGGGATTAAAATTGATGTGATTGAAAGCATCACCTTTTCAAAAAGGGTGTAAACATGCCAGGGATATAATTTGTAATGGTATTTGCTTTTTTTTAAAAAAAGAAATGTTTTATAGATCCTATGAAAGAATTAATATAAATATTTACAGTGAGATATTTATACAAACAATTCAGGTTCGTTCAAGATCTGACAGATGTTTCCCCTTGTAAATATATAAATTTGCCACACTAATATTGAGTGGCTCTGGGAAGGGAAATCACATCAACAAGATTCGCCCTCTCTGGTTGTTAAGAGCTTTCAGTAGCATACTGCTTATGGAGTGGGTTACATGTTAGCAAAACGTCGTTGGTTTAACTCTGCCGGTCCGGTGACGGGTTTCCTGGAGCACATTGAACTGTGTGTCATGCAAGCCGTCTGCCATCCCTCCTGGGTTAACACCCCTGGAAAATACCTCTGTAACCGGCATTGCTTGGGCTCTTGAGACGGCACACACTAATCGCCGAGAAATGAAAGCTGAGTGCCCATTTCGAGGCTTCCCCGGCAGGAGGGCGATGTGGCTGTTGGCCCTGTTGCGCTGGTTCCTCACAGTGCTCCTGTGATACCTCTTGGTGATGTCTACGGTCAGACATCATGTTTAGTGGGGCCATTGTGCGATTCAGGATGGGAGAGCTTGCTGATTGGAAAGTTACAGGTTCAAATCCTGTCCTTGGTCAAATCGTCTCTGTTGGATCCTTATGCAAGGTCCTTAACCCTCTGGAAACTTCCCCAGGGGCACCAGATAAATACTCGAGTCTGTGCTCAGACCTCAAGCTTCATCCTCGCCTGCATTCGAGTCTGTTTGTGTTTTTACATCCTCAGACCACTCAGCACCCCACTCACTTTTTCCACATTTTTACAAGACAGTCAACATTATTCGCTTCATATGGGGGTGGTCATAATCTTTTGGTTCATCGGTGTATATGTATATGCGTGTGTCTTAAAGGAGAGAAAGATTGGATATGTGAAAACGAACATATTCCAATGTACTTGCGCAAATGGTAAACAAAGGTTCATTTCATCTTGCCGGTGATCGGTGTTTGGTAAATCTGCAGGAGGATGTCACACTGCGGCAGGGCGACGTGGGCGGCAAACCGGCACTGATGTTGAACGGATGTTTAGCTGAGGGTAGAGGATCCTGGGGGAGACCACGCAATACCGAACAACAATACGCTACTGATGAGCGGGGGCTCTTTTATTGTGCCGTTATTTTATTGGAACCACTGCTAGCTCCAATCAGTGCGACTTTGACGGGTCGAGGGACTCGCCTCAGGTGAATACGGCTAATCATCTTTCTGCTGTGGCAGCTCCCTCCCCGTCACTCGCTCCCTCACACACCCCATGTTTGCTGCATTGTCAAGCATCCTCAAGGAAAGAGAATGAAGTAAAGAGCTGCTTCAATCTCCAGTTTCACGGCTCCTGACTGAAGTTCAGTCTCCAGCAGTGTGATGAAAAAATGCATCATAGACATCAGAGGATTTCGGTTTCCTTTCAGACATACTGTAACCCCAGTGCGTGATGGAGGAGAAGGTGAAACATTGTCTGCTAGCAGCATGGACAGCAAGTCTCCACGCCCTCTCCAAAATTTCTCCAAACATCTGAAACCAAGACTGTGACCCACATGAGATGATGGGCTAAATGATGATCCTGAAATCAAGTGAATGATTCTTATGAAAAATGTTATAATGGATTAAATTGAATCACTTGAATTTTGTCCAGCCCCTGCCGCAGCTAACTGCATCCCTGTCTTAGAATGTTCAAACATCTCTATATCTCCATTTGCAGACTTACCAAAAACCATCCATCATCAAAATCCAGCCAGGCCCTTCAACAGACAGACAGACAGACAGACACGCAAGCAGGCAGATAGGCAGGCAGATAAGCAGACAGACACACAAGCAGGCAGATAAGCAGACAGACACACAAACAGGCAGACAGGCAGACAAGCAGACAGACAGACAGGTAGGCAAACAGGCAGGCAGACAAGACAGACAGACAGGTAGGCAGACACGCAAGCAGACAAACAGGTAGGCAGACACACAAGCAAGCAGGCAGACAGACGGGCAGACAAACAGACAGACAGACAGACTGTCAGACAGCCAGGCAGACAAACAGAAAGGCAGGGGTTATTGAGATCAGATTTTACTGATTAGGATTAGTTGTAGGACCAGAGTCTTGATAGATTTGATTTTATTAGTTATTTACACGTATTTGATGGCCTTTATATTCTTTAACCACTGTGGGTTTGACTCTGTATTCAGGCTTATTGTCATGTTGAAAAGTTAACTTGCTACTCGCTTGAAGCTTTCTTGCTGAGTTCAGCAGGTTTTGGTCAGGAATATCTGTATTTCGCTGCTGCCGATTCCATCCACCCCCCTGCCCTTAGCAGGTCCCTGCTCCCCACTGAGCAGAGTGATACCATCCCTTTGCTATTCGCCAAGGACAGGTTGCTTTGGCGATGTGTGCTATCGGATCTTCTCCGACCCGCATACTGTATTCGGGCCGAAATGTTCCATCCTGAATTTATCAGACCACAAAATGCATCCACACAGCTTCAGCATCTCCACAGTGAACTTTTGCAAACCCCCCAGCGAGAGAGGATACCTGCATTTCTTCTTTCTCCTTTCCGAAATCGTGGGTATTGTTGCCCACAGTTACCAGTCATTGACAAACATCCCAAAATATATGTTATGCTTCTGAAATCCATCCACAGATCTGTCCCTTTCCACAACAGTATCTTTCTCCCCCCGAAGTTCATACTTTATGCAAAACTTACTTTATTCTTCAAGAGTGAGGATGTACGACGGCTGATATTAATCTGCCCTGAACACAGGTTGGGAGAGAGTTAGCTGGCTGGGTAATTTCAGAGGCAATTGGTAGCACAAAAGCTCATTTCTGCTATTAAGCAGCAGGTACACTTATCCCAAAGATTTTCCATTTTTTAATTCTCGGAATGTTCAAGCATATACTTTGTGCTCCATCTAACGAGGAGAACCTGTGATGTATATTGCTTTCTGGCAGAAAAATGGTGCTTCTCAATGGGTGCATAGACTCTGTGCTCCATATGGACAAAAGTCTCTTTATACATGAAGCTCTCAGTACATGCTGCACCCATTTATCTTTTAGCTGCTCATCCAGTGCAGTGTTACTGGGGTCCTGCAGCCTATCCCAGGAAGTATTTACATTAATATATTAAGCAGACACTTTTATCCAAAGTGACATAGTTTCTTAAGTAAGAAGGATTAAACAGAGATGCTGATCAGGGGCCCAATCAGCCTGGGGTTTGAACCACTAACCCTCTGATTATAGACACAGCAGCTTATCCTGCTGAGCCACATATCCCCTCAAAGCATAGCACAGACCCAGTCTATCCACAAGATATAGCATATAGCCACACACACAGACACAAACACACGTGGCCGTTTAGAGACATCAGTTCATCCGGTAGCACATCTTTCAACAGCAGGGGGAGAGTGGCGTCCTCAGAGGATGCCCGTGTGCCAACCCTGCATGCTGAGCTGGAGTGGCATTTAAACAGTACTGCCCACTGTGTCTTAGTGTGCCATCCTGTACACAGCACACATAAAGGTTACAGGGAACAAAGCCGGCGTTAAACCCTGCAGAGGATTAGTGCTGGATTAGTACTCTGTCACTTTCTTCAGATGTTCCAAGCATTCAGGCAATGCAACGGATGACTGCAGCCCTGTGCATCTACGGAGAGTTTACATTTCAGCTGTAATATCACTTCAGAGTAAAAATATAGATGGTTTCCTTTGTCCCTGATGGGAACGGAGGTGTGATATTGTGCTATTAAAATCAAAACGCTGCCTGGAAGATCTTTCTACTTGTCAAAGACACTGACTGAGAAACATCAGTGCCGTCCGGCCAAATCAAATGGCTATTGATGAAATAGATTTCAATTAATGAAAACTTGTAATGAAATAGTGGCTTTGAGGTTATTACTGGTCATGCGTCGCTGTCGTTTTTGTTCAACCGCTAGGTTTCATGGATAGTTTTACATTCAGGGGCCTTCAAAGCACTGTTTGGTTACATATATGTGACATCAATCAAAGCGATCCAGAAAAGCATGTTCAGTCCTCTTTATCAGATTTTTTTCCAATAGGATTTTAAAATGTAATAACTGTTAATTGAATTTGTGGCCTGCTGGGTAGCCCTGTTACATCTTGCCTCCGGGGCTGGGGGTTTGAATCCCATCTTTGCATCTTCTCCCTGTGCTGTGTGGGTTTCCTCAGGGTCCTTAACCTAACTTTCACTCTGCACAATGGAAGCCAAAAACATGATATGATTTATTTAGAGCTCTGAGCTGCATTTCATAAACTTTAAATTAAAAACTGCATCTAAAGTAATATATGCATATGAATACAGTGGAAGCTACTGCCAAGTTGTGTGAGGTTGTCTGTTTTGGGTAACATCCATCTTCTGTAACCACTTTTGCTATGCAGGGTTGCAGGGGGACTGGAGCCTATGGGCATAAGGCAGGGAATATCCCAGGATAGGGAGCCAACCCATCGCAGGGCACACTCACATGCAGATTGCTAACTCCAATTAACCTCAGTATGGTTTTAGAATGTGGGGGGAATAATGAGTGCCTGGGGAAACCCCACCATTACACGGGGAGAACATGCAAACTCCACACACAAGGAACCCTGGTCCCACAGGTGTGAGGCAATGGTGCTAATCACCATACCATTGCGCCACCCATGTTGGATAACATACTTTAATCAAACAAAGGGTGTTATTTAAATTGCTCTGGGGTGTGGCTTCTTTATTGAGAAATTCCTGGGACAGTACAGAAATTAACTGCATTTATATGTTTAGCAAACACTTTTGTTCAAAGTGCCATAGAAGTGAGCAGGTTCAGATGGTTCTTGGAGCAATTCTGGTTATCTGCTGGTCTGAGTTATCTGCTCTCTGGCTTAGGGGCCTAACCGTGAAATCACTGTGCCAGCCATAGGATTTGAACCAGCAACCTTCTGATCACCGCATCTTAACTCTCAGAGTCACACGCCACCCATCAGGCAACGTCAACAAAACGCAAACAGATTTCTGCACAAATTCATAAGAGCGCTACTCTTCCCACGCTTGCCTGGCCGGCACTATCAGAAACTTAACGAGGCAATTGGTCCAATCTGGGAAAGCTCACTTCCAGTAATTGAGGTACCTGTGGCCAAGGGCTGATGAATAAGCATAGTAATGTTAGAAAAAAAAACACCCAAAGCGACCCAGAGTTATTGCAGTGACTCCCAGAGGCTCGGTTTAGCTAATAGGAAAAGAATGTAATTTCAGGGGTTATAACCTCTGGTATTCTAAGGCGAGTATGATAAAGTGCTGTTTGAATGCTGCCAGTCTTCTAATTAGCATAATTCATGGTTCTGGAGTTGTTAAGGCTCTGATTAGCTGACAGTTGCATCTTTGACCAACCCGTTGACCTGTGGTTCCGTCTCCCAGCTGTCTCGTCAAACCTGCCCACTTGAATGAAATTCTAAACCTCAGCTTCCAGGCCTTGGCCCGCCCTGTTAAGGGTGTTATAGCCGTGGTGACAGTGACACGCTCCTTCCACTCCTGGTTTGTTCAGCTGAAGAGATGCTGCGTAGGGTACGCATAAGTCTAAGGCGAGTTCCGTTTGTGTGCCCCCCAATTGCTACTTACCTCCTGTTGTACATTAATTGCTTATTACTTTGACCAAAGTGTTGATTGCTTGGGGACATTTGGTAGCAAAAGTGCCACTTTGCAATCATCACACTAATAGCAATAGGCTAATTAGTGAGTGTCTACCCAGGCATCACCCTCAGTTTTGATCCAGTAATTCAATCTCTCACCGACGACTCGCTGTTCCATAGAAAAGTTTATCTTTGTGCCTTTAGATGTTTACGAGTACGTGTGTGTCTCATAGGAGAGCAAGATGAAATAAGCAAAGATGGAAGTTAGTTCTACTTGCTACCTGTGCAATGACAGTAACGGCATTCCATTCTATTTAAAAGTACAGATACATACTGTAAGGTCTCTATTACTATATTACCAATTTACTAAACTGTATCCTTCTGTTTATTTTGCAGCAAATGTGGTACTTAATTATATTCATGTTCATGCTGTACATAATGTTTACAGGATATTTTTGGTTTATTTTGCATGTTAAGTATAAAGGTTAGTCATGGTGCGCTGTTATCGCAGTAATATTCCAGTTGGCATTCGCTTTATATGTTTAATATAGGTGTTTATTTTTTTTCTTATTTTCTGACTCACAGCTGTAGCAAACCCATCTGAGTGCTCATGGGGAGATATTCCCCAGTAATTTTTGCATCACAGAAGGCAGTGGCTTCAGGATCCATAACTCTGCCTGTCTCTCCTGCAGGATAATGCCACGATGCAATTCTGTGCCAATAAGCTGGACAAGAAGGACTTTTTTGGCAAGTCGGACCCCTTCATGGTGTTCTTTAGGAGCAACGAGGATGGAACGTGAGTGTGGTTTTTTTGCTTTGGGTCGACCGTAAGCAAAATGCACGTGTTACGGTAATGAAGCATTTGACAGGCGCTTTTTGCTGTGGAAACACAGAAAACCCACAACCGCATCATTTGTTCGTTATTTTTGTCTTCGGTTTATTCAGCATTGAATAATAATCAGCCTCACAAAGGCACCGTGTTATTATCAAATGAAAATTTGCGCCCCAGGCAGGCACAGCTTAGCTGTCCAAAATAGACACTGTGTCCCCATTGGCGATAAAAGTCTGTCTGGGTGACTCGGGATCTGCAAAACAGAAGCGTGAGTGATTTTAGCCATCCGGCTAATAGGACACAAAACCGTAACCTCTCGTGTCAACTTGCTGTGGTAAACAGCAAGAGACATAAACACGCTAAACGGTGCTAATCAAGCTTGTCTAATGGTACACTATTGAATAATGTCTCTCTGAACTAAGTGAGAAAACTTAAATTGCTAATAAGCCGCATTAGTGATTAGCTCAGCTGTCGAATGCCTGTCAGCTCCTTGATCTCCTGGAGTCAAAATAATGCACTTGCAAAGATATTTATTTTGGCCTTGCAGAGGTGTGCACTGTCTATATACAGTATGTCATGTATAAAATGGGACGGAGAGCACAGGACAGCGATGGTTCACGCCGTCCATTCCCATAGTCTACCTGCACAGCGTCCAGGGCCTGAGCTGCAGCGCTCCTAAGATGAGCGGATAAAGGGCAGACATCCTGCTGACAGCCATAAGCACAACGCAAGCTACCGCGCCTACCGTCTGCCTCTCGTTCCGTATACATGGCTCTTCAGAGTCACATACGTCATTTGCGGTGCCTTATTTAATATACTGTGTCTTTTTTGTAATCAGTGTCTTTTTTGTGCTGAAAGATGACAATAAATGCAGTATAATGTGTGTGTGTGTGTGTGTGTGTGTCTGCATGTATTTATTAAAATGGCCTTTTATGATAGATTGTTAGACACAAGGCAAAAGCAGAACTTTTTCTGGATTAAACACATCATTCCTAAAAGTGTTAAGAGCAGAGGTGTTAAACTTCAGTCATGGGGGGCCGGACCCCTGCACATTTTTGGGTTTCCCCTCATTTAACACACCTAATTCAACTCCTTGCACCTCCTTGTGCTAATTATCATACAGCTCTTGAGCTGAATCATTTGTGATGGAACAGGGAATGAACTAAGCTACACAGGGTTCCGGCCCCCCAGGACTGGAGTTTGACACCCCTGGTTTAGAGCAATAGATCGATTTGCTAAACAGTTGTTATTAAGAGTTTAATGGCTTGGCTGAATCCATCCCCGAATATACAAAGAATTACCTTGTTAAGAGGCTGGAGCAATTTTAAGTATTTTATTACATTACTTTTTGCATGAATTTAGGAACTATGCAGAAGGCGATTTCTATGCACAAGGCCATATTTTTAAAAAAACATTTTTAAATCATAATGTTATTGTCATATTTTAATAGCTCAGATATTTTGGAATTTATTTTTTCAATCAGACTTTAGGGAACAATGTAAACTTTTTTTTACCGTATATACAAAATAACGATTTAGAGGATACGGAAGACGGCTCATGGGAAAAACATCTGTGCCACTGTTGGAGTGATACATTTTCCTTACATGGAACATTGGAAATGACAGAAATGCACCGGACCTGATGTTACCATCTGTTTTCCCGCGTGTTACTAATCCGGCACGCCACGTTTTCAAATCTGCTTTATGTATCTTTTTTTTTTTACTTATAGATTCTGTCTTGATAAATTAAAATATGACAGTGTTCACACCCCCTCTTGGTTTACACCCACGATTCCCCTTGAGTCTGCTTAGTCAGATGCGCAGGGCTGGCCCATAGGCAATATAGGCAAATGCTAAGGGCGCCATCCATCCAGGGGGCGCCACAAACAGAGGAAGAAAAAAAGTGTAACATTCCACTATTCTTAAATCTAGTTGGTATTAATGTGTCTTAATATGAAAAGAACAAGCCCACATGAATTTACCTGCTTAGCAAAGCCTATTAAGTAGTAGTAGTAATAACAGGGCCGGTCAATCCTATACGTGACATAGGCGGTTGCCTAGGGCAGCAACTTCTGAGGGGGCGCCGAAGTGCCAGCAAATTTTACTTTGCCTCAAGCGGGGGGCGCTGGCGGTGATGCTCGCCTAGGGTGCCACACCGGCTAGGACCGGTACTGCAAACGCGGACTGGTCTTCTGCTCCTTGCGAAGATGCGTACATGTGCTCGCCCAGCTGGAAATCCTTTTCTTACGTTTAAAGACAACGGTGTCCCGATAAAACGCCTCTTAAATGTGTCTCGTAGCCCCCTAACGAGGCCTCCAACAGAGCGAAAGCCTGCAAAATGTCATCCTAAAAAAGCACAAAACCGGACTAGTCACTGTTTAGAAGCACTGATCACCTCCTACGGGCGGGAGTGAGAATGCAAGGTAATACGGAGTCTGGCCAGGGTCCAGCCTGTGATCATTTATATCAGTTGCCATAGGCAACTATGGAGCATAAAATAAGCCTCTGCTGCAGGTTATAAAATAACGTATTGCCGCGTGGTGTTTCTCAGCTGGGAGGCGGGTGGCAAAGAGCTCCATCGCGCATAGCTGAAAAAACCTGCCTCTCGTGATTGTGATGTCCACCCCCCCCCCGTGCTCAGGTTCACCATCTGCCACAAGACGGAGGTGGTGAAGAACACGCTAAACCCCGTGTGGCAGCCCTTCACCATCCCGGTGCGGGCGCTCTGCAATGGCGACTACGACAGGTAGGGCCGGCCTTCCCTGTCCGGCAAGCGTGAAGCAGCGTGCAGCAGAAGCTTAGCTCATATGTAGCCAGGTAGCGGTTAGCCTGCGCTGACGAGCGAGGGGTTACTGTCAAATAGCTACTATGTCCATTTCCCAGAAGATCCCTCCTGCTGTGACTCATGGCTACAGGACAAACCTGTATCCGTTCAATTAATATATGCAGTTGTATAAATGGGGAAAATGTTAAACTGTCTGCTGTATGAGTTACTCTGAGATGGAAGTTGCCATGCAACTACCATGGTTAGGGATCTTCAGTACGCAGCAGAGTTACTAAGGAAATGGAGACACTGGCCTTCAATCAGGCAGCATGAGTTACCTTTCTGTGTGGGCAGGAGGACCCTGAGAGATTGTATGAATAAGGCTGATCTCCAGGGTGGCCCATCGCTGATCTGACTGGGGATTGAATTTGTGGTGGAGATGAGCCACCGATCTCTAGCCGTGTGAATGTCATAATCCCCATCACCCCCAGGAGAAGCCTGACATGGGGCCGGGAGCGATTCCATCAGCCGGGGAAGGGAGGCATGGTCATGGTGTTGTTTTACTAAATGAATGCGTTATCCTGATTACAAAAGCAAGTGGATACTCAATTAAAAAGTGAAAATGTTTTTCTCCACCGTGCACGATTAAAGGAAATTTTTACTTGGCTCAACATTTTTCATTAGGCCTGGATTTTCATGTTTACATATAAAAGGCACAACTATAAATAAAAGGCTTTTAGACTGAAATGTGTTATAATAAATCCAGATAAACCTCTAGCATGAGTATTATTTAGCACTTAAAGCCATCAGTACTAATAACGAGTGCATATGAAAGATTTGGACCTGCTTTGTTTTGACTTGACACTCTTTAGGAGCTAAGCAGCATCTCTGAGTCCCATTCGAGCTGCATGGATCCATCTGCTGCTTTTAGCTCAAACGAATCGATCCCTTTATATTCCTCATCAAAAGCTTTGTCTGGATGAGACTAATGTGAAACTGCACTGACACAGATGGTTAGTCGCGATGGTGCTGTTAGGGTACAGCTGAGAGTAACCATTGTGCCGAAAACCCGAAGAGGCCTTAGCGTGGTCCAGCTGTGCCGTGGATCTGTCCCTCGGCTGATGGACAAATAGCACTCGTTAAATGCTGCTTTTCCTGACAGCACGTCTCCGAAACGTTGGCAGAAAGGCCTATTTGGTTCTCTCCCGGGAAAAAAGAATTAGTGCTCAGACCTCTGTTTTACAGGCAGACCGACAAATCATGTGATCTTTTGTATTTCTGGTTGTGAATTGAAGCTGGTCCCAGGAAAGCGGCAGAAAATGAATTATAATTATTCTACCTTTATGTTTTTTGGAACAAGATTATTTTAAATGACAGGCATCCTAGACCTATGGGTGTAGAACTTATGCTTCTACAGTAGCATCAAAGTAACAATAATCGAGAGAAAAACCTTTTAAATAATGTAAAATCTGAAGATGTCTTGGTGTCTTCAGAAATGAAGATTTGCAGACAAATTGGAAAATGCCTTTGATCTCTTCCTTTTTTTTTGGAAAGATTCTCATTTCAGTGATTTAAGTATAACTATTGTACTTCATTTTTTTAATTGACAAAAAATTACATTACATTAAATATCTTACTACTCAAAAACAACAGCTGTCACATGGCAGTGTGTTTGTTTTGTTGACGGTATTAAGTCCACGAACCAAGACATGAAAGCTTTTAACCTGTGTGCGAAGATTAAAGTATCAGAGGAAACCTTTTGCTTTGTAAGGATACCATTAGACTTAAGTGCCTCATCGTCATCAGAGAGGCCAGCCTGTATGATTGGTCCTGTAACTCTTAAAGTGACGGCATCTCAAAAACTCACTTGAGCCTTCAATTCCTGGAAGCGGTTGATGCTTCTCTTTCAGCTTGGTGAATCTGGACAGACTGAGCATAATTACCATAAAACTGAAAGGCTACTCTGCAAATGCATTAGATATGAGAAGCTGATAGCTTGGAATAGATGGACGAAAGTTAGTGCAAAGTGTGTTTTAAAGGCATAAAAGAGATAAAGTGTCAAGTCGTGAAGCCAATTGGCCAATGTAAATCCAGGTGTTTCCGATTCCAAAGCGACACTATGTGACTTTCTCACTGCGTAAGGTCTGTCACTTGTAAGAGTAATTCTCTTCTGCAGTGGTATCAGTGAACTTGTAAGCCACAGTTATTCTGACCAGGACTGCCTTGTCTTTGCACATCCCTGTCCTCCTGCTCCAAGCACAGGGTCCCCCAGGACCGCGGTTTCGTGGAGACCCGGTGGGAGAGGTCTGGTGGCTGCTTCGTCTTAGTCCAGTGTTTGTTATCCCAATCCTCAGGGATCCCCCAGTCCACATTTTTGCTCTCTCCCAGCTCCCAACACACTGTTCTTGGTTGGCTGAGAGCCTGGGGGGAGTAAAGATGTGGACTGTCTGGCAGTCCCCAAGGACTGATTTGAGAAACACTGTCTGTAAACGGTGGACGTTTTAGGCGCTCCACAGCTAAGAAAGCTGAGCTCCTTCCCAGGAGTGGCTCCCCTAGCTGCCGACTTGTGTACTGCGCCGTATGTATTTTTGCTCTGCAGTTGGGAGAGTTGAGCGACAAGAAGCCTGCAGCTATCTCGTCTCCTGTCGTCTCCTCTGCACCCCCTGCTGATCCACCCCCCCAAACCCACGGGCCTCACCCTATGCAAGTGCCTGCCCAGGGGGGCGGGTGAATCATGCCCTGAAAGAACATGTCACCTTCTCCCTTTTTTTAAAGGAATGATATTGATTCCCACACTTCATATATGCTCTCGTCCCGAGAGACTTAAATCATATATGAGCAGTAAGCTCTCTCTTTCAAAGTGACCTACATAGACTGCAAGTGTACATTTAACACATCTATTCAGCCGGATCTTATGCTGAAGGGATTCAGGCTGATCTGAGTGGTTTGATCTGACACACGATGAGCAGAGACGCTGATGCTCTTCTGGATGCCTTGCAGGACGATCAAGGTTGAGGTTTACGACTGGGATCGGGATGGCAGGTGAGTCAGGGGCCAAAAAGCCGTTACATCTCAGCCTGGCGGATTAGGACCTGACCTGTTTACACAGGTGTCTTGGAGGTTTATCTGGTTAAAACTAGGTCCTTCTCTTTGTTATGCATGTTCCCTCAGCATGTATTGTGATGGTTTATGCCTGGGCTAAAGGTCCTACTTTTTGCTTCTGTCTGACTTCTAGTGATCATGCTTTGTGGTTGCCACCATTCAGCTGGCCTTTTATTACTTTACCCTCTAGGATTATGTGGCAGCCCAAGTTCCCCCTAGGGGTAATTAGGCGTCATTACATATTGTTTCCATGAGCCGGTGATCCCGCAGACTGCTAACCGATGGTGGCCTTTCACTGCATGTCCAGATGTTCTTCTCTGGGAGACACTGATGTGTGTCTGTCTCTGCCTGCAGCCATGACTTCATTGGCGAATTCACGACGAGCTACCGAGAGCTGGCACGAGGCCAGAGCCAGTTCAACGTCTACGAGGTGAGTGGCACCGCGCCGCATTTCAGATTCTGGCCATCTCGGGAGTAAAGCAGCTGTTCCTGATGTGAAACGGGAGCCCGTGCCTGTCTGACGTGCACTTTAACAGCCCCATTACCCAGCATGCAGCTGGCTCTGGATTTGCTCGCCTGTTTGTTGCCCACGACTCCTGCAGCCTGAGCTCGCAAGCTAATGGTGTTGCTGATTGCCATGGAGTTGAATCTCATGCCAGATTCCTCTTCACGTTTGGATTTAGACCTGTCGCTGATCTGCACGGCAATTTATTCCATGCATTACCAAATGAATTGTTTTAAAAGTACTTTTGTGTTTGTTTTCTCAGCATAAGCAAAAGGCTGTTTTGTTCTCTATTGCTCCCCTGCTCTGCTCCCCGTGTCTTTTTGAGATGCTGATCAGCAGAACGAAATTAAGTTTTTCTGTGGGGAAGTTTGTGATCAGAGATTAACAGGAGACCCAGGGAGGGAGGAATTATCAGATATATTTCCCAGCGGTAGTTCTTCTCAGTATACCTGGGACTGATTCACTTGAGAAGAATATGAGCTGTGTTAGATTACATGGTGAAACCATCGAAATGTTTGCGAATGAGCCTCATGCTTTTTGTAGACGTTGGGGGCATTGCGATGAGACTGTGCTTGTGTCTATTGATGAGCAGACCTTACTGCTTGGTAAATAGAGCCCCAATTTACCGCAATGGGCTTCAAAAGCGCTATCAACGACAATCAGGACCATTTTCACGTGACGAGACATTCGCGTAATCATCCGGGCATGGTGATTCAATTACTGTATCTCACTATGTGTTGTGCAAGGAGCCATGGGGGCCGGCTACAATAAAGGAGACGAGAGCTTCCGTGTCTGACGGAATCCTCAAGTGGATTTAATCGGGAATGATCTGAAAAAAAAGTTTTTCCCTCCGCCCGCCGCGGTAGCAGTGTGGCCGGGCTCTGGAGCAGATTAAACGCACTGGAGCGTGACAGGAGATGGGGTGGATGGAGTGGATCTCTCATGGGGTGTGAGGAGGGGAAGGTTCCTGAAGCTTCTGCCAGCTGCTGCCGTTTCACGATGTGGCTCTCATTAAGATTACACCGGTCCCGTGTCTTCACGAAGACCAGCTTAGAAATCATGCTGCCTCCATATGCTTTTCTGTGTAATGTCCATCTCTTAATTCTTAGATTATTTTAATACCTTTAGATGCTGTCTGATTAATTATGGTGAGAAAGAACTGTTATTGTTCTATCGTAGGCCTGCAGCTCGTAACGAGCGTGAGAAAGAGGGATGCTCTGTGGGTTTTGACGCAGACAAGAGGCCTGGGACTGGTCTGGGGGCCTTGGTGTCACCCGCTAGGTTGGAGAAACATGGAGGTGTGACATGAATGTCAGATTTGACTGGCAGTTGGTATGAAATTCTGTATCCATGTCACGGGAACAATGGCAGCTGGTAACTATAGACGTATCCCCCGACAACCCCTCCATCTGACACCTAGTAATTGGTTTCCGCGGAAACAAGCCACCCGTTGCATCCTCGGATGCCAGCTCTGCCCCGAACATGGCGCCTCCCCTCCTAGGTCCCCTGCCGTGTGCGGAATCTTCTCCTTGGTGCTGGTGAAAACTAGCAGGGTGTTGGTGTGGAGGGGGTACCAGATATAAACAGCCCCTCCCTTCCCCTGAGAATGGTGCTGGTGGTAATGCAGTGTATTTCAGGATGAACCACCTCATCTCCATCCCAAACCCGAATTTCTCATGTTAATTGCCACACAGAGAGCGTCATCTGGAGGTGGGGGTTGATCAAGACAATTGCAAACTTTCTTTTGTTTTCTGGGTGTCAGGCTGCCCCTTTCCTGCTCTCTAGGAGAATTGCCCTCTGTCATCACCGTCGCTACCGCCATCTCTGCTCATGCCGTCAGACAGGTGTGGGCGTGCCATTCCACTGTTCTAATCATCTCCCTCTCCACAACCTCTGTATTTTTAGTTCTTTTTTAATGTAGAGAGAGAGAGAGAGAGAGAGAGAGAGAGAGAAAGAGAGAGAGAGAGAGAGAAATTGACCATGAAGGAGAAAAGTTCTGACAGAAGAATGTGGTCAGCGTTGTTCTGCAGACAGCAGGAGGTTGTCCTGCCACTTCACATGGCTGCATGGTCTGTTATACCTGTTATTTCAAGCGCCATTGAGGTTCCTACAGAGCCGCTGTTCCCCATTCGCTCTGCCCCTCTGCAAATGGAGGGTGGCTTGGTGCTGAATGGCTCCCTGCCTTTGCATCTTGATCTGGGCTTTGGTGGCACTATGTCATGTACCCACTGTGTCTGTTTGGCTTCTAGGTGGTAAATCCGAAAAAGAAAATGAAGAAAAAGAAATATGTGAATTCGGGAACGGTGAGTGTGCACGCGTCGAATCTCGACCCTCCCTTCACCCTACCCATTCTGAACCTCCTGAGAAGCCCCCACTCTTTCACCGTTGATTTTAGCGGTACAGAAAAATGACGTCCCCTCTGTGAAGGAGCGCGTCATCGCCAGATCAGTCGTTATCCCTTTTCACACTTCAGGCTAATTTACATAGATTTAAAAAGGAATAGATCGGTGTTGTTGTCTTGCAGTGTTTATCGGTCGTCCCCGTGACGGCGTCTCAAAATAGCCGCGCTTGGCAACTGAGTTGCCGAGGCGATCCAGCGGCCATCCGTCACCGCGGTCGGCAGATGGTGAGGTAGCCATGGCCAGCAGCCAACTGCCAGTCCACATTTAGAGTGTGGCAGAACGGTCAGCGCTATCGATTGGTTGGGTCTGAAATCTCTCTCGGCTGCTGCTACGTTGGTCACCCAAGATGCTGTGACTTAAACCAGCCAACTAATCCCCGGCCTCACTGAACTGCCAAGACAGAACATGATATAGGTTTGCTGCTTTTGCCAGAAGTGTCATTTTCAACAAAGACGAACCAGTGCTGAAGAAAACGTGAGGACAGATCTGCCTGTGTGAAAGCACATCTGCAGTGTGTGACTCAGCAGCTCAAGCCTCTATGAAGGTTGCTGGTTCAAATCCCAGGGCCAGCAGTAACACGGGCTCACCCTGCTTTCTGATCCTCACTCGCTTGCTGTTTTGGGCAAAACCGTCCGCCAAATAAAAAAATTAAATTGCTAAAATTAAACAATTTGGATATCCTGCCCTTCCCAACAAAGCTGTCCAGAAGGCATTTCATAGAGTATCCTAAAAAGAGTACAAATACAATTAGCAGCATGTTAATACGTGTAAGGTCTGCATTTCCTGTTTGAGTTATACGTGATGCTTGAGATCGAATTGGCTCCTGTTTTCACACCAATTATTAAGGAACATGACACCTGTCTCACTTTTACTAGAAGCGAAGTGAGATGAGTCAAAAAATAATACTATGAGGGGATTTCAAAAATAAAATTTGTCATTAAAAAAGCGCCTTTATTGGCTGATAATAGAGGCATTCCTCTTAGTCCCCGGCAAATATTATCAGCCATCATCAGCGTAGGCGGGAGCAAGGATGAGCGGTAGCCGCTAACAGGAGTGTCTGTGGTTTGCGAGGACTGATACTCATGCCGAAGCAATTAGATTGTTCTGGAATCATCCTGCCCACGCAACCAAGTCACGTTCTTTTTATGGCTTTACAGCTCAATTAGCGGAGTTATTAATCTTGTCTTGCCATCAATCTGCCAAGAGGCCCCATTACGTGTGCGAGGCCGCGTCCACCGGCAGTTTTCTGCCGCTTTGATGGCTCCGACGTGTGCAGAGATCTGAACGCCGCCTCTTTCTCTGACCCCAAGGTGACACTACTGTCCTTCTCCGTGGAGTCGGAGTGCACCTTCCTGGACTACATCAAAGGAGGGTAAGTATGCAGGACAGGGCATGCACGTGCAGACACACACACACACACACAAACATCCATTCATATCTATGGGCAATACCAACAATGTTAACCTTAACCCCTACCCAGCCCTAACCTTCACCATAAGAAACCAAACAAAATACCAGTGTTTTGGCATTTTTAGTTTTGTCACATTATGGGGACATTTGGTATATGATGGATGCAAAAATGCACATGCACACAGGGGTGCACAGACTCACATATGGAAATACACGCCCACAGGAGTGCATGGACATGTGCGTGGAAAAAGGCATGTACAGGACACAAACACGCAAATTAACCACATCTACCAGCAGGCGAAGGTGCAGCTTGATTTATATTAATTTACATCTTTTTATGGAATACAGACATCTCCATCTTCTGAGAAAATTCTTCCTACAACAAAGATGCCCTTTAATAATCATGTAACATTTCTCTCAGCCAGCAAGCCTTAGCTGTCGCTTTGCTTCATGATGGTAGAGGAGCTGCCTTCCCATTAATTTTGTGAACTTATAATAATAAGCATGACAGTAATTTAATGGAAGGGAATTAAGGGAAAAAAAAATATGGCAATTGTGATAATAATGGCTATTTAATAACGCAGGGGTGGCATAAAGGTTGCACATCAAGAGAATGGCATAAATAAAGCTAGCAGCTTCTGACGAACGCATTTAGCTGGTGCGCCGAAGGCACCCGTGGGGTTTTCTGGGACGTTTTCGGGACATTTGTAAAGATTTCAACTTGAAATGCCAGCTTAGCTGTCAATCTTACAGTCCCTTGCTGAGGACAGAGTTTAGCACAACAAGGTCTCTTTCTTTCTGAGCTGGTATCAGTCAGACGACAGCTGGCGTTCTGGAGCGCAGCACAGGAAGTTTATCCCATTTTTTTAAAGTAATTTTCAGCAGGAAACTATATTATGTCCTGCCTCGTCGAGATATGTTCGGCCGGGTTTCGCTTTCTAACAAAATGCATCTGTGCGGTTTACAACAGCGTGCCAGCGGCTAATTTCAATTCAGACTTTACTTTCCATTCCCTTTAAAGTGCAGATTCTGGCGTGAGCTTGCCGTGAGCTCGTAAAAAAAAAACACGGCGATGGCTGTCTTCCTGCATGCAAAGCAGATTCCTGGAGTGGACTGCGCTCGCCTGCTTCCTTCAGAGAGAGATGCGAATGTGTGACAAGAAGGGGCATACGCAAAACAAGTCATTCAGCTAGAAGAACGAAGGCTTGTTCTTGAAAAACAGCAGATGGTTAATTAAAAACTCTTTTAAATAGAATCTCACAGCCGTGGCCTTTATAGGGCTAAGAATCCACCTAATTCCTTTAAAATATACAAGTGTATCGACCTTTGCGGTGAATTCCACCAGCTCTTTCAGTGAATGTGGCCAAAGAACAGATGAGTCCACCCACCCCTGCGCAGCACGTGTGGCCCCTGGGTCATTAACGGCTCTTTGGGTGGGACTTAGGGAGCCGAGTGAGGCAGGAGAGTTCCAGGCAGGAGAGATGTGCCAGGGTTGTTTGTCTGGGGGTGAGTGAGCAGGAACAGGGGGTGCCGTGAACGTGGGAGGGAGGAAAGTCGCCGAGGCCTTCTGGGACGGGCATGCAGAGCAGGAGGACACACCCGTCTGATTGTAACACAGGTTAGCATGTCTGTTAGCATATGAGAAGATGATTAGGGTACAATGATTAAGGCAATCACTTTTATTACAGCAGAGATGGAAAGGCAGTCCTGCCAGCTGCGGTCTCGTTTGATTGGAGGGGGCGGCAGCAGAGGAGCAGGGATAGGCTGGGTACAGACATACAGCGCTGTGCTTTTGCACTCCAGTCGGCCTGTCGGCGTTGGGGTGCAGCATGTATGTGTGTACAGCACGCTTGTGTGTTCATACCACATTGTCCATATACAGGCATACATTGGCATGGACATAGAATAAGGCTCCTCCTGGACCACAGTACAACATACAGGTAGAGAGTGACAGGGGATTTATAATGGTTTAAAAAGAGCAAAATGCAGGAAATGGTGAAACATGGAGGCTGGACTTAAGACACACACATAATCAAGGTTAGGGCATTTATTTTATTACTTATTAGATATTATGAGAAGCAAATGGCACCTTCATGAACGATCGCAAAAACCAGGCAGCTTTCTGACCTGATTTCTGTTAGAACCTGGTTAATATTTAATCTGCAGCAAAGTAAGTTCCTATTTGCCATTTAATGAGTACTTTGTGAAACGGCAAAGCAAGGCAAGTTAAACTTCTAAACGCAACATTTGGCTGATGCGGCATAAATGGAGGGTTGGGGGGTGGGGGCGTGTCCCTCCCCACATCCCTCCAAAACTGTGTCTGTGGATCGCTGGCGAGCAGCTCTCTTTCTCCTCTGAAGGAGGCGGATGCTTAAGATATGCGATGGGTTAATTTTTCGGTGGTTATTTTAATCTGTTATTTTCATTGAATTTACTAAAATTGCTTCCTTTGTTATAATTGCAACAGTGTTTAAGACCCAGATGTAATGGATTTTGAGAGAAATTGACTTTCAGGAATATTTGATGAAAATATTACAGGTCAGACTGTGTCGTTGGCACGTTTTCAGAGGTTAATGTAAAATTTATCACCTTTTAATGAAAGTTTTTCCAAGTACATTTTCTGACTGATGCCAGCTCAGAATTTCTGTTTGTTAATTAACGGTTGAAATTTTACTCATGCTTTTATACTTGCAAACTGACGTGACACACCATTTATATTTGCAGGCCTATAATGTTTATATATAATATCAATAGCATAACAAAGAATCTTAGTGATGCGGCAGATTTGCAAACGGTTCTGGACCAGCTCTGGGCTGGAAACAGAACCACGAGACTCAGGGACGGGAGGCAGCAATTCCAAGATGGAAATGGGGAGGGAAAAGCGGAGGGAGGAACGAAAAAAACCACAGAACCGTTTCAGCATCAATAAGGGGAACATGCACAGAACACACACTCAGACACACAGGAGGGGGCTCGGCACGTAACTCCTCCCTGCCCTAGAATGCCCCTCCCTCGTCAAACAGTATCCATTTCAATGGTATATACAGTCATCCATCGAGTAATGTCCGATCATACTTATGTTCCACAAGAGCCTTATCGAGAGACGTCTGCCATAGCGGCTGTACTTTATGCGGCATGTGGCAAGAACCAAAACGAAGCAGTTGCACTGCTACTATAAAGGTGTAAATTTGTGCGATAGTATGTCTTATGTAATAGAGTGTATTTGTCTTCTGCCCTATAATGATTGAGATACATCCAGATTAACAAAACCCGGATGTAAATCGATGACACCTGTGTGTGTGTGTGTGTGTGTGTGTGTGTGTGTGTGTGTGTGTGTGTGTGTATCTATAATACGGATAATCAAGTGCAGTACAAGTTTGACAGATGGGCATCTGTCTGCTTGTGCCTCTGAGTGAAAAATGTAGGAAGTATAATGTATAATAAATGAGTATTAGCTGTGCTAAAGTGTAGCTATACTAAACTTAGGGACTGACCCCCCCCTCCCGTGAGGTGGAGCTGTGCTTCTCTCTCCTCCAGGGACACATCTCCTCTTGTGTTCACACATTGGTGAATCAGGTCAAAATTAGCACATTTTCCCCTGCGATTGTACCATGTCCCAAAAACACTACCGATTTACCCCTTCCGAGGCAGCACCAGGGTGGGGCTGCTGTTTCTGGGGCTGCACTCAGAAAGTCACATTGGGGGGGGGGGGGGCGGCGGGGGGG
>JAODKC010000130.1:8464933-8477278 GCA_026777985.1 Mormyrops attenuatus
CCCCCCCCCCCCCCCCCCCCCCCCCCCCCCCCCCCCCCCCCCCCCCCCCCCCCCCCCCCCCCCCCCCGCGCGCGCCCCGCCCCCCCCCCCCGGGACGGTGACGGGGGGCGATTAGAGAGCTGTAAATGACCGCATCCTATGCGTGTGGAATGTGTGCTTGTGTGTCTTCACCAACTCTCCTCCCAACGACTGGGGACGTGGTTGGGTGGGTGTCGGCGAGGTTGGTGCTGTGCCAATTGCGTTAGCCCAACCCTGTCAGCCCCCACATTTCCCCTTCAAGCACGTTTCACACTTGCTCCTGCATTCAACCTGCATCCAATTGCTAGAAACATACATAGCTTTGTACACAATTATAAACACTCTGCCTGTATATTCATACACACTTGTACTCCTTGTACACACTTACATGCACAATCTACATCCACTGACTAAGCTTTTAATAATAAGTGATCAGTTTCACATTTACATACTTTATCCAAAGCGACATGTAGTTCAGACAGTCCTTGGTGAAAGGGCCCAATAGTGAAATCACTCTGCCAACCCTGGGATTTAAACTGGCAACCTCTGGCCACAGCATCCTAATCTACTGAGCCACAGACTTAACAGGTAGTGCTTACTTAATGTTAACGCCTCCATTACAGCTGGGTTACCCAACTGCGATTCCTACAAGCATGAGCAGGCTTTTTCCTCTAGACCTCATCAACAAATCGATTGAACTTCATAGAGCAGATAATTGTGTTGCTCTAAATGTTAAAAATTGAACTGCAGCCATTTTAGATATGGAAGGTGGAGCAGTGTCTTTTGGGTTTACAAAACTAGATCTTCTAATTCTTGCATAGAGAAATAAAATGAATGACAGGATTCGCACATTCACACTTGCAGTCTGAACGCAAAGATACAGACTGACTCACAGACAAGTAGATCCACATGCATGTGAGGCTGCTGGATGCATCGTGTAGATCTCGCCCCCTGATCAACCCCTACTTTCTAATTTCCCAGAAGATCATTGCTTAGTGTCCTCTCTACCCAAAGTGGTATTTCGCATATGGACGATGGCTTTTCCAGTCGATTGAAAAGGCTCTGGCTTTGTGGGGGAGACAGTATCACAAAAACTCAAGAACAATGTTCATCAGTCTTGGAGGACGACGTGTAACTTAGTAATGAGTAAGTGAAAGTGAGAACCTCGGGGCAGATCGGCATATGTGGGCTGCTTCTGTTCCTCAGAGATGACACAAATGAGCACCTCTCTCTCTTCAAAAATTATTTATTAATGGCCCTACTTTGTACCTTTGCTGTGGTGCAGTGGGAACCAACTGAATGTTTAACTTTCTTCGGGAAACTCAAATATTTGGTGCACATGTGCATTCCCTCATGTATTCTGGGGATTTGACTTTTTGGGAGGTCTGGGCGCCATTGTCTGTGAGCCAATATATGCAGTACGATCTGTTGAGATTACATACAGAGATCTGTCTGTAAACATATGGCATAGGTGTTTTAATCTAGCGCAAGCTGTCAATGCAAACTTTCCATGTCTTTTGCACATAGTTTTTCTATTTTGTGATTTTCACTCAATAAATGTGGGACAGCATTGCTCCGGCTTGCATCGAATAAGTCAGGTTCATAAATTGTACAGCCTTTGGCTATTCAGTTCTTCAGACAACTTGCGGTGTGACTTAATGGCCTCTCAGCACTAATGCATTTTCCCATGTTTCTTTCAAGGCTGCTAAACTTCCAATGTCTATCATTATCGTTGGAGTGGGACAGGCCGAGTTTGACGGTAAGTACCGACTTTCACGTCCTCGGGTCAGTAAAACTGCTGCATGTGATAGAAATCAATATACACACAGTCATTACCTATAGTAAATCATGCTTTCAAACAAACAGATGTTAGTCGATCTGCACTCGGATTTTGTTATCTCAGTGTTGCTAATACCTCTTCTCAAGGAACCCCAAGGTATTCCATAGATCCAATCTTGTTTGTTGATTCTGCTAAGCACTTGTGATTAGCTGATTAATTAAATGAGATGATCTTGTGGTGGAAAGCAACAGAAAAACTGACTGACCCATGAGGAGAGGTTTAGTACAGCATTATCAGAAACATCCTCTCCATACTTTCATGGCTCTTAGTCTTTGACTAAGATGCTAACTGATGGAGTTTACTGCTGGCGCTCTTTGTGGTAAATAGATCGATGTCCCATCTTGGTTTGCTAGACATAAATGTCAACGCAGAGACATTTGGGACAAGCTCTGTCTCATGTCTCATCTCCCATCTCCCATTTTCCTTACTTCCCCAGCTATGGTGGAGTTGGATGGTGATGACATCAGGATTTCTTCACGTGGGAAGTTGGCAGAACGAGACATTGTCCAGGTGGATGCCACAAACGACAGCTTGTTCATGAATTTCCTTGCTAAGAAATTGCAGAAAATATATTAAGACGTAGGTCAGGGTGTGTTTAGCTCATGGAGGATCAGACACGAGGTGATGCTCATCGGTCTTACAAGCAGGAACCGTTCTGAAAACGAATATAAAAAAGTTTGTTAGGTCAGTGTGGACCACAGTGTGCACCACTTGAAACAAACTTGCAATCGAAAGACTGGAGTTTTTAAATCTGACATTAACAGTTAGCAAGCAGTAAACTGGCCCAAATGAAAGAAAAAGAAAACAAAAATCAATGAATTTAGCTATAAAGGCATCTTTAGATGTTACTGTATAAAAGACTTTACCCTGATACTCCATGGTCATCCGACAGCATTGAAGTACAGCTATCCCCGCTGCCAACAAGAGTCGTCAATCAACCCTGAGGGGGAAATAGCTTCCCTGTTTATTGTTATTGATGCAGCATTTCTGCTCTTTAAAGAATAAAACAACGGCAGCAAAAGAAGCCTGTGGCACATAATTTTAGGTGCTGCTAGAAGGAAGCATCAGGGGTGCCATAAAGGCAGAGGAAGTTAGGGAGATTCCAAGGGCCATTAATTGACATGACAGGGGCCCTAAAACATTTGGGACATCACTGAATTGGTCTGTGCTGGGGGCCCAATATGATATGCTTTCATGGGGCCTATTGAGGATAACATCATTGCGGCCACAAGCTGAAGCTTTACACACAGTACATAGGGATGCTACTCCTTTGGCCACACAGCACAACTCCTCAGTGCTTCCTAATATTCCTGCTGAAAGATCAACACCTCTACCTTGCTGTGAATTAAAAAATGCTAGCGTGATATTAATAGATAAATACAGTTCAATTCCATAAGTAATTATGGTAAAATAGGTGATATCACCAGTCCATTTTTAGCTCAAAATTTTAATTAACATTTTTTAATTTACGGCCTACATATAGGCCATCGTTTAAGTAGTGCATAATGTACATAATTAATGCGAAATGAATAGCTAACAAAAGCACAATTGAAAATGTGTCCTAAACAGTTACAAGTGTATAATGAACAGCATAGGAAGTTACCCTGACCTTTTTATTATAGGCCTGACTGTGTAAGCTAGCTATGTGTTTTATACTAGTAGCATGGAGGTTGGATGAATGGATAGATGGATGGATGGATGTTATTACTGTGTACTTTATTTGTGGAATATAACACATTAGCAGGCATTAGTAAGCAATGAATGTAGGTATATCGTACATTTTTTATTAAAGATATTCAAAGTTTGCAGCATGAAGCCTTGTGATCAGGGAATGGATTATAAGAAGTTACAGCAGCAAATTGTTGTGAGAGCCCAGGCAAATGAAAGGGATTAGACAATCAAGGCCAACATTACAGATAATTAGTCTGGTAAATTGTCCATTGTCCATATTATTAGGTACTGGCAGATAAAATTTGAAAATTGGCTTAAGTTAGATTTAATAAATCAGAATGTTTTTCTTCAATACCAAAATCCTCAAGTCATTATCGGTTTTGGGGATATGACTATTGGGGTACGCCCTGACCTGGTGAGTGGGGACCTCACTTTCATTTCCACGACAGGCTTCCACAATTGATTGTGGGATTTGATTGTGGATAATTTTTGTGCGATATTTGAAAGACATAACAATAAGACATAGGGTGCAAAAAGAACAAGAAATATCCCAGGTTTTGAATCTGAAGCTATGTGGGCCAATTTTTTTTCACTTCCTGGTACCTAAAGCTGTGATACATTTACCTCAGAGGTTGGAACTCGGAACTGGGAATGACGTCACACCCTAAGTAACCGCATTCCAGTACAGCAAGTCAGAAAGCCATTTAGTAATACCAGGAACCTCTTTTAAAAAGCAAAGTTTCTTGCTTAGCTGGATAACTTGT
Source organism: Mormyrops attenuatus (assembly GCA_026777985.1). NCBI lineage: Eukaryota > Metazoa > Chordata > Actinopteri > Osteoglossiformes > Mormyridae > Mormyrops > Mormyrops attenuatus. The sequence continues at coordinate 8,469,227 of JAODKC010000130.1, forward strand.
TCGATTGAATTTAAGGCAGTTTATATAGCCTTTACCTTTGTGCACTTACATTTAGCCCAGACTACCTTAACTCCAACAAGTTATATGGCTAAGCAAGAAATCCTGCTTTCTGAAACAGGCCCCAGTTCTAGCACAGTTAATTGTTAGCCATTGTTAGCAATATCAGTTAATAACAACTCTTTACGCTGTATTTTGCACATAAAAAGACCGTAGCAACACATCCACAGATGGCAGTTGGGCAGTACTGTGTGTATGACTGATTTAATGAGCCATAAATAAGATGTAAGTGCTAATAAGCAGTACAAAACTAAGGGAGCAGCCATCTTGAATTCGGGGTTGTGTGGATTCCTCCGAGTTTATGAGTCAGTATTCTAATTTCAGTTGAATCTGACTAGGATCTTGGAATTTCCGAGTTATGAGTTCATATGAAATGCAGCATAACGCCTATTGTTCATCTCTACTGGTTGGTCTTCACACATGAATTTTGGCTTTCCCCGCCCCCAGTTCGTGCCATTCCGTGACTATATGGACCGGACGGGTAACCACGTCCTGAGTATGGCCCGGCTGGCGAAGGACGTTCTGGCTGAGATCCCTGACCAGTTCATCTCCTACATGAAGTCGCGAGGCATCAAACCCAATCCGTCGCCACCCCCATATACGCCGCCAGGACTTCCTCTCCACACACAAATCTGAGCTCACTTGCCAGGAGCGGCGGAGGTGGAGCCCTACAGAACTCTGGGACGTCTGTGGACTTCAGCTGGACTTCCTTATGGAAAAGAGACTTTGGAAGGGAGAGAGGTTTCTGTTGTTTGAATAAATTTTTCTTGGAGGGATGGGACAGGTAGGACTTGGCAAAGTGATTTTTCGAAAATGTAGATCAGAATGACGATGTTTCTGAATGTCTGGAACATCGAACAGAGTGGAGAGGAGCAGGAGAAGGAGTGGACTGTGTTAGTGGTTTAAACTTGTGCCGTGTGTGGTTATCTAAATGTTCTGGAGCGTTTTGCGCTCCTCTGGTCTGTGAAACCGCTCGCCATAACTGTTTTTCAGCATGTCTGTGGCTGCTGTTCGTGGACACTTTTCTGCACTGTGTCTTTCGAAATATCCACACGATTCCTTAAATTTCAGCTACTGAATATGGGGAATATGCATACGATCCTCAAAGTCTTGTTTTTACAACTTGTTCTGGCATTTATCTATTATTTTTTTTTACCAGGTCAGTGATCCACATCTGACTTTCCATGGAACACAGTACAGTTACAAAATGGAGTGTCAGGGTCCTCCAGCTGTGAGACTCTGTGGAGAACATACTATTCATTATGCCCAAATGTGAAAAATGTTTATGTTACTTTTTCAAGGATGAATAAGGCGCACCAATGTCTTTTGATAATGCACCATGGAAGTATTTGAATAATGCCAGTAATTTAATCACAGTGTGTTCCGAGTAATGGTCATGATATGTCTTAATGGACATGATGTTTTGGTCAGGCACCCTCCTGTACCGATACAGGATTTTTGGAAAGCGTTTTCATAACTGCATTTTGTACTAGAGAGTTTCTAGACCATCTGGTCTGCCATTGCTGTTCACGCCTCCTGCCATTTTGTCCACACGCCTCGAGGTTATATCACGGGGAACGGGTCGTGACCCTTGTGGGTCTCCCTCCTTTTAGCACCACTCAATGGTAGCGATAAATAGCTACTTGATAAGCCACGTTTTCCGAAGCATTTCTCCCATCTCCGGCCGATACGGCAGGATTTGCCGGAAGCTCTTTCTTCAGGAAACACTCTGGGGATTAAGGTCCTCTAGGCCTCGGCCGCTGACTCTTAGCTGCTTATTTTCTTGTTATGGTAGCCCTTAATATAAGGGAGTGTTTTGGATACATATGGTGACAGGTATAGCCCGACCTCAGTTTTTTTACTGACAGAGATTCAGGACACTAACCCTAGACTTCGTCATGGGGACGCATGTACCCAGAGTACTATTTTCACCATTGTTTAATAATTATTTCACTTTGCTCCTATTCTTTAGGGAAGGTTCCCTACAGCTTTTAATGAACTGTGGCGAACTCATTGTCTCCATGGAATTTCAGGGAGAATTAATGAAGTATTCATCAAAATGAAAAGTCCACATCCCTTATAATCTGTAAAAATAAGACTTCCGATGAAGTGTTCCTCTACCCTATGGGGACGACACAGGTTCCATCAAGGCTAAAAACAGGATGAATGGATTTAGCGGCCAGGTTCCAGCTGCACTCTCAGTTGCGTGTAGGAACCGGTATTTTTCGAAACATGAAGGTTAATTTGTAGTTGTTATTTTCCCTGCATGTCACACAATCATTGACGGCCACCTTTGTTGTTTGATTATTATTATTGTTATGGTGATTATTATGTGCCAGAGGTCTGTCACAGGGGCAGAGCCACAAATAAACTCACAAGTGCTCGGCACACGAAACCTTTTCCCGTGTTCCAGTGCTATTCCGGCGCCGCACTCAACTGACCCCATTTACAGCTCTGCCCGGTTAATTAGCACAGCCAGGGCCAACGGGATGTCATTAATTGCGGAGTCTGTGGGCAAGGTGCCGGTGAGCAACTACCATGGAAACGCAAAAGATGGACAGAACCCAGCCCTGTTCTGTTTGTGCATCCCAGTCAAATGAAGCATATTATATGTCTTTTTAAAAATACATTTAAAAAGAGGGGGATTAATTGGCAATCAGAGCAATTTAGATGAAATGTGAGTTTCTGATTTTTAACTAATGTGACTCATATTTGGAGTGTTGGGCTATTTAACAATATTTACAGCACCGGATTAGGCTCCCAGAATCACAAACATATGACTTTACTCGCTGAGTTTCTGGCACGGAGGTTTTCTTTCTCCTGTTTTACACACTTGTCTTTCACTGTCAAGCATTTCGTTGTGTGTGATTTATGTGTTGGCTTCACTATGGGAATAGATTAAATGCATCAGTTTTGTAAAAATTTTCCTTGCTAATGCTAATGATGGTAGTGATGCTAACAGTACTCATGGATAACCGGACTTGGTAACCCAATCGGATAATCTGTGGACAAACAGGTCTTTTGCCCTGAGTGAACCAGAATCACCCAAAACACAGACATCATTATTGTTTATGAATGGCATAAATACTTCATTTATCTGCTATGTTGTGAGTCATTATGAAATTGATTAAATCAGTTAAGGTTGTCTTTGAATAGATCTACATTATTCAGTGTTATACACGGGACATAATCATTTAATAAGTCTTTAAATTTACGTTAAACAGATTTTATGATACTTATGTACAATTAGTAATAAATAGAGAGATTTTTTATAGTTTTTCTGGACATATGTAGTGGGTGATTTTTTGGAAGATTTAAAGTGTGATGTTAAGGTATTACGGATGCGTTGATGCAAGAATACCAGTTGTTTCGTTTTGTTTTGCATTCCCAACATGGTATTTTTTCCGTCCGCATTAGGCAAAGCGTCACTCCGCGATCCTCTGGGGACAGAGCGGACTTTCAGCTGCTGGCGGGGCGACAGGCCCCGCCCACATTTGTAACATACTGTACCAAGCCAGGATATCTGGCAAACGTGCATGTTAGCGTTCAAAATGGCTGCACATCTACTGGGTCGCTGCACTTCCTGTGTCTTGTGCTTGGCACTTCCTGTTTTTGACTTGTTTCTATGGAGATTATTCTAATGGAAAACTATAGCCGCCCAGCATGTCACAATTATTATGGTTTTTCTTTTCTCTTTTTCGGGTTTATTATTTATTTCTTATTATTTTTTGCCATCCTAGTGCTTTATTGTTCTTGGTCTTTTATTAGCATGGTATTTTTGATTTCTTTATTGTACATTATCGTCGGCATACAGTGGGGTGTGAAATGCTTTGTATTGGATTGCCTTAACTGAAAATTAATTAAACGAATGACTACTTTTATTAAAGCTGTAGGGGTTTGTTCCTTCCAGTCACCCTTGCAGTGTCTGAAATGATCTGAGGGGGCTTTCTCCTCTGCACCACACAAACAGGGGTGGGTATTCTGTTTCTGGGGCTCCAATCAAAAAGTCCCTTTGCCGCTCCCTCAACGAAGTTTCAAAATTTAAACGAACAGCAAGTGAGTCTTGAGAAGATCATAGCTAGCCAGCTGGTTAGCATGGCATGCTGCTTTAGTATCTCCTGAACAAGGAACATGTTTAATATGTAGTGTAGTGACTGTTTGCAGCCATGAGTAGTGGTCCACAAGCTCCACAAGGCCTGGATGTGATTTGATTCCCATTTCCCATCGTAGGAGTACCAGATGCATGATGCCAGTCGCTTCAGATACCTATCCGTCACCTTCAGTTCAGGGCATCGTAGCTATAGTTCCCGAATGGGATCATCTCCAGCATGGCGATGCCTACGAGCTCTGCTCTCACACAGAGCCCTGATACCGGAGAGTAATCTGCCTCAGACGTCAAAGGTAACATGTGAGCCAGGCTGGAGTCCGTGCCCTGAATGTGAGACACTGCGTGGAGCGGCATTAGCCAGCCTTGAGGATGCTCCCCCGGACAGACCCTGCAAGATAATGGCAAGGCTAAATTAGAAGAAGACTTCACTGATAAATGCCCTTTGCAATCTGTGTCTCCCTTTACGTCAGCATTAACCATTACAGGCCCTGTTTTTTTACAGAAAAGGTTGCTGCATCCATCTTTAATCTATGAAAGTTTACGACCTAGCATGTTACTGTAAATAGAAACTTCTTTAACACCACATTGGGGTGGATTGATTTGCTGCCTGTTATTTGGATGTAAAATGCCAGTTTGGGTAATAAGGTTAGTGCTTTTTTTGTCAATGTATTTTTGTTGAAGTTTTACAACAGCACAAATACATCAGGGGAATGACACAGACAAGGATGCACGGGAAAAAGAAGGAAAATATGGTTAGTGTTTATAGGATGGCATTATGGCCAGATGGGTAGCCTTTGGTTGGGGGTTCGAATCCCATCTCCGCAGTGTGTGTACATATGGAGTATGTTTTCCCTGGTTTCCTCTGATTTCCTCCAGTCCAAAGACATGTATAGTTAAACTGATTGACGGTGCTTAATTTCCTGTAGTATGAATGTGCCCTGTGACGGACAGGCATCTCGTCCAGATGGACTTGGACTCTAATGCTGCCAACCTGGTCCAGGGTAAGTGATTGAATGGGGCATGGACCTTATTGTTTGTTTGTATTCTGTACAATGTATACATGTCCACTTATTTATTAATTTCAGGACCTCCATAAATGGCTTCCTTTAAGGTGAATGAACAGAGATCCTTCCTCTCCCACCAGGTGTCTGTTCTGTTACTGTAAGTAAATGCTTTTTGTACCCATTCTTTTCCAATCCACCTGCCAGGGATTAATGTAGGATTGTTGCCCCCCCCCCAACAGGAGGCCATTATTCCCCCATCCATGCAGGCTGCTTTCATTACACAGTTTGGCCCTGATCTCGGACCGCAGATACAGACACAAGGGATCTTTACTGTGGATACCCTGCCTTTAGGGGTCAGTCTCCAATGAACCATGTCACCCAATAAACACACAGTCCTCTGTATGCTGTTTTATCTGGGGATACATTTCACTTTGGAACATTCGAGGGTTAGCAAGGTGTTGGCAAGCTGAACAGCAGATGAAATATAAAACAATGCCTCCCTACATTATGCAGACAAATGCGGGCCTTCCCATTGCCGTGATACAGATTCTGCAATCAGCTTCTATCAATTCATGTATTTAATGTTGTACATCGTAGTGAAATTGCATATTCATAACCAGGTACTTTGCCAGATCCTCCTCTGGCCAACAGCCGTTTGAAGGGTCAACAGTTCCAGCTGCTCGAAGAAGGCCTTTCTGATAACTCTGTATTGTCCTTTTTAATTTAAGGAACAACGCTCTTTTACTGAATGGTGGCTGTGGCTTAAATCTTCATTTAGTACCATCTACTGTAGTATATTGTGCCCGTACAAATCACCCTTCATCCACTCACTCGTCAACGACATTGGTAAAAGTACAAAATTAGCAAAACTTGTACTGCAAAACAGTGGCGCAAAATGAACACCTGTGATATTTAGAATGTGTTTATTTTTCATGCAATATTATGAAAAAATTAAAATAGTACAATTCAAAAAACTTTTTACTAGCAAAACTTGTCGAGGGATGCAACGCTACAAAAATTTTTTTTTAATGAGAATAAACACCATACCATTCCAGCAAGGAAGAAGTTTGAAGCGCTCTTTATCTGAGGACCGAGAAAGTGGCGTTTAATAGAAATATCATAACAGAACTAGTAAGCAACTGAAGAAAGGGATGATTGAAAATGAAACTGAATCAAGATGTCCCGGTACTAGAGGGGTTTTTAGTATAAACGTTAAAGATTTGCCTGACTGTGTCAAAGTGTGAATTGACCTTTTATAAAAAAAGCATTTCCCCTAGACCAGTAAAAGGAGGGTTGAGCTTTCGGCAGGTGCCAGTCACACAAAAGGCCCCGCTTAGATTAAAATGTCAGTGCATTTTATTAGCAGTCTTTAGCATGTCCGCTCAGAGTAGCACCCGGCGTTTTGAGGGAACTGCAGTAATCTCACTAGAAAAGCTTTCTCTTCCATCTAATGAATTGATGCAGTTGGTACCAGCATGCACTTGGGGTTATATGATTGCCCCCCCCCCCCCCCCCCGCCAGGGACCTGTCATACTCCTGTCAAATCTCTGGATGTCTACGGCAAGAGACGTGCTACCCAGTGTGCAGTGCAATGTCATGTGACATGGTGAGAAGTGCATGCCTAGCGCCTCAGGAGGATGATGGCTATCGGTAATGGCGCGGTTTAGCATTTATCGGACTGCGCCTGATAGAACAGGCCGGTGGATTGCCTGATAATTAAATTACAAAGTCAAACAACATCAGCACATGTGATTTCCTGCAATGCAGATACTAGAAGCCATGACACCACTGAAATTAAGGGAAAGCAGCCTGCCAGAATTCTGCCGCACTGGCTGATTTCCCAGCAGGCTTCCCATTAGCGCCAGTTACTACCATCTCAGGGCTCCAGGAGTGACGTAGCAGACAACTAGAACGTCTTAGTTAGGCTCCTGCGGTATCCACAGGCTGCCCAGCTCGGAGAGTTCGAGCGGAGGCAGCAGAGAGACTCAGGTAGCAGCGTAAACACTCTGATTGCTCATCTGCTTCACTTCACAGCTCCCTTAGTGAAAGAGTCCCCTCCTCCAGTGTTCCTCGTATGGCTGTGGATCATCAGAGTCATGTCTGTTTCAGACAGAAGCAAAAGAGTCAAAAGCACAAAAAATAAATAAAGGGGATATCAAGGCTTCTTAATAGCATTAGAATTGAAGAAAATGTGAATCTGCAATAATAACAAAGTAGCAAAGGACACATAAATCTTCCTTAAATCTCGTAGTTTGCATCTACAGTTAGAACTGCCTCATGCACAACGAACGTCTGCAATGAAAATGTTGGGGAATTGAATTTTAACCTCGTTTAAGTTGCAGGGCTATAAAATATGCATGCCTGAATTTCTTCTGTATAAATACTTTCAGTCAGGCTGGGGTAGAGCACAGCGATGCAAAGCGTTTTCTGACAACCACATACTGTCCTCAAATTTAATCATATACTATCAATTGGATTCATTTGGGAGCTTCTCCTCGGTGCCAAAAAAGAATAATGGATAAAGGAAAGTGGTAAAGCAAGGGAGGTCGCTACTGCATAATGATTTTTGTGGACAGAAGGTACTCAGCGAGGAGAGGAATTGACATTTAGAAAGGCGGAAAGAATTATTTTAGGAAAGGGGGGACGCTGGGTTGTGCCCACGCTGATCACAAATGGCTGTTGACTGAAACAAACCTAAATTAGCACACTGACAGCTCGGTGTCAAGGTTTTTCAGAGAGTGCCTTGTTTTCACTTGGACTTTTTTGCATGTCTACACCTGTGTGTGAATTACAGAAACATCTGCAATGTAAGAACATAAGAACATAAGAAATTTACAAACGAGAGGAGGCCATTCGGCCCATCAAGCTCGTTTGGGGAGAACC
>JAODKC010000130.1:8487118-8505735 GCA_026777985.1 Mormyrops attenuatus
GGCGTTCTTGATTGGCTGGGAGCTGGGAGGGAGCAAAAATGTGGACTGTCTGGGGTCCCTGAGGACTGGGTTGGGAATGTCTTATTTTCCCATGTACAACAAATTACAGTACATTTACCGCTATTCATAAAGAAAAATTCCACACTCCAAACTCCACAATTCCTTTCTTGTACTCCACAGAATAGCTTTTTCTTTTTACACTCATCTTGTCTGGGGTTCAAAATATTATTTCCTGTTTACATATAATCGCATCTCATTCTAGTTACCGTACAATCCATGGGATAGTAACTAGGGCTTATTGTTGGAGTAGGGCTTATATTACGATCATCCTGAAAAATCATGCTAGGGCTTATTTCAGGGTAGGTCTTATATTCAGGGAAACACGGTATTATATACATTAATAATATACATTAATAACAAACATTATATGATCATAACAATCATTATATTCCTATAATCATATATTGTTTGTTATTAATATATATGAAAGCTGTCAAGGTGTGTTAGTGTATTACATGCAGCTTATGAATGTTTTAAGATTGCATTATAAATGCATTATGAAGGTGCCCTGAATGTTTTATGAATGCATAATGCATTATGAAGGTGCAGTTAATGTGAAACGTTACCCTGTAGGTGCAACAAGATGAGAGCCTCTGCCAAACAGAAACGTCTCTTCATTATACATTCCTGTCTAGCCTACAAGAGCAGACTTACATTGACAAAGGGCTCGCCCACCAAAGAGCAGATTTGTCTCTGGAGAACAGACGGCTGCATACAAATTGGGGTCATTCAAGTAAGTTCCATCCTTTTAGCAGAAAGTCTTCTTTTAGAAATGCTGAGATTAGGTGGTGGCTTCTGGGAAGCCGTCTTTGGCTCAGATCAGCCAAAGTTCAGGGTTTCCATTACTCATTCTACCTGCCGCCCAGAGACATATTTGTCGACATTAAGATTGTTGCATGTATGGTGTTATTTCTCACAGGGCTGTGGTTCAGGGCATTGTCCAGTTGGCTGATCCATCAATGGGCGCCAAATGTATAAACACAGTATTGCTTGTTTCTTCGAGGAATTGGTTTGTGCAGTACGGCCATAGATGAAGCTCTTGTGAAATCAACACCATGAATCATCCTAAATAGGTAAATGGGAGTTCTCGGTCATGTGATGTGGTATGACACACTCTCCCAATTTGCAGCTTTAACATTTTATGGTCGTGTGAACAGACTGACCTTCTGCATTAGCCTGTGGAGCGTGCGGAGTTTGCGCCAGTGATGCAGAAGCAGATCATCAGAATTCCGGGGAAGGGGAGTTCAGGCCACCATGCATCCGGAATCCTAATTCCCCCGTGTACACGTTCCTCATGGTCGGCCGCTGGTTCTTAATCTTCCTGATTAATAGTCCATCAAGACCGGGGACTTGTTTCTCGTCGCTATGTGAATTAAACATAGAGTCCTGAGGCTGCTGTAAGATTTCAGAGGGCTGCAGCATAGATGGATCTCTTGCCTTTCTCTCTCTCTCGCTCTCCCTCTATCAGTTTTTACTCCTATGATAGTGGCAAGTAAACAAAAACAAACCTACATTAAAGTGAGGAGATGACAAACAGGTCACAGGGTGGAGAACACGGGAATGTTGAAGATGGAGGAAGTGGTAAACGGGCTTAAATATCTCTCTTTTTCTCTGTCTCTCTGTGCATCATTCCCCACCTCACACGCTCGCCCTCATCCCTGCTTGCTCCTCCCACGCAGGCTTTCAAAGCGGGAAGAGCTTGAAAGCAGAAGAAAAGCTGGGAGTCCTACTAGGGTTCAAGTGCGAGGCCAAGCCATGTCGAAAGTGTAGGACGCAACGGATGGGTCTGCACATGCCAAATGCCAAACAAGCCAGATCGGCATCAGCCTGGAATAATGTACATTAATCATTAGCAAGCTTTATCTCAGTGCTCACAAAAGGAAGGAACTGGACACAGCGTGATAATATCATGTAATTCAGCCAATTAGAAACACATCAGGGAATTACAGTCACAGGTGTAGGAGACCTTTAGCTGTCCACTTTAAGTCTTTGTCAAGATCTCTATTTGAATGCTACCTGTTGCCATTTCTGGCAGGTGAAAATTAATTTAAACTGTCTTGAATTCAGCCATCAACTAAGCTTTATTTGCCATTTGTACGGGTACATTGGAATATGTTTTTCACGTTTTCACACATCCCACTTGGAGATGTGCGTGCTCTGCCAAGCATGGGATTCAAAGTAGTGACCTTTTGATCACAGGCATACATGCCTAACCTGCTGAGGCATACAACACACCCCGTCTAGCTAGCTTCTGAACGAAGCCTGATAAGGGCACAGGCAAGACCTGACCTGCCAGCTGGGGGTCGATAGGGGATGGATTTAATAGGAGTTGTCTACATTCCTATTGGTGGCCAGGTACACGGTCTTCCAGTATCGAATCGGGTTAAAAGGAATGTAATGCATGTTGTCAGGAAGTAGGACTCGTTGTTCACAGTGCAATGAGCCTACCTTCAAATCCCAACGCGCACGACAGACACACACCCTGCAAACGAGTGCCTGTGTCTATTTCTGCGACTGCCCCAGTTGTTGGAGTGTGATCACAATGTTTACAACACCGGCAGTGGAACGGTGACTCAATGCATAGGATCAGAGAAAGGTTTCCACCCCCAATGAAGTCTCTCCTCCTCTTGTCCTTCCTGCTCCGTGGCCTTTTACCCTGGACATGCAGGAGTGGTTTAGACAGTCAGCCTCCATTGTGTACATAGCTACACATTGGGTCAACATGTTTTTGGTTGCTTGGGTTACAGTGCCCTGCATCACTAACCTGCTCAAGGTATCACATGGAGTCACATGGCTTTGAATCGGCTTGAACAAAAATGAAACATGCTTCCCCTGAAGCACCCTGACGAGAGATGCCGTGAAATTGCATCGCATTCGATCTGTTCGTGAGCAATATCTCCTCGCTCTCCCGGGATAATTCAGGGCTCCTCATGAAATGGTCCATGTCACGTACGATTTCGCCACTTGGCTCGCTGATCCGTAGCGATAGGCTGACCTCACCCTTGGGACAACAGCGTCCACGCAGCCATCATCTTTATGCGGACCCATGTGCAGTGACGCTGTTGCTGAAGGCCTTGTCCGTGGCTGGCTGCCAGGATTGGTTGGATGGGAAGTAGGTGAGTAGCCAGATGTATTGGTGACCATGTCCAGCAAAATGGAATTTTTGGAAAAAGAACGGTCCCGGACTCAGCAAGAATGATTCCTAATGTGAAAGGGTCCACTAAGCAAAGATAGAATCTCTTCAGTCCCCAGAAATGACGTCTGACAAGGTACTTGATACAAATAGACAAAATACCAAGGGGTATAGAAAAAGCATTGGTGACCATAGATTGACACATACGGCCATGCAGGGAGAATATGTCATGTTAAACAAAGAAACCATTCCTTTGAATAAATATCCCTGTTAGGTAAGAGTTGCAGCAAAGGTGCAGACACACTCAAATCGACACACTTAAGCATAAAATGCTGTTGTGACAGCAAGAAAAATATTTTGCTCCCCCCCCCTACAATTCAGGGCCCTGGGTTACAGCCCAGGTTAGCCCGTGCATAAGTCTGGCCTGAATGATACCACTGAGACAGGGGTCTGTCGTGATGCTGCTTGAGATGTGTGCGATTCTGTGTGTACATCATGAACAGCACAAAAAGAGGATGAGGTTTCGGCTTGTATCGGCCTAATAAAAAGAGTAGTGAACTTGTGCCCCAGACGACTGCGTGACATGTAAGGGTTAATGCTCGGGAAGGCCATTATACACAACCCCCCCGACTCTAAGCAGAGAGAGGCTGCCTCCGCTCCGCTGCTTTTAAAAACGCATAATGCTCGGCTTGGAGTGCACTAACCTGCTAATACCACGGTTACCACAAATTTGACTTACATGTACCTGAAGACATTTTTTTTTCATGTTTATGAGCTAGAAATGTATTTATAAGTATAACTAATATTTAGGCTTGGTTGGTATAACAGGAACAAAGCATACCGCGGTATTTCCTTTCAGTGAAAATGTATCTTTGTGCATTTCAGAATAACAGAAGAGTGTTACTTTTAAAAATACCATGTACCGCAGCATCTGGACAGTATGAAAAATCAGATATCACCGAAACCTACTATTATTAGGCCTAAATATTTTGATTATATATGACCTAACCTACTAATACATCAAAATAGTCCATTGCTAAGACCATTAGACAGTCATTAGGTAGAAACTGCCTGCTGCTAAGCAGAAAGGCCAGTTTTATGTACAAACATGTAAGTCAAATGTGTAGTAACAGTGGTATAAGCGGGTAAATGCACTCCAAGAAGTGCATGATATGTTGTTAAAGGCACGGCTGTTGAGGCAAAAATACTGTGATATATATATATATGTATGTGTGTGTGTGTGTGTGTGTATTCTTGCCTTTGCAGCCGTGACCATCTGGTTTAGACAGCTGAAACAGGACTGCAAAGTATGATTAGACTACAAGTTCATTACACCAGTAAAACATTTTGATATTTAATCACTGACCATGGGTCCTCGTTCTCAGCCTGAAACACCATTTGTTATTTAAACAATTTATAGCAATTTTTATAATCACGATTATAATCGTGCATTGATTTACTACTGTGATTTGCCTGGAAAATTAATGAACACCCATCAAATTCGAGAATTCAACAGTGCCTTGGTATAAGTTGGTATGATCAGTTCGAAATTAGCTGATTAAACAGAGGTTAATTGCATTTTAATTAAAATGCAAAATATGTAACCTAAGTGAAGCTTAGCTTTTGTTATAACATATGAGCAATGCGATCATAATAAAAATAATAGTTTCCTCAATCAGACATCTTAAATCAAACCTGCATAGTTATGTGTTTGGATAAAATGTTTTTTTCCACCACCTAGATCTTTATTTTAACATTGCTTGTAATTGAATCCACTGTAAATCAAATTGTAATCAAATCCACTATGAACTGTGGGTTTGCTGTGCAGTTCCGGTGACATCAGACAGCCCAAAAGCAGCAGCTTCGTCATCGGGACGGCCAAATTCGGCACATTGAAACATTATCATTTGCTAATTACCATTTAGCAGTGTTCAGAAATATTTGAATGTCTTATATCAGGGGTGAAGATCACAGGGCAGCAGGACACACAAATGTACAAGGGTGTCTGGAACAGTTTGATAACCCACCATTATCCACTGATCTGTCATTAGCCTGAATTTCAATAATCACCATGTCAGTAGTGGTGAGACATGCTCCCATGCGACAAGCCAGGATTGGAGAGGAATAGGCAGCATTTGTCGATGCGTAGAAGCTTCTAAACAGTGGCTGGCAGGCACCTGCACCATGACGCACATAATTCTTCGGGGGAGGGGCATAGCTGGCAGCAGTCGTGAAGCCAAAAAGCATTGTAATCATTCCCACAATTGCCCAAGCAGAACGACCCCCTCACATTTTCAGTTAAATTGTGGATGGGGGGTGTCTTGCTATCTGTCTATAAGTTACTGGTTAAGGGTGGGGATTTCTAAGAATGTCAGGGTGAAAGGTTGAAGTGTTTCTTAATGCAACTAGAGGTCAGTGTGCAGCAGGTGGTGTGGCACTGATACCCAGCTTTGCAGAGGGTGTAGTTCTACACCCTTGTGGGTTTACTCTAGTTCTATGTTGAATAGCTAATTGGCAAATGATTGTGTTGATGCATCTGGACCTGGGTTCAAGCCTTAGCCCAACCAAATTTAAGGGGTGAGTGTGGCACTGGTTAGGACTCTGTGCTGAAGGTTGCTCGTTCAAATCCCACAATCAGCATAATTATTTCACCATTAGGCCCTTGAACAAGACATATTTCATATATATTATCGTGTGGTACTATTAAACACATACTAGTATGCTATTCTATCAACAAACAGTTACCCATCCATCCCATCTTCTCATACCACCTTTCCTATTCAGGGTCGGGGTGGGGGTCCGGAGTCTGCGGGCACAAGGCAGGGAACACCCAGAGGTGTGAGGCAACAGTGCTAACCATGGTGTCACCATGCCGCCCCCTACAGTTCCCATCATTTTTTCTAAATATTTGTAACTATTTTTATGAATCGTGTGAACAAAGAGAATAAGCGGCCTTTGATATTTATTTGAATTCAATGTCTCATGGACCCCTGTCCAGGCAGACTTGGATTGCTGATTTCGATCTTATTCCTAAAGAAAAACACAAGAACACAGAACGTCACTGTTTTGGTCCCTAAAATCTTTGGTCACATGACCACATGAGGTAATCCTCCTCTGGTGCATTGTTAAAAACAAAAAAATAAACTTCTAGGAGCACATTCAAAAAAGATTAAATGTTATATATTGATTCATTTATTTTTCTGGAGCATTAATAGGGTCACTAAATTGTTATTTGGCTAAAGAATTTGCCTGGAAAACATCACGCACAACTAATTTGCATTGAGCCCTGCAGATCATTGTTTCTTATCAGCTGGGTTACTCTCCACTGAAGCCTGTCTATGCTCAGACTCACATGAAGCACGTATATCCTCGATTGCGTTCAGTCATTTATATGCAGAAAGCAGTAGGGAGTTACACCCAGGCTTTCAGCGTCTTTTATAAATATTCACATGTTTCTGATAGGCCCCTACACCCACAGAGGCTGCACCAATTAGATGCTGCATTTTAAACAGAGCATTTATGTTGGAAACTCTGTTCAACTGATCTCATATTAAGTTAGAGCCTTCCAGAGCTAATCTGCATTCTGCGTGGTTCCAGGAAAATGCTCGGCGTGGTATTTTGGAAGGTTTTATGCCTCCCTCTAGTGGCCATTGTTTGCAATACACATATAGACTGAGAATGCTGCGTATTCTAAACGTTTCAGTGTACACATGACTGCATTCACCAAAACATCAGGCCGAAATAAATTCTCGCTGATAACAGTACACACTCATTTATTTACGACTTAGCAAACTACTTTAAAAATGGAACATCTGAGTGTGTCTTATGTTAAATTACAGAATCATAGAATGAAAAGACTACATTCATTCTGGCATGTTTGTCACAGGAAATCAAGTGTGTTATGTGTGTTTTGTAGAATGAGTGGCATGTTTATTAGTTGAATGACAAAGAATAACAACAAACAGCCACATGTGACAATAATGACCACATACCATTATGATAATGTCCTAAAGGATTACCTGTTTAGACCTCATGTAATGTATCCAGTGAGTATGGCTGAAGTTGGTGCCTGAAGGCAGAATGATGAGTGTCACAAGTTTTCTGAAGTCAGATCCAAATGAAGATGGAGACAGTAGTAGGTGTTTAGGCAATTTATTAACAAGGCCAAAACAAAAGACAACGGAGCTAAAAAAAATGGGAAAATCGAGGAACAGGTTCAGGGACAAAAGCACAAGAATCTTAGAATTTGCCTGAGGTACAAAATCCACAAAGGCAAAGGAAAAGTCAGTAGACAGGCAGAGGCTCGATGCACAGGAGGTAAACGATCACAGGCCAGGATAAGAACAGAGGGCAAGAATGAGAACCTGAAAAACAGCATGGGATCAAAAACAGGAAGAGAAGCACAGAGTAACATACACAAGAGGCCTTGGCAGAGGCCCAAGATAATAAGATACATGTGTGTGTATATATGTAACATATGTATTTCTTTCGTTGATAATTTTAAATAGCTTTTAACTTTCACAGGCATCAAGCTCCATCATTTGGGTCAGATAATATACAAGATGGCCACTGCAGTGTGACCGAGTGCATGCAAACTGTTTCTCACGCATAGGCCTACATACTGCATTAACGGTCGCGCCTTCGCCTTCAAATAGAAATTAATTTAGCTAATGTATAAGTATGCGATTTCAGATGCCCCCGGAGAGATAAACACACTAGGGTGGAGGTAATCAACGAGGAACTGGTGCTTGACTAATTTAAAGAAGCCGATAGGTAGTTGCAGTCAAGTGATCTCTGGAGATGGGAGACTGTATGCACTCCTAAAACAGAGGCCGGGGAAAAGTGGTACCCATGTACATTCTCTGTTTTGTGTTTCTAAAACAGCTGGGAACTGTGGAGTGTGGACCCCCTGAGCTGGAGCTTAAAATGGAAACGTCAGAAGACTAACAAGTTGGCCATTCATAAGGTGCCATAAAACAATTATTTTATTTTATTTTTTTAACAATATACAAACATAATGAAAGATGCATAACAGATACAATTTACACTTTAAAGATAGAGGGGTACACATCCTTTCTCATTTACAAAAGATTCTTCAAGACATTATATAAATTGATAGTTTTTACAGCTTTTCGGGGGTTTTTTTTTAGTCCATCCAAAGTGTTAAAATAAAATTTTAATTCCAATTTAAACTGCCATATATTAGGCTTCTTTGAGGTCGTGCCCTAAAACTAGATAGACGGGACAGATCATGACCTGACACTTAGCCGGCTGTATTTCCTCCCCGATTTTTGTTAAGAAATAGCACGCATAATGGTTCATGGGTTTTAGTGGGACAGCGCATATGAAATAAAACTATGGTTATGTTACCTAGTCGTATGTTTTTTGTACGCGATAACATGCACAGCGGCTTCCCGTTAGGGGCATGGAAACAGGAATCAGGAAGTATAGCGAGTATTAAGAGCGTCCTTCGAATATCCGGAGCCCAGAATGATGGACGCGAAAGACATAGAAAACCAGACGTGCTTGATAGTAAAACACCTCTTTGATGAAGACGATGATGTACAATACAGGAATTTAATTGAGTCGGACTCCCACAGTGGTAAGTTAATTTCGTGTTTTAACCGGCCTTGACGGGTGGTTACATTTCAATGTAATTGAAACGAACACTGTAACCGTGTAGTAGTGTATCTTAGTTGTGACCGAACTTTTCGAACTTTTTTACACGAGAGAGTGCACTGTATGCAGTCTCCGAATAAATTTCTTTTCTTTTTTTTTTGCATTGTCATGTTAACTTTTTACCACTTTTTCCGCATAAACCGTTTCTGTTCTGCTATAATGAAGATGTCCTACCAACAAAGACGAGAATATAACCCGCAAGGATGTTATTACGTAGAACTAGTAGGCAGTAGGTACAGTATTATCAGCCATCATTAACATTATTATAGTTAGTATTATTAGGGTGACCAGATAATCCAAGTCATCCAAGAGCTACTTCGGGTTTTACAAACTACCTTCAAACTGAAAGGCTCCTGTGCTCTGCTACATAGTTCAGCTCTTCTTGCGCTTTGACTGGTTCGTTTCCTTGACTGAAAGACTCATCCAGCTGTTTCACATTAACATTAGTGACACAATCATGATTATAGGAGACTGACCAATAAGCACACAGCAAGAACTCAGTGCTAAAGTGAAATCCGGGTCCTTTTCATTGAAATTGTAATTTACAATTCCTGTCCTAGCTCAGAGTGTCCGGGATGACATGGATTATCTGGTCACCGTAGTACTATAGAGTCGGTATTAGTCACTGAGCCACTGCTCTGCCCTCCGTTTAATGTATATTATTTATGATGTTTTACCTTATACAGTACAGTAATTGGTGGGGTGGAAGTTGGCGTCTGTATTTGTTGTGTGTGGTTTTTTTGTCTGTGTTGTTTGTGACTTAATATATAAAATCTGCCTTGTCATGCAGATGACTCATTTGATCCGGTGATAATTGCGGAAAAACTTCGTGAGCTGGGTGATAAATACGAAGAATCTGTGATTCAGCCCCTACTAAAGAAGCTGCAAGAGACTCCAGAAAATCAGGTATTTTTTTTCTTTGTGAGTGTGTGTGTTTCCCTTCGGGTGTAGTTGAAGATATAATTAGGTAAAACTATTATCTGTAAATGGCTTGTGCAATAAATTTAAAAACAGTTTGTTTAGTAAGAACAATTAAGGAAGTTCACAAGAGCACTGACTATCCATATATGCTACTGCCCATTTAGTGGCTGTTCTGCCATTTGTTGTTTTGTAACTAGGGCAAACGTCACATGTCTGCAGGTCTGGCATAGTTCAGGTGGCCATTAATGGTGTGACGTTTACTTATGATTAGTTTGCGGGAAACGAATCCCTTACAGGAACTATACACATTCCTTTACCTGAAAAGATTTGTTCCTGTACTTTGGTGAATCAGAGTGAGTGAGACACATAAGGGCATGCTGTAAGCGAGCATTTGATTTCCTTGGCTGGAAACTAAACCTGACCGAACCTATATGCCTACGGTGAACAAATGGCCGAGTTGGTGAGGGAGTCGGTGACTGAAATACCCCATCTACTGGTGCAGTATATAGCATACATGTTCAGTGACTTCCCACATGCTGCAGTTTGGGTCAATTTTAAATGATTGTAACCAAGATTTGTTTGCGTTTGGATTCGTTAGCTGACTATGTTTTAACAAACGTTAGTCACTAAGGTACAATGTTGAGAGATGGTGAATTCAATAACAAATATTATTTTTCGTCACGTGATATACTGATAGTATTTGCCCTACTCCTTAGCACTTTGTAGCCTAAATGCTAAACTATTTTTTGACATATTGGAACACACACGTGTTTCCGATCTATTTTATGCAAATAGGAAATGCCACTGAAGGAGTTGGTGAACAAATCAGACTTTTAGGTGAGCTGAATCAAATTTCTCCCATCACTAGTGGCCATATGCTTCAGACCAAATCAATGGAATCGGCATCGTTTTAGCAATATGTATGAACCATAATTACCACAGTGATCATCGTGTGGTCCACTACCTGTGCAGGATTACAAGGGGAACTTTTTTTTTTTTGTTTGTTTGTTCTGATCCCACCCACTGTCTGTGATTTGCTGACATAAATGTGATGTCATGAGGTTGGTTAGTAGGACTCATTATGCACTTACCAACATGCCTTACTGCATGCATATGTAAACAGTGTAAATTAATGTGTATTTGTGTGTTTCGGTTGTAAATAGTAAATGTTGTAGTATGTAGCGTTTGTCTCTAGCTTGTTACCATGAGTTGTTTAAATTGTTGGCTTCCCTGTCTGTGCCTCGGCGAGTATAAAGACAAAAGCGGCTGTTAATAACGACAGCAACTTTCGTTGTGAAAGACCTGTCATCTTCTTTATTAAAATGACTCGCGCTCTTGCCACAATCCATTTATTTGAGCTCTGCGTGTGGGTCTGCTGCATCGAAAACATTCCGCATCCTCTTGAGTCGTGTTGTGACAGAACAAACAAGGTGATAGCGTCGTTTTAAGTATGCGACATTGTTTGGGCAAGCCTGTTTGATTTTGTTTTGTCTGGACGTCGTTTGAAGTATATGGCTGTATCAGGATATAAATCTTGGTTGCTGGCTCTAGGTGGCGAGTGTCTTCGACGAGGGTGTGGACTGCCTGTATCAGACTCTGAGCTGTCAGGGGTTGGCCCCTGAGGTGCTGCTTCTGAGGGCTGCCATCATGCTGGGGATGGGCGTGAAGAGAAAATTGCCCAACCTGGTTGGAACAGTCGAAAGTGCCATGGTGAACCTCCTCAACAGGCGCCTGGTGACATGGATCCAGCAGCGGGGGGGATGGGTGAGTGTCGCCGGCACACAGCCTTTCTGCGAGAGCTTTTGTCATTTTTGTGTGTATATTGGCCTCTTTTGAAATACATGGACCTCTTTCACGGGTTTGTTTCTAGTCAAGGGCATGTTTTTAATAAAACAAAAAATTATTTTCCGGCTAAAATCGCTAAAGTAAATTTTAAAAATAAGCGAAGATTCTGGGGAGGGGGATTCTTGTGCGTACAGTAGTAAATAGAGTTCAAACATCTAGTACAAAAGCAAGACAAAGTGTAAGAGACTACAGACAAGTAAACAATAGGGCAATAGGGCTGGGCATTACCAACATTATCAACCAGCCTGTGATACAATACGCATCATGACCCCATTATGTCATAATGGTTAACACTACAGTATTGAAATTATTAAAAAACTACTAATTTAAAATTCGCCAGACATTACCAGCCTTTAACTGCCATGGATGAATCAGTATCTTGAAAAAGATTGTGCACTTGCATAAAGTAAGCATTTCTTTGTGCCTTTATCAAGTGTAAATTTCTGTTTTTAAAATGGCAAATAGAGAAAAATATACCACGAACATTTGACTTGTGCTACCTGAGGTTGACACTTCTTTGTATTTTTGCATTGCAGTGTAATTAGCATAGACTACATAAATAGCATATTTTTAATCAGTAAATGTTGTAAAATATGACAGCTGACTTGAACACAGGTAGTACCAGACTTTTATGACCACAAAGATGGGCTGCTTCCTGACGTGTTGTGGCTGGGAGGCATTGTGGTGTCTGATGGTAGTAGGTAGAAGGATCTCCAGAAGCTGTAAATGTTTAGCTCTGCTGGATCAGGGGAACGGATGTAATTTGCTCTGGAATAAGTATTTCAATGATTTTCTAATATCATGTACAGATAAGGAATTTTATTAAAGACTCTAGTACTTATTGCTTTCAGGATACTGTATACTAACAGCAGTACAATGAAAAAGGACTGGATGCCCAGGGCCTACATTTTTGAATGGGATAATGTTAATCATCCCTGCAGTTTCAGCATTTGTAGCATGCGCGCACACACTCACTAGCTAGGTCCTGTTCTTCTTCTTATCAGACTAATACTGCATGCCATATGTGTACACTCCTGTGCAAAAAATGGGCCAAATCCAAATTGCACAACATTAAGCTTTGGTCTGTTTTTTTTGCCCAGGAGTGCAGCATCTCCATAGTGGCATACTGATAGCTTATTGGTCAGATTGGGGCATCGGTGTCAACGTTTACACTAATGTCTCACTAGCGTCCCGACAGCAGGTGAAAATAAGCACGTGTTGTCACATGGAATTCAATTAAATGAACTTCAGTTAAAACCAGGCAAACATGGACTGTTGGTTGGAGTATAGCTCTACATCCTCTGAAGTAGAAGGGCCAGAGGAAAGACCATACAAGAGTAGTGTGGAGGCAAAGGTATGATTCAGGCTTAAAATATATCTGTGGCTAGAAATAAACAATGTTGAAATGAGCCGGTCAGTCTGCAATATTTACGCATCTCCAACACCACCACACTGAGCACTTTGAGTCCCCCAAGGCTGTGTTCTCAGTGCACTGCTGTTCACTTTGCCGACTCACGACAATGCATAGCTTGAACCACATCATCAAGTTCGCTGATGATACTACTGTGGTGGGTCTCATCAGCAAGAATGATGAGTCAGCATACGAGGTGCAACAGCTAACGGACTGGTGTAAAGTCAACAATCTGACTCTGAATGTGGACAAAAAAAAAAAGAGATGATTGTCGACTTCAGGAGAGCACGGAGCAATCACTGTCCACTGAACATCGATGGATCCTCTGTGGAGGTCATCAAGAGCACCAAATTCCTTGGTGTTCACCTGGCGGAGAACCTCTCCTGGTGTCTCAACACCAGCTCCATAACCAGGGAAGCCCAGCAGCGTCTCTACTTTCTGCGAAAGCTGAGGAAAGCCCATCTCCCACCACCCATTCTCACCACCTTCTACAGAGGGACTATCGAGAACATCCCGAACAGCTGCATCACCGTCTGGTATGGAAACTGCACCGTATCGGATCGCAAGACCCTACAGCGGATAGTGAGAACAGCTGAGAATATCATTGGAGCCTCTCTTCCCTCTATCACAGACACCGATCGCACCCGCTGCATCCGCAAAGCCACCAGCATTGTGGAGGACCCCACGCACCCCTCACACACACTCTTCACCCTCCTGCCTTCTGGCAAGAGGTACCGGAGCATTCGGGTCCTCACTGCCAGACTGTACAACAGCTTCTTCCCCCAAGTTGTCAGACTCCTGAACAATCAGAGACTGGACTGAGACATACACACATACACACCTTTAAATACCCCACTACCTCAAGAACTTTTTGCACAACTCATTGCACTGTTGCACTTTACACTTTAGACTTAGCCTGCCTTATACATTATCATCTCTTCTGTTTCCTCTTTTGCACTTGTGTTGCAATGTTTTTGCAAGGTTTGCACTTTTTGCACACTTGCACTTCATGTAGTCCTGTGTTGATGTAGTCTTATATGTAGCACCATGGTCCTGGAGGAACGTTGTCTCGTTTCACTATGTACTGTATCACTGTATATCGTTGAAATGACAATAAAAACCAGTTGACTTGGCTGTTGTGCAATTTACTGGCCTGCTATGAAACGACAGAGTTAATCTGGCACTCACGTTTTGTTTTGCGTACAGCAACGTTGAAAAGACAGTGAAGGGCAGAATCAGCGAAGCATCAGCCCCTTCCCCTAGCAGAAAATCAATAGGATAATTCAGCGTTTGGCCACAGCTGTCTGAGTTAAACCTAGACAGGGCAGGACTGAGACTGGAGGAGACGGACCAAGGATAATGATGTATGACATTAGATGAGAAACTGAGATCAAGGGCAACAATGCATGAAGGTCATCCCTGATGCTGATTTGGTTAAAAGCTAGAAATGCAGTCCCGATGCTGATGGTGCCATTTGGCCCCTAAGCAAGGCCCTTAACCTCAGGGGTGCTGCACGTACTGTAGTGCTGTGATCCCGCTCCAAGTTGCTCTAACCTGTCTTTGTGTGAGAGAAAGCTGGGGCAAGAGGAAAGACAATTTCCCATGGAGATGAATAAAGTGTCACTGCTTCATTCTGTAAAGAAGATTCCCCAGCAAAATGAGCAAATTCATTGTCGTGGGATGAGGGAGGGGTCCTCTTTTCAAAAATGAGTTCCCTTCTCTGAGACTCAACCCAGTGCCAAATGTATGTGCAGTACTAATTTTCATATCTTATGAATAACAAATCTTATTTATATTAGAAACGAAACCTAAAAAAAAGTCTATAAAATTAGGATGGTCATAGATTTAATCCGTTCAGACTTATTCTTTGGCAAAAAAATTGCATTAGCAATAAGTTTATAGCATATTGAAGTATTGGTTTTCACAAAGTTTGCTGCTTCAGTGTTTGTAGATCTTTTTGTCAGATGTTTCTGTGGTATACTGAAGTATAATTACAAGCATTTCATAAGCGTCAAAGGCTTTTATTGACAATTACATTAAGTTTATGCAAAGAGTCAATATTTGCAGTGTTGGCCCTTCTTTTACAAGACCTCTGCAATTCGCCTTGACATGCTGCCAATCAACTTCTGGGCCAAATCCTGACTGGTGGCAGCCCATTCTTGCATAATCAATGCTTGGAATTTTTGTTGGGTTTTTGCTTGTCTACCTGCCCCTTGAGGATTGACCACAAATTCTCAATGGGATTAAGGTCTGGGGAGTTTCCTGACTATGGACCCAAAATGTTGATGTTTTGTTCCCTGAGCCACTTAGTTATCACTTGTTGCCTTATGGCACGGTGCTCCATCATGCTGAAAATGGCATCATTCTTGGATGGTTAGGAGAAGCTGCTGTCAGATGTTTTGGTACCATTCTTTATTCATGGCTGTGTTCTTAGGTAAAATTGTGAGTGAGCCCTTAGCTGAGAAGCAACCCCACACATGAATGGTCTCAGGATGCTTTACTTTTGGCATGACACAGGACTGATGGTAGCGCTCACCTTTTCTTCTCCGGCAATCTTATTTCCGGATCCCCCAAACAATCAGAAAGGGGATCATCAGAGAAAATGACTTTACCCCAGTCCTCAGCAGATCAGTCCCTGTGCCATTTGCAGAATATCCGTCTGTCCCTGATGTTTTGCTTGGAGAGAAGTGGCTTCTTTGCTGCCCTTATTGACACCAGACCATCCTCCAAAAGTCTTCGCCCGTGCGTGCAGATGCACTCTCACCTGCCTGCTGCCATTCCTGAGCAAGCTCTGCACTGGTAGTGCACCGATAGGAAGCTGGTTGAGCTGTGTGGAGATTGTCCTGGCACTTGCTGGGTTTTCTTGTGTGGCCTGAAGCCTTCCTCACAACAATTAAACCTCTCTATTCGAAGTTCTTGATGATCAGGAAGAACGATGATTTCAAGCACCACCCTCCTTTTAAAGCATCCAGTCTGCTATTCTAACTCAATCAGCCATGGCAGAGTGATCTCCAGCCTTGTCCTCATCAACACTTAATTGCAGTTCTCTGATCACTCTTCATGACATTCTGGAGTTTATGCAAATTGCCATCATAAAAACTGAGGCAGCAGACTTTGTGAAGATTAATATTTGTGTCATTCTCAAAACTTTTGGCCACGGCTGTACATCAGAATCTGATGCCAAATGGGTGTTATGATCAGTTCGAAATTTTTGTTTATTTGCATAGGAGACTTTTATTGAGGTAGACTTTTCCGGCATACACATACAATTGGCAGGCACTTTGACATCGCGACTGATGTGATCAGTATGCTGGTGGCTCCACCTGACACAGCAGAGAGGGATGTGTCTTGGTGCTGTATTGATTGACAGGTGCATACTAAGGGTAAGCCTCTCTCTCTTTCTTGAAACCATAAAAATCAACATTTAAAAGTAATTCATATTTTTGAAATACTCACGGTTGATTAGCTTGGTAATATATAATAAACTGAATATAATACATGGGTCAGACACAAATATCCTTGCCAACACTTGTTTGGAATCACCTTTACACATCGGCATGTAGCGTCGGACAGTGACGTTACTCCCATAACTCACTGACCCCTCACTTCCCGTTCTTTGATTTCCAGTAATTTCCTGACATAAATATGTGTTCCGCTCGGTTTTCACTGGTGTTATTGTTACCAGCAAAATTTGTCTACATTCACACAGAATGTTATGTAAAAGATTTTATGTCCCTTGGGTTATGTTGCCGTTTCTTAACTGGGAAGTTCTTTGATCATATGAGTGTGTAAAAAAAAAAGCTTATACTGCTTAGATCTGATTGTGACATTATACCTTTTCCTGTATAATATACTGTATACACATATTTTTACATTAAGAAAAAGACAAGAAAAAGCAGTAAGTCTCAGCCTACCCACCGACACATTACTAATTGTGGCATGTGAGGAGGTGGGGATAAAATGGTATCCCACTCATTAGAAGGGGCTTTAATGTGGATGATGTATATTTGTCAATTTTCACCCGGGTTTAAAATGAAATTTGTCTTTTATTTTAGGATCGAGTTGCTTCTGATGAATGAGATTTCGGTGAAGTTGATGAGCCAGCCATATGTTGATGAGACACCATAATTCACTCTTGAAGGATGAGAACACCTACCTACATGTCAGACACTCCCTGCTTGTTCAGGAGTTCTGCTGAATATGGGACTGCATCCATGTGTCCAGCTCTGGAACAAATTACTACTTACACAGTTTACTGAACAGGTCAGGGAACAATCATACATATGTCTGCCTTTTGCTGTTCTATGGTAGTTATGCAACTTACCAGAGATAAGGAAAAGGTACAATGTGTAAAGGGAAAATGATTTTAAGACTCCGTTTTAACATGCATATACACTCAGGGCGCATTTTTAGAGAGGTGGAAAGTTCAGGTCCAGAAAGTAAAAATCCAGACCAAGATTTTGTTTCAACCAACCAGCTCAGCACTCTGTGATTAGTTGGTTGAAACAGAATCTTGGTCTGGATTTTTACTTCTTGGACCTGAACATTCCACCTCTGCATTTCTAAATCATGGATCTGGAATAAATCGGGACCACGGTAATCAGGGTTTGTGCAGTTTAATATTTCAATTTACCTCATTTTGTGGGAAGGCACAATAGCAAGTCATTGTCATGAGGCTGCAGGTTTACAATGCTGTGCTGTTTCCTTTAGCAGCAATGCATTATGGGTGCAAAGTTCATGTTCGTTTGTCATTTTTTAAGAATCTGAGTCTTAAATATGCCTGTCAGCCAAATGAACTTGTTTTATTTAGATCAGATGTCAAAGGTTTACAAATTTGGGTATGTTTATGATTTTTAAGTTTTAATATTTATAATTATTAAATTCCCAGTAGTGTAGAATTTGTGTCCTGTTCTCTTTTTTTAAGTTTGTATAAGCTTGTTTGAGAATAATTTATTTTTATTCAGTTCACCTCGGGGTGTATACAGGATCTATGCTGAGTTTATGGAGAGCATAGAGAAAGATGTAAGCACTTGCCAAATACTCTCATAAGATCTCTGTCAAGAGCTTTATTGCATTAGTAGTGGACAGAGTGAGTTTCCTAATGAAAATATGACTCCATTTCTCCCTCATTCACACACAAATGTTATTGGATGAATCCCAGAACCCATATATATTTTATTACTAAGGCACGACAGAAGTGTGTGTTTACTTAAATAAAAAAAAAATAAAAAAATTAAATTAAAAATCAATTTATTTTTATATAGCGCCTTTCACGATAGTTGTCCCAAGGTGCTTTACATGGATACATCACAAACATCCTTAGAAAGAGTAATACAAAATGGTAAAGGAAGGAGAGAATTTAAAGAAAGCCGGATGACAACAGAGGGGAAGACGTTAATGGAGGCTAGAATATAATGTATCTGAATATCTACAACTGCATGAAGAGCACTGTAGTCACATGCCTCTGGGCTTGTACATTTGCTCCTGACTCTGTGTGTGTGTGTGTGTGTGTGTGTGTGTGTGTGTGTGTGTGTGTGTGTGTGTGTGTGTGTGTGTGGGGGGGGGGGG
>JAODKC010000130.1:8516423-8534511 GCA_026777985.1 Mormyrops attenuatus
TATTAGTTAAGTTCTCCCCAAACGAGTTTGATGGGCCAAATGGCCTCCTCTCGTTTGTAAATTTCTTATGTTCTTATATAGGTGGTAAACATACCTATTGATGGGGACACATGGAAACATACAGTATGTTATGGTACTATCTTCCCAGTCTGCCGTGTGCGGATGGTACCGCAAGAAAGAGACCGAAGGCTGTATACGAAGAGGACATGTTTAACACCTCTCATTTTAAGAGAATGTCTACTCTTTTGATATGTCATCATTTCTTTGTCTCAAAATTTACCAGCATGGAGCAGAGAAACTTGAAAATTAAAAATGTTATGGGCACATATAACAAAGTTTACTGTTAATGGGTCCTTATCAGAGTCCTTCATTCGGTGCATGGGGGCAGCAGGCGAAGCAGGAAGGCAAACCCAGATCCCATGTATGCGTGAAAATGTAGCATCTATTGTCATTCAAATTCATTTACCCAGTTGATGTACTTAATCCTTTCACTGTATGTGCCAGAAGTCATAACAGACAATGCAGTGTTGCTTGCTAATCTACTGATGATTTTTTTGCTACAGAGCTATGGCATTGTGTTGAATCCCTGGCTAGCAATTTATAATCTGAGCTACGTACAAATAACTGACATGTTAGCTGTGCGTTAGTAGTAAGAAGTTTTCCACAGACACGGCCATTTCATACACCTGACAGTCTCCCATCTTAATACATTCTGAATATTCCCAGAATATTCCAATTCATAGGGGTAAGCACTATTCATCTGGCTGCAATTTAGGACTGGATGGTAAAGAAGGATCACAAATCGCCCAAAATCAACACTTCCCTTTCAATCTCAGGCTGGAATTTGCACACAAAACCTTAACATGGTTGTGCTCAGTCCAGGAAAGTCACTATTCAACGTGTATTGTATTTATAGGTAAATGTAAGTAAATGCAAATTCTAATTTAAGTAACGGTAGATGTTTGTAATTTTACCACAGCCTGAGTCATTATTTCCAGATTAAAACTTTAGCAATGGCGTGTGATTCACACGACAAACAAACTGAAAACGAAACAAAAACTAGCACGTTTCGTTTCGGTGTGGCATAGTCGTCCTTTGCACAATATGATCTTCTACTCTTAGTAATTTAACCGGTAATGCGCGAGTAGCAATCACAAGTAATGCAGGTTTTGGTCCAAACTAACTTAAGTCAGGGTTGCCAACTGTCACGCATCTGTCGTGAAACTCCGGTTTTCAGATTCTCACGCTCACGCAAGAAATCTTACGACTGATCTATATTATTCCAGTATAAACTTAAAATTATCTACACGTGGTTTGCAAACCCTACAGACTATTTACAAGGTAGTAGAACTGTTACATACATGTAAATGAGTGTGCAGACTTGGCAACCCTGTTAAGTACCGGAATGATCTGTGCATTTGTAACATATCGAATACCGTTTATATTTATACTCGACTGCATTGTGTCATGTGTAAACAGACTGGAAAGTTTTTGACCTGAAATAATGTATTATCAGATTGCCACGAACCATGCTTCGGAAAAGTTATACCAATGCCGGGACTGGAAATAGTAATAGTAACTATTCTTGTAGAGGAATAGTTTTCAGACTACCCAATAAAACAGGTAACTGATTATTAAAACTGTTAGGTGTTGAAAAATTACACTTCTGAAATAGCTGACAAAAATGTAAAACATCCATAAGCACGGCTCAGACGATACGACACGCATGCCGTTTTAGAAACGCAGTGCAAAGTTCCCGCAGATGTTTCAAAAATAAGGCAAACATCTGCGCATTCCTGTGGCAGCATCATCAGGCAGAGGCTCTGGGGTAGCTCGCATTTACCGTGTCCATACACTATCTGTGTGCACCCCAGATGTCGGACGCTGTAATGTCCCATCAGTACCACGCCAAGCAGATTATATTATTTTACCCATTTAAAGCGATGAGATGACAGAGGTCAAAGAATCAAAACGCCCAAACGAAACTATGACCTTTTGATTTTGTGAGACTAACGTGCACCTTTTAATAGCATTAATTATTTGCATCTGCGTAAATAATACGTGGTACCTAATTAACCATACATTACCTGACTGGGATTTTGACTCGGAGGTAGCGGTCGATCGCTATGGCCAAGAGAGCCAGGATTGAACTTTGCGTCAGGACCAGTACGCTGCAAGCCACAAGCAGGCAGCTGTAAAAGTGCGTCTGCAGTCCGATGCTGATGGTGATGGCCAGGGGGATGACCAGAGCCCCGACTGCGATGTCAGCAAATGCCAGAGACACGATGAAGGAGTAAGTGGTGTCCCTCAGTGACCGGTTCGTTTTTACTGCCCAGACGACCATCACATTTCCTATAACCGATGCCACAGCGATGGCTACCTCCATTCCAATATAAAGCATCCGGGCGAGTGATAAATCGTCCGACATACTTGCGTTTCGGCTGATGAAATCCTGAAGGAAAACTGTCCTACTTAAAACAGGAATGAAAAACAGCAGAATTTAAAAAATACATATATTATCTTGATTCACTGATGCAGCGAGGGATCCTAAGCGGCAAGGTGTTTCCTTTCAAAAGCGTATAAAAGCAGGCAAAAAATACTGACGGTATAAAACATGACAGACGTAGACAGGGAGAAGGAAACACTTGGAAGGTCACATCATTCCTTTTAGAAAGTAAGAAAGCATTGTATCCGGCGAAGATGCACGTCCTCCGCTTTTGGCCATCCAAATTACCCACGTCCAGGGGTGCATAAAAATACCTGTCCTTCACACGAAAATATCCATACTGCTTAAGTGAGTGTACAGTTAACCTTCATGCAAGTAAACCAGTGGAGGTGGAAAACACCAACAAGTAACCAAAATCGGACATCATAAAAAACGAAGTGACTCCGCTGTCTCTTATACTTAAACGTTTCCACTAGTTCTGGTAAATACTGTAGTAACAAGAGAAAAAAAATACGTTCACCTGTCATTCATTGATAGGTAAAACCCGGTTCCCGTTGAATTAGATTTCGTTGTTTTACTCTGCCTTGAAAACGTGTTTTAGTCTCCTCCGATTTGCGGCTGCTTTCTGATTTCAGAGGGCAGCAAAGAGGCAGCCCGAAACAAGGAAGGGACTTCTCTACGGACGGTCTCGCCTCCTGATTTAAGGTGCCGCCGTCCGGATTCATTATACGCACAGTTTATGAAATCACGTGTCGGTTATTTCAAGCTACATCCGCCAGTTCGCTGTTGCGCAAATTTTACTCATTGCGCAAGTTTTCATTCAGCCCTACACTGCCATATTACAAAGCCGATTTGTAACTTAAGATCACAAGAAAACAATTAACTCTTAAGCAGTTAAAAATACCTATGTATGCGCAACAAATATGCGTAAACCACATTATAGATGAATATAGTATGCAAATACAAACAGGACTTTTTTGCCTTGCCTTGCGCTCAGTAATATATGGCTCACATTGGTCTTACCTGTTATTAAAAGATCGTTCGGTAAATTCAGCAGAAAACAATTAACTTAAAGAGCACACCATATTACAACAAATAGTCTACATGTATCGCATATACATGGGCCTATACAATTTTTGCAAACGTGTATTTATTGGAAAACTGTATTTTTTTTGATACTTCTTACTACAAATGACAGAAGCAGATACAAATAAGACATGCAGTAGGCCTATTAAGATTGAGATGGACTTTATTGATCCTGTGGGGAAATTCTAGATTTCGTGCGCTTAACAGAATAAACGCGCAATATGGAGTACATGACAGAACTAGCAGAATTTAAATTTAATAAAGAATTAGATTATGGGAGAGGTAGACAGTGCCTAATAAATCTTTAACATAAATTATACGATATACCTCAAAAGTCACACACTGAATAGCAAATAAAGTGCAGACCAGTTGCTCTGTACATGTGAATGTGGACTTGCACAGTGCACTTTAGAGCATCTCGGGAGAAGCTGTGTTTAAGTCATGTGGTTTTGGATGTGACTAATCTAAAACGTCTACCAGATGGAAGCAGCTGAAATAGTTAATGCGCAGTTTAATGGGTCCTCTACCATCCTATTGGCACATTTGGTAGTTCGCTGGATGTACTGTACGGGGATTCCGCTGTAGCCTATATTGCCATCTGTCGCGCTTGTCTATGCTGAGTCTCCTTGATGAGTTTACCACTGTTTATATGTTGTTTTAGGGAACTGTAGATATGCATCTTTGCATGTATTTGCATCTGTCTTTGCATGGACAAGTATTATTACACCAAATATGTAAGAATAACTCTTTACGCTATCTATATAAGGTTTTATCTAGTGGGCTATATGTCTATATTAAAAGTGTGTACAGGAAATGTAATAAGATGTATTATGACCTATTTTAAGGCAGTGTTGGTCAACGCCTATGTGGTGCGCTAGGCAAGCTACAGCCCCCGGCTTCGTGAGTCGGTGCCCTCTCAGAAGTTGGCTACTTATATCGTCCTGTACGCTCTAAAGGTCAAACATATGTGGATACCAGCTTGTCCAACAACTCATTCCGAAACCAAGGGTTTTATTATGAATTTGGTTTGATCATTGTTGCTATAGTAACCTCTATGCTTCTGGAAAGGCTTTCCATTAGACGTTGGAACATTGCACTTGGGACTTACTGCCATTCAGGTTGGGTATTGATGTAGGTTGATGGTGCCTAGTGGAAAGTCACTAACCTCTTCCGTATGACCACCCATTCTGCTGATAATGTTTTCTGCATGAAATTGCGTGACTGCTTAATTATACACCTGCGTGAGTAATGGATGTGCTTTAACTAGACAATCTAATTTACAGAGGTGCCCACATACTTTTGGCCGTATAGTACATGTTATGTATGGGGAAGAAATACCGAGACTCCTTGAATGTCCTGTTTGGGTTTTCAAGTTTCAAGTTTCAGAGGAACACAGTGAAATTCTGATGCCACAGTTGCAGGGGAGAGGACAGGTGCCTGCGGAACATCAGTACAAAGAGCAGAGCAAGATAGGACAAACAGCGATGTAATAAGGGACCATTCACCTAGGTAAGGAGCATGCGCTGATTACAATGCATGACAAGACAGTGCAATATAAGAATAATAAAAAAATAATATAATGTAAAGGAATATGAATGATAAATAAATAATAATTATGTGTGTGGGGATAAGGATGCACAAACAGACTCCAGTATGGTGAATAATAGTGATACAGTGCAGAGGTGGACATTTGCGGGTCAGCAGTTGTTTAATTACCTGACAGTGGGGAGAAGTATATGTCTCTGAAGCAGGTGGTGTTTTGTTACCGGAAAGCCCTCAGTTTTTTCACAGCTTTATTATTTGAGTCCAGTGGGCGGGCCACTCTCTGCCTTTGACCCTCACATAAATCCTCCTAAACCGTCAGGAAGACACAGCGAATAGAGGAAGAACCAGGCCAAGTGGAAGAGGCTTTGCGCAGCAGTCGCTGACCGGATCCTGGAAATTCCACAGTGCTTCAACAATCAACATGGGAAATCATCATGGGACTCTTAAACTGTACTGGAACTGGGATGCGAGGAAGTGATAGGGATCATGGGAAATTTGGTGGCAAACGTACAAGTTTCCCTACAATAGAACTTTGTCAACTTGGTTGATTACCCCAGTGGTTATTTTCAGTCCTTGACATGGGACGGGGTCTCACAAAAATGGGGAGGGGGGGCTCGAAGGCTGTGGTCTGGTGCACCAGATTTAGACTTCATGTCATAAGTGTAATGGGAGGTGCTAACTGAAGAAAGGAGCCCAGACACATTGGAGAGTGGTTGGCTTCGATTCCAGTGGGACTACGTGCAGCAGAGCCATGATTAGGACAGCCGTAGGCAGGTTCAGGTTGTAGATTAGGGCTGTCTGTGCAATGCATGATGGGAAGTAGGAGGTTGTGAAGGTTCCTGAATTACTGTGAAGAATAGTCATATATTTGTGGAGCCCAGCTGTTGTTCCCTATTCTGAACATTTAACTGAATTAGGCTGAATCTAAATAAAATTATAGACCTTCGTTTTGGGTTGTTGGAATGGCACAAGCAGTATAATACAAGTACATCTCTTTATGGCTAAAACAGGAGTTGCTTCCTTGCAGCCAAGTTTAAAAGTTCAGCTGATGGGATGCGGTCCCTGCCACCTTTAACCTCTCCTCACATAATTTATTCGCTAGTCTTACATGCAGCCATAACGTAATTGGAACGGTTCGAATGATAGCAGTCATCGGTTTTCTGTGCGTGGCAAGGCCTTGCTGTGCTGATGTTGAGGTCTATCGGGCTGAGCCCTTTATTAATAATTGCTCCCTGCCTGGTCATATTTTATGTCCCTGCTGTCTCTTCCTGTTGAGATCTCTCTGCTAACCCCGCCTCCCATCACCACTACTTCACTTTTTGGCAGCCTTGGTACATCCTCGTTGGGGGCACTTTGTGTCTGTCCTAGTACTTTAGGCGTTGCAGCGATCTTGTATATTGGCATCGAAGGTTGATATGTACGAGTAATACCCTTGTCTTTACAACACCCTGTCCAGAATGTACTCCGGACCTGTTGCCCGTGCCCCCTGGGATAGGCTCCAGAACCACCCCCCATGTTTAAGTGACTAGAAGATGGATTGGTTTCTTTATCCTTGGCTGCACATCCTCCTCTGGCATTCAGTAAGGAGCAATCGGATTGTAACCCACCCACCGTCAAGTCCCGATATTTAGGCTGCCTGTGGTTCTTTTTGCTGCCACAAGGGTTGTCTGGTACCTTGACAGAACCTATTTTATGCTCGGTCATCTTCATTTCCGTGGACCCTGGGGCTTTGCCTTTTTCAGGCTGAAATGACATCATCAAGACAGTTGTCAGTCCTGTTGGGGGCGCTGGTGCTATTCATCTCACCTGCACACAGCTTTGGGGGATTTTTTTGGCCTACTTTTCACTCCTTCTTCACACTTCATTCATCTCAGCTCCATTAGTGGTGCTGCTCGTCTGTTAGTTCATTGTGTGGAGTGACCTTTACACCTGTCATGCATCACTGCTTATCCCACCAACAGCTGTACTTAAACCAACAGCTCACTGGCTTCATCTCTGAATCATTACCATTTCAGTATGGGATCTGCAGCTGTATTTTGGGAGTGAAAAATTCTAGTGTTTGCATGTATGTTTTGCTAAGAATACATCTTAATTCGTGGTATATGACTTGCTTATATCTTTATATGAGTGTTATACTGGTGTGAAGGTTTCCCACTGGAAAATAAATACTGAAGACAATATGTTAAGCCATTCTGCTTCTCATTCACTGTCCATCCATCCATCCATCCATCATTCATGAGCACTTACCCAGCAGAGGGTCATGGTGAGTGTGGGGCCCATCCCAGAAAACACAGGCACACCCTAGACTGGAAACCATTGCACTGTTTTTGAAATCTATGAGGAAATCCACAAGAACATGGGAGAACATGCAAACTGCAGACACACAGAGTTGGGATTCAAACCCCCAAACCCCCTGGGGTGTGAGGTCACCCACTGAGCGACCACACTGCCCTCTATAATATTATAATATTATTATAATATTATGTCTTTTTCTGGGTGGCGTGGTGGTGCAGTGCTTAGTACTGTTGCCTTGTATCTCTGGGACCAGGGTTCGAATCTTTGCCGTAGCTCTGTGTGGAGTTTGTGTGTTCTCCCCATGTCGTCAAGGGGTTTTCTCTGGGTACTATGGTTTCCCTCCACAGTCGAAAAATATACTGAGGCTGACTGAAGCTACCAAATTGCCCATAGGTATGAATGTGCCCTGTAATGGGTTGGTGCCCCTGCGCTGTGGACCCCTTGTGATCCTGAATGGAATCAGATGGGTGGGCTGATTCTTATTTATGCATTTTATTTATCTCATTTTCCTGAAAAGCATTTCGAATGACCTTTGTGTATGAAAATGCTCTATATGGCAATATGTCAGTGACCCTGTATGGCGATGTATCAAATCAAAAGCAAATTACAGTTTTATTTGTTACTTAGACAGTTATACTCAGTACTATGTGCAGTAAAATGCCAGCTTGCTTAGCTCCAAGACTGTGAAACAGGGAACTTAAGAGACAAAACCTTAACCTTTAAACAATAATCATAACCATAAATGTTCTTATGTTCTTAAATAGTATGTAGTTGGATGTAAATTGTCAGGTGGTAGTGCAAGTTTCAGATGAATGAATAAGTATTTATATATGCAAATTTATCATGGGAGTACATTTACAGTCTTTTTACATTGACAGTACCTCTACAGTATATACCTACAGAATTAGCAGAAGATGCCATACGACGCCATTATCTGGAAAGCGGATGAGCTGCTGGGATGTGTTTGAAAACCCCGGAGGAACACCACTTGACTTGGAATGCATGCAGCTGGTCGGCTGGAAAACATGTGAATATAGTGACTTTCTGGAGCAGTATGAAAAACTGACAAGAGAATTATCTACAGAAACTGCGTGTGTAAACAATCCCTGGGGCTGGGCAGTCTGTGAACCAGCGGCATATTTATTACAAAACCAACCTAATTTTCGTTGTAATAAAATATTCCCTGAAAGCAATTAAATGATTAAGAAAGAATGAAGCACTGTGGAGATGCTTGCTTAACAGTGTCTGACGTTAGCTTTGCCAGAATATTCTATGTATTCAGAAGGCTGGGGTAAAATTAAAAATCATTTAACTGTGCAGAGACTTTTGTTAGCCAAGCTATAAACATGATATCTGTCATACTTGTAAAGCGTTCTCTTTAAACACCTTTCAATGCACGCGGTGTTTTGCTTTGTCAGTGTTTTAATGGTTTGTGTATAACTGGAATTTATATCCCCAGTTTTTGGCTTTAAAAAGACTTTTATCATATTCCTGCTATGGTAGCTTGTACTTAGAGATATAAAATATGGAAGAAGATAATTGTGTAAAAGTTAAAACTAGTGACCATCTTTCTCCTTGAAACTTCAACCAGTAACACTTTACTTAAGACCGTGCCTTTAGTAGTTTATAAACACAGTCATAACAAATAATAATGCATTCAGATAGCATAATACACATGACTATAAATATTTGTCAAAAGTGGATAGGTAAGGAGCACGCATTGATACAGTGCCTTGTCACACCCACCACACGACAAATCACCTCAGGGATGAGAACCTGAGTGCAGCCATGCAATGAGTGATACCTCAGCACCACACGAGTCCAATGGAACAGTGTGAGTTTTGTCCAGTGGCTCGAATGCCAATCCTGCCACCAACCCCCAAGTTTTCCCTCAAAGTTGGAGGACTGCCTTTCAGGGCTGGATGTAGATTAACATCATACCCAGGACAAAGCAACTGCAGATTAAGGGCCTTGCTCAAGGGCCCAACAGAGTAGGATCACTCCTGGCGTTCATGTGATTTAAACCGACAATCTTTCGATTGTTGGCACAGACCCCTAGCCTCAGAGCCACCACTCCACCATTCAAGGTACTTGGTTAGTCAAAAGGCATAACACACTATAGGCATGTTTATTATGCATTATGAATGCCTTATGAAGCTCTCATCTATAATGCACTATAGATACCTTTATAATTAAGTACAAGCATCCTTAATGCTTATACCTACCATTATAATGCATTACAATTAACAAACATTTTCATCGTATAATCATATAATGTTTGTCATTAATATAAATTCATTTTTATGATGTTAACGAATACTTACATGCTGTCTATGAATGCATTATGAAGGTGCACGGAGTGTTCTATAAGTGCATTATAAAAGCAAGGTGCAGTTAATGTAAAGCATTACCCATTTTTTTACATTTGTGGAGGATTGATATGAAATTTATATATATTTACATACACATGTACAGCTCTGGAAATTTTTAAGAGACCACTATATATATATATATATTGTCATGCCCTGCTCATCCAGTCTCCTGTGTGCCACATCCCCCCTCACTACCTCATATGGAATCCTGATGATCCTGATGTTTCTTGTTGTTATTAATTAGTCCTGTGAATTTAAGTCCGCATGTTGTTTAATGTTTCTGAGTGTTTTCGACCCGAACAAATCGCACGTTACCCGACTCCACAGCTTATGTCCTGCTTCCCCGGTCCGTGCCCCGGCGATCACATTTACACAAAATATATCTATATATATTTTTAATCTGCATGTTTAATCCTGGTTCTGCTGGCAGAAGGCTACACGGCAGGTTGCTTCCAGGCTCAAAATTTCTAAGACAGCAGTACAGAAGAACAAGGTGAAACAAAAGACACTGGGGAATGACCAGAATTTCAGGAAAAAAAAGTACCAATTTGTACCTTTGATGGTACAATTACTTGACAGTGGGGCTGTACCCTCAAGGGTCTGCCAACTGTTACCTAGCTGTAGGTAAATGTACTTTCTAAGGTACAGAAGTGGACTCTGAGGAACATTTCTATACCATTGGGTGTATGCCAGTGTTGTTTGTAGCTTGGGGGACAAAAACTGTACCAGGACTGTACCCTTTTTTCTGACGGTGTAATGCCATAGGTGACCGTCAACTTCTCCAACAGTTTCTCATGAATTGTAGGATGACATCAAGTGATCTTTAAAAGAAATGGGAATCGTTAAGTGCAGGTATAAAGTGCACTGCTACGGCAGTGTGTATCAGGCTCCTAGATGCAGGACTGAAGTCCCATAAAGCAATGAAGAAGCCCTTTGTCAATGAGAAAGGCTGCAGTTTGCAAAAAAAATATATTATTCACAGATGCACACCCATAAATTGAGAAATGAGTGAAACAAAAAATTGTGCTGTGCGATCTTAATTTCAGGAATTTCAGAAAATAGAATAAAATGTACACAGCTTAATCATATTTCTCATAGACTCAGAACTGTAACTATAATTTTCAGGTTTTGAGAATGTTTTAAAAGGGCATTGGCAGTGAAACTTGCTCGGATGGCGGGGGAGGTGTCGACCCTATGTCACCTAATCGTTTGACCCATCCAGGGCTGCAGCCACATGCTGCCCGAGAACCTCTATTGGATGAGGGATGGATGGATTGTTTGCAAGTTTTTCTAAGGAAAGTGAAAATTTTCTGAGAGAGTGATCGTACACAGCGTCACCGAGGCCAGCTGCCTCACAACTGTCACCGGGCTGCGATATTCTCCCAGTGAGAACTTCGCCACTGAGATGACTAGAATAGCCTGTGATGTTTTGGAAAGCTTTACAAAGAGGAGCCTGTATTTCCCTTCCATGTGGGGGCTTTAAGGCACGGCTGTCAAACCTTAAATAACCTGTAGTCACTGGCTGGGAGGTCATCCCCCAATGGGTCAATTGAGCTATTTTTATTAGCCGAAAGAGAAACGAGGAGGAATAAAAAATAATGTTATGTCAATAATCAGGGTCAGAGGGCAGTACCAGCGGTGAAACTTGCTGTTGCTGATTAGTGTGTGCAAAACGAAAGATCAATCTGCAGCCAGATTTGAAACTGCATTAAAAACATGTCTTGAGCCAGCACTTTGAGACCACTGCTGTAAGCACCGTTATATACCAGCGATACCATCAACCAGCTTCTCCCGGACTGCCAGATTTCAGCCAGCAGGCACAGTGAGTCTGCCAAGTATTAGTAACAAGATGAGCAAAACACTGGCCGGGAAGTGTGGAATTACTGGAAGACAATGACAGTTATACTTGACAGTTTAATGTAATTTATATTTCTTAGTTACAAAGCAGACATTATAATTGAATATTTTATTGGATGACCAATGTAGCTGGTACAGTACAATATGACATAGTGGAGCTGATCTGAAACATGGTGATGATCCGAGTCTGCAGGTCTATATATAGAAGCTGGCTGGAGCACTTTGGTACCAGGAGTGACCAAATGAATGGGCTGAGGACCACGATGAGCACTGCAGATTCATCTTCCTTTTTGAAATGGCTTATTCCAGTTTGTTTGGTCCATGTGAGATGTTCACTATTGTGACCATCGTGATTGTGGGGGGGAGGGGGGTGGGGGGTGGGGATGAAACGGGGGTCAGTTCTGGGGGAGGTGAAGATATCACACTGGGGGCTGGTGACAGAGCAGTCGTGTCAGCCGGTTAGTCACCAATGATTCAACAATAGGATCACCCCACCCAGGAATACTCCCTTCTCCCCCACTATCTTACAGTGCACTCTTCCTATTTCTGATCATACCAGATAGAATGCACTGAAATTGGGCAATCATCAGGCTGACCTGTATCTGAGGTGTGACTTTATGTGAGTGAACCTCATGTTTGGCCAGATCAGTCACTCAGCTCGGGTCAGTGACCTGCTGACAGCAGTGACTTACTGAGCCGAAACAAACGACAAAGCCATGTTGCTATGGCAAGCGGATAGTTAACCTCTCCACTGCCTGCGGGGATGATTATAGAGCAGGATTACGTTTTTTTTCTGTTGGCTCACTGTTATACCATTTATTCAGAAACATCAGAAGTCAGACATTCCCTAGAGTAATTGGTGGTAAAGGGTCTTGCTCAGGGGCCCAACAGTGAAATCACTCGGTTGAAGTTGAGATTTGGACCAGCGATCTTCCAATCACAGATGCAGGATCTTAACCCACTGAACCACACACCGCCCCCAACAGAGCACAACACATGCATATTCCTACTTGGTTTCTTGGAAACCCAAAAACTCAAACTCAAAAAATTCAAAGTCACTACTCACTCAAACAACTCTCCCTGGCTGAACCACACTCTAGAGCAGGGGTGTCAAACTCCAGTCCTAGGGGCCCGGAGCCCGGTGTAGCTTAGTTCCTTCCTTGTTGCACCACAAATGATTTAGCTCAGGAGCTATGTGGTAATTAGCACAAGGAGTGGAATCTGGTGTGTTAAATGAGGGGAAACCCAAAAATGGGCAGGGCTCCGGCCCTGCAGGACTGGAATGTGACACCCCTGTTCTAGGAGATGATGATGGTATGTGCAGATGGGATTGTTTGATTACTGTAAGGATTCTGGGAAATGTGGCTTAATACCATTAGATTTCCTGTGTGTTCATTTTCTTTAAAAATGAGTAATTATCCAAAAA
The DNA here is from genome assembly GCA_026777985.1 of Mormyrops attenuatus. Taxonomy (NCBI): domain Eukaryota; kingdom Metazoa; phylum Chordata; class Actinopteri; order Osteoglossiformes; family Mormyridae; genus Mormyrops; species Mormyrops attenuatus. The sequence continues at coordinate 8,529,451 of JAODKC010000130.1, forward strand.
AGGGAACGGAACATCATTTCATAATTTCATTAGTCATAATTTCTTTGGATGCTCATGTTACAGTATTACAGAGCTGTTTCAAAGTTAAAAACAAACTGCCCCAACACCAGTGACCATAATGGACCTAATGGACGGGTCCTAATGGAAGGAATGCTGCTATGAAAACAGCATCTCCTGGTTTTAATTGGTATGGAGGTTTGTTTTTTAATGAAATACCTCAAGATTTTGTTACCAGGCTTCCATTCCAACAACAGACCCTTATCAAAGGAGGAATTTCAGAGTAGCTAGGAGATATGACAGCGGTGTAGATCATCCCCTGAGGCCGCAAACCATGAGTACTATACCGTGCTTCTTCTTCACATCATGTCAGTTCTTATTCTTAGCCCTTGTCCACAAGATATTTAATACCCAAGAAGCCCTGTAGGACACGTACAGAAATAGCTACTGTTTAGGTGCAGGACAATCTGAAATAAGGTTCCTACCACAGAGAAATACGGGTGGAATATCATCTAGACACTTTGAGTCAGAACAGAGTTGAATATGTTTTTCACACTTTTCCCCCATTTTTATAGGATAAAAACCAGATGGTAGGATTGTTAAGGAACTGGGTGTCTGGCTGAAAAAATATGGGTTTGAGTCTCAAAGGCAGCTGCGGAAATCACAAGTTAATTTTCTTGTGATCTTGAGACAAAGTTATAATCTCTAGAGTAGAAGAAAATTAACTCTTTTGTTATCTCAAGATCACAACTTATTTTCACTTGTGATGTTGTGCCATGTTTATCAGCTTAGTTGGCTATACATTGTCTTCATAGACCAACACATTTCACTTTACTTTGATCTTGCAGAAATAGCAGTACGTCTGTCAGGGCCATACAATGGTCATATTAGTGTTTGTCACTTGAGAAAATTGAGGACTAGGTCACAGCAATTCATTTGTGGACAAATATTCCTGGACAAAATAAAATAACATGATGTGAAGATTGGAAATGCATGGGCCTTGATTTTGATTAGATGATGAAATCATATTGTACTTGCGGCCCAGTGAATTGAACTCTCAGTTGGTGATTCTCAGTTTTGATTGGGACAAACTGATGAAGAACTACTTCGTTAGGAATCTGCCCTCTCATTAACAGATGAACCAGAATCAGTATTCTTCATTGTCATTGCATGATTATGCATACAATGAAAAAATGTTTGTCTTCTCCTGTGGAGTCAGTTCTGGAAGTTCCAGAAATGAGAGATGAATTAAACTACACTGAATATATTTACTAAAAGTGTAGAGAGCTCCAGGTATATGAAAATTTCACAGAGTACAGAGATTATACAGTATGTTTTTTTTATTAAAACCCCCTAGGTTTTGGTAGACTGAAGTGTTTTTCCTAGTGTAAAGCAGACCAGAAGAAGACGTCATACAATATTTAAACACCGGACCCTTTGAAGTCAGGTTAGTGAAACTGCCACAGTGCAGACCTTGTATAGAGATGGCAGCTCAGCTCAGCCTTGAATATATGCAAATGTCATTGAGGCAAAGAAGCATGAGGTGAGGAAACTACAAACATTCAGATTACAAGTCAAAGACATTTATTCTGCCTGCATCTTAATAAATGGACCTCAGATTGAGTGATTCATTCCAGTCTACATCAGACTCAGTAATTTGTTATCTGCCTGTACCTTTCTCAGATGAAGTGTGCCATGCAAGTCATAAAACATATCCATCTTTTATTATTTTTCTTTTCTCTGAAAAAAAATCACATATGTTGTCAGAAAGCCCTCATTAAAGAACCGTCCATGTGCATCATCAATTCGGCAAGAATTTGACAAAAAAGTTTTTTGAAAAATGAAGTGGACAGGCATTCTGAAACGGACTAATCAATCTCAACGTGCGGTGGGAGAAAAGAGTCGGAGTCCCGTATGTTCTGGCTTTAAGAGCTTTCAGAATGTTTATAGTATTCATTTTGAGATGAAACAGAGCGTCATGATTGCCTGAAAAATGTCTCAAAAATGCACGCTTTGTGAAAGGCAGAAAACCCCTAAACTGCTAGTATTGAAAAAACACAAAATAGCAAAATTTGCAGTTAAACAAAGTACTCCTTGACCCCTTTAAAAAATATGTCTTAGTAAAATTTCTGGAAAACTACGTTCATAAATGACAAATATAGCTGGTAACGATAATTCAAGGTCAGTCCAAGACTGGGAAACAGGGAAAACAAAAAATGAATTTCTTGTAAATATTTTATTATGAATCAAGGGCAGTTTGGAAGAGGTCTGATGAACCATGCAATGGAAGCTTAATAAAAGGGGATCATGCAGAACTCTGTTGGATACCTGAGTCAACCAATCTTGGCACAAAACTATTAACACTGAGCCCTTGGTTTGGCCAGCATCTGTCCACCTCAGGGTGCCTTTAGCTTTGGGAGTGAATAAAGATAGAGGCTTTAACCAGAAATTCAAATATAACGTTTGAATCTCACACCTGAGCAGGTACATTGCTCCATAAATCATAATGCGGTAGCAATGTAGTACAAAATTCTGCAGCTCTGTACAGTAGATATGGGGGTAACGGTGATAAATCACTCTTTATCAAGTGTGCAGGGATAAATGAGAAAAGAGACAGAAGCCACTATGGAGATCTGCACTGTAAACAGCTGATAGGCCCTCTCAGAGGAAGACGACGTACACGGCCATATGGGTACAGGTGCCGCTGTCACACAGGAACCATTGTGGCATCAATATGTGGTTTGTCACTGCCGAAAAACCGGCCATTAGGATTCCGGTGGCCTCAGGTTCACCGTCGATTATCATTAAACCGGCGATTTTGAAGCAGCGTGAAAGTGGCGCATAAAAAGAAAAGAGACGCTGTGGAGGATAGTGGCCTGAGAATGGAACTTCTCCGCTGAGGCATCACACTGTTGGTCCATATCGCATCATTTCCCAGCAGACAGCTGGGGCAGGTATCCCGCACTGTCAGAGAACTGGACCCCCGGCACATGAGTCAATTATTGGCCAGGGAATTATCTTCCTGCTTATTCTGTTGGTTTCCCCTGGTTGCAGTTCTCTCGTGTGACCTTTACCCTGTGTATGCGGCGTTGTGTGAGCTAATTAGTCAGTGTCAGCTCGAGTTCTTTCCTGATGGCTTCCAGTACCTGTCTGCCAGGTAGTTACCTTTGAAATGGAATGATGATTTTTTTTTTTTGCAGTCAGTCCAAGTATGAGTACAAGTACATGAGAATTATTTCATTTTCAGATATCAGGTGAGAATGGAGCACAAACTCAGACATTTATCCAGCACCAATGAAGCAGTTTTCAGGAGGTTAAGAGTCTTGCTCAGTGGTGACGTGACTAGGATTTGACCCAGTGACGTCTCAGGTACAGAGGTTTAACTCCTGGAGCCATTCACAAATCTGTTGTAGATGACGCTGATAAAGCAACACCTCCTAATGGGAAAACTGAGGATGGTATCACAGTCTAGGGAGTTTTTCTGAGAGAAGCCATACTTCAGAAAGTGTACTTCCTCCCTGGAGGGTTACTCAGGAAGCTTAAATGAATCTTCGACTGGAAATCCTCCTTTTGACCCAATTTGGCAATGAACTACATCTTCAAGGGCACCTGCTACATAGTTTTCTGGATTCTTTCCACTGCAGATCAGCCTCCCTGCTGATATTAGATACACTCCAGTTGGTGCCCAAAGATAACCGCCCTTTCTGAGGATATCTTTACCTATGAAATTGCGTGGCTGGGGATGAGACAGAGGAGTGGGATTGGATGAGTGTGTGCAGAAGAATGGAATTCAGAAAAATAAGGAAATACCGCCTATTAGCTCAGTAAAATGGAATAGTATTACACTTTGTCACGACCTTGGCTTTCAGGTAACTGTGTCTTTGTTGCTATAATCTTCCTTTGCAGGCTGTGAACACCAGCTTGCAGACCTGTATGGCCATCACCGGAGGGTTCTAGAAAGTTATCAGCGTATTGATCAAAAGAGGCCAATTCAATGATCCCATCTATGATCTCATCTGTTGAACAAGAAGAAATGTAGACTCCCATCCATGGCTCTGTCATGTTTACAATGAACATTTAAGCTAAACAAACTTTTTTTGTTTCTCCTTTTCCCACTTTGATCTAAATATATTTTGAATTAAAAGTTCAGACCATTTACAGACCTTTCAGGTTGACTGCTGGAGAACTTGAGTCTGGATCACAGTCTCCTGAGACCAATAGGTTGGGGGAAGATTAAATTTCGCTCACTATACTTATTTAATTATATACCAAATTGCTTATTGATCTTACTTGTGTCTCACTCAGACTGATTCCACAGATTTACAAAAAAATTTTAAATGTCATCCTAACTGCTGTAGGTCCAGACCCACAGCCCACATAGGAGCACCAGCTACATCTTAACCTGCTACATCTTTCATGTTTCATGCTTTCTTCATAGATTTCTTCTGTATGTTGGTTTTTGGAAATTGTGCCAACTGGGGATATGTGTTTGTCAATGGTACCAAGACATGATCAGTTATGAGTGAAGTAATATTCACTAACACTTCACAATGGTGAATCAAAGACCTGTATGGCAAGGTCTACAGAGCACCATGCTGATATCTGTGAGTGGGAACTTTTATGATGTTTGCAGAGAGATCAAATTGGGCAAATATAACAGGTAATAAATGGCCATGGGTGGTGTTTAACATATTGGTCTCTACACTTAAAACATTCTTTACTTGGGATACACTGAAGCAGCATGTTCTGCTAACCAACTAACTAGCTATGATCTGACTCTATCTGACTCTAGTTACTAGCCATTTATTTCCCTTTTTTGGAACATCTGGGGTGGGACTGGGATCCCCAAAGTGGCTTTTTGAGTGGGGCCCCCGAAACAAACCCGGCCCTGCATATCGGGGGCATGTCTGTTGGCCCATGAGCTGGCCGCACCTTTCAATGTACTACATACTCATTTCCACCATGGAGTAAACTTGAGGAAATAATTTTATATTACAGTTTTTTCCAATCATTTTAACGCGTGTCTCAATACCATGTCCACTTTTTCACAACACTTAACACATG
>JAODKC010000130.1:8553164-8585108 GCA_026777985.1 Mormyrops attenuatus
CCCCCCCCCCCCCTCCCCCGCTTCTGGGGGCCCCCCCTGGGTGCCCCCCCTTCGCCCCGGGGGGGGGCCCCGCCAGCGTCATACAATATATTGAGTTTTAGAATTCATGTTCAATGTAATTGTAGCTAGACTTGCTCAAGGCGTTAATGCTAGCTTATTCCATAAACAACATAGTTATATGCAAAATGAGGGTGGCACTAGGGGAGGCAAGAGAGTATTTTGGGGTTGCCACCCCATGCCACTACAGTAGATCCGCCCCTGCATTTACCAAGCAAAAGTCTCAGACAGGCTGAGACAGAGTAAACTTCATATTCTAAATGGCAGAAGCTGGGTTATCTAGCAGGGCTTAGTCTTTCTTTATCTCTCTCTCTTTCTTTATTTCCCACAGTCAGTTCAGAGATGACTAAAATTGAGGTTCATGGCCTTACTCAGGTGCCCATCAATAAAATTTCTCTGCCACCCGTGAACCAGCGACCTTTCAATCATGAATTTTATGCAAAATTTATATTTCTCAGGATCATCTTTTCCTCACAAGACCTTCACAGAATCACGGAAGACACACTATCAGTCAGTCCGATTATTGCCAATCTGCTGCAATTAACAAAGTTGTACTGTTTATTTTTTGTAACAACAAATGTGAACCCTCCCTCCAAACCCAGGTTATTATCGCATAATTAATGGGCCCTGCACAAAACAATTTTCAGTTTACATAACAGCTCTAGTGATGCGCCTGTCTCTTGCTATTATTCCCCATCATTAGGGTGTGCAACACACTTTCTAAATGGAGATGGTTAGCAAATATAATTGGACAAAAAATTTCCAGCCTTCATTTCTTTCCAGGCCAGTGATCAAGGGCTGGGCCACAATTAACGAGGATTCAGCAGTGCATGTCCAGAAGTAGCTAATTTTATATTTTGTTTATTTAATGAGGTGGCCTGAGAAACAATACTTAAATCAACATAAAAGCTCTTTTTTTCAGATCTTTGACAAGAGGGCTGTCTTGTCTGTTTTGTAAATAATGACTTGTGCTTTTATATACATTCTTTAAAATTTTTCATTTTGGCCTCCTTTAAAATTAATCATAAACTAGTCTTTGGTATTATCGTGGTCCTTCAACAGCCAGTAATTGATTTATATATATTGTATTACACCTTTCCATTTTTTTGTTTTTTAATTCCGCTTACCCCTAACACAGATTGTTTCTTATCAACTAACGACGGCAGACTTTGTTGGGACTCGTTTGGAAGATGATGAAGCAGCGGGATTTTTATCGACAATTTTCATCAGCTATATTTTAGCATTACTTCAGTAGTGCGGCACACAGGTCTGATGCTGCTTTAAGTAAACTGCGTCCTCAAAGTGTTAATAGAATGGGGTTACGGACGCCTTGGAATAATATCATGATTAGTGTTTTCATGTCTTGAAATGGGCCTGGAAAGGACCAGTTTTATTTTAGGACACCTGCTTTACCTTTCGGTTATTTGTTGGCGCCCGTGACCCTCGGATGCTGAGTTTCTGCTTATGTGCTATTGGGGCTACCACTGTTCAGTGCGGAAGTTTGAAAACCAGGCTAGCCTTACAGCTGTCCTCTCAGTCGAAGGTTTCTCGTCAAGGAGACGACAGAAAATACTGTAGCATTCTAGAAAATTAATTCTTTGAGCTCAATGAAACTGTGTATTTTGTGACTTGTACCCTTGAACCGTTCTTTCCCATTTTCCTTGGTCAGCCATACAAGTGGTGACGCCTCTCATCAGTCTGAGGGTGATTAGATTAGCTCTCATTAACGTGACTAATGCTGCATCCCATTTACCTTAGAGGGTGGAAGTCAGAGCTGGGAATTATGTCATACCTGAGCTAAACGCTTTGCAGTACGACAAGTCGGAAAGCCATTTAGCATTACCAGTTCTAGCCAGGTTCATTATTAGCCATTGTTAGCAATATCTATTGATACCAGCGCATTACATGGTATTTTGGACAGTACTGAGCACGACCAATATATTGAGACACAAATAAGACGTAAGTGCTAATAGTAAGTGCTATATAACTATGGCTTTCATTTCTGTTTTTGAAGAGTGCAGCCATCTTGAATTCTGAGGTATGGCTTACAGAGGTTCCTCTGACTTTCCAAATTAGAACTCCAATTTCAGGGGGCGTTCCAATTGAAATTTCCCACAAGAAACTCAAAAATTCCAACTTCCCAGTTGAAATGGAATGCATCATAAGCCATCTAGACTCACAGTCATTATATTTAACACCTCAGTTCTTGAATAAGACCTCAGTTCTTGAATAGGACTTGAATAAGGGTGATTCAATACTTCTCTTTCCAAGATAAATGTGTAATTATGAAATGTAAACAAGACACCTACTAAATATATGTAAATACCATTTTGAACAAGTTTGAAAGGTACACTTTCTGCTGTTTTACAAGCCAAGTTAATCTTCTGGTGGATCTTCTCATTTTCGATGAGTATCTGTATACCGGTAGCTGCACCAGTTGACTTGTCTAAATACAGACCAGTTAGTTGGCAAAAATCATTGTAAATGATGGATAAGATCTTCTTCGCTCAAGAAGAAATGCAGCAAAAGGAAATTCTTCCTGTATACATTCCTGGGCAAAAAATGGGCCAAAGCTTAATGTTGTGCAATTAGGGATTGGCCTATTGTTTTTACAAAGGAACAAGGATGGACAGAAACAAAATACATGTACTTGAGTAGTGTACTCACAACATTTTTCGAGTATCTATACATTACTTGAGTATTATTTTCTTGGAAGATTATTACTTTTTCTCCACTACATTTGAAAGGCAAATATTGTACTTTTGATTCCACTACATTTCAATTGTTACTCATTACAAATATTTATTTCTTAAATGCAGTAGCCCATATTGTTTTTGTGATAGGAGAAAAACCAATCACAGTAAACTACTGCTACACTGTTAGTCAAGTTGCTGTTGGGTAGTTATACAACTAGAAATGTGTATCTGGGTTGGTTGTTCTATTTTTTATTCTCTGAGGAAGTTGCATCTACAGCAATTCCACTTCCTGCCTGAAGCACACACAAACACACACAAACACACACAAGCACACACAAGCACACACAAACACACACAAGCACACACAAGCACACACAAACACACACAAACACACACAAAAGTATTGGAACACCTGGCCATCACGCCTACAAGAAATTTTATGACATCCCATTCAAAATCCATAGGCATCAATATAGAGTTGGTCCCCTCTTTGCAGTTGTAACAGCTGCCATTCTTCTGGGAAGGTTTTGGGAAGAGTGCGTCCGTGGGAATTTTTCAGGCACTGATGGGCATTTTAGATCAGGCACTGATGTTGGCCGTGAAGGCCTGGCTCACAATCTCCGTTCTAGTTCATCCCAAAGGTGTTTTAATGGGGTTAAGCTCAGGACTTCGTGTGGGCCAGTCAAGTTATTCAGTGCTGAAGCATTAAGTGTTCCCTTCACTGAAAGTAAGGGGCCTAGCCCATCCCCTGAAAAACAACCCCATACCATTATCCCTCCTCCACCAAACTTTACAGTTGACACATTGCAGTCAGTCAGGTAACGTTCTCCCTGCATCCACCAGATCCAGACTCATCCATCAGACTACCAGACAGAGAAGTGTGATTCGGCAGTCCACAGAACACCTTTCCACTGCTCCAGAGTCCAGTGGTGGCGTGCTCTATACCACTCCATCCGACGATGGGCATAATACTTGGTGATATGAGGCTTGCAAGCAGCTGCTTGGTCATGAAAGCTCATTTCATGAAGCTCTTGGCACACAGTTTATGTGCTGGGGTTAATGCCAGAGGAAGTTTGGAACTCTGCAGTTATTGAATTAACAGAGTGTTAACAACTTTTACACACTATGCGCCTCAGCACTCGGTTTCCCCCCCGCTCTGTTACTTTACGTGGTGTGCCACTTCAGGGCTGAGTTTCTGTTGTTCCTAAATGCTTCCACTTTGCAATAATGATACTTACAGTTGACCATGGAATATTTAGCAGGGAAGAAATTTCACAAACTGACTTATTGCAAAGCTGGCATCCTATGACGCTTGAAAATTTACTGACCTCAAAACTGTTTGTAAACCTGACTGCATGGCTGGGTGCTTGGTTTTATACACCTGTGGCAATGGTGTGGTCTGAATAAAACACCTGAATTCAATGATTAGGAGGTGTGTCCCAGTACTTTTGTCCATATAGTGCATATATTGTATATATATTGTGTGGTTTAAATTCTTAGGCGGTCAAAGAAAGTTATGCTTAAAAGATCAGTTGCATAGCTATTATATTATATCTGTCAAAGTCTGTCAGCCATTTCAAGACCATTCCTGAAATCACCCCAGAATTTGTAGAAAGAATCCAATGCACCATGTATCTTTCATCCACTTGCATACCTCAAATGGCAAATCAATACTTGATCGACCTTTTAAACTAATTAATTAATGAAATGAGCTGGTGGTTCTGGAACTGAAGCGATGTTCATCTAGCCATCCAACATGATATCAGTAACTGTTTGGAGAACAGAAGAAATTTTTGCTAGCATATATTGTGATAATTTGCATATGTGTTAAACTGTGTTTTTTAATAAATGTATGTAATATATACTTATTATCCATAAAAATAGCTTTAAACATCTTTTTGACTGCCTAAGGCTTTTGCATAATCTATTTATTTTTTTACTTACAGTATGGCGGTGCAGTGTTAGCAATTTGTAAGAAAGAGCTGAGCAGGAAGGCGAAGGTAGATCTATGTTCCTACACTCACCTATGGTCATGAGCTTTGGGTAGTGACCGAATGGATTAAATCACGGATACAAGCAGCAGAAAACCCCGTGACCCGGCTTTGGATAAGCAGCAGAGGATGGATGGATGGATGGATAATGGATTATTCCATATTATATACTCACTAGCACCTGATCCAAAGTTTAGTACCGCTTTGCTTGTGCCCTGTGCTGCCTGGGATGGGCTGGAGGCTGCCACATGATCATTAAAAGATGAGAATCGTGAAAAGCTTAAAATATCATAAAATAATAATCAAATCATTTCAGCTATCATAAATGCACTGGCATCATACTGTTCCTGGACAGATTAAAATGGTGCTGCATTTTTGGAGATAAAGAGGAGAAGGTCTTTTGTGCTGGAAGACTAATTCATCTCTGTGGCAATGAGGCACTTAGCCTTTAACCATCTGGTGTTTGTCTTCGCCGGAGCCCAGCTGTTGACACGTATGAACCCCAGTAAAATAAGCTGAATTGTAAACAATTAGGCTTTGATTTATATTGCAGTCTTAAAAATCAAAACAGTGATAATCGTGATAAAGTTCTGACTGCGCCGTTATATTTAATGCAATCTCACATACATTGGGCTTTTCGAATTTTTACGGGCACAGGTTGATGTTGACCAGAATCTTGTTAGAATTTTGCCTTAGAACTCTGTTAGAATTTAACCTTTCCGATCCCAAGTGAAAGACTTTGATTCACTTCATCGTCTGCTGAGTATTTCAGCTTCTTTTTCTTTTCAGGAAACACATTGCTTCTACATGCTTTGTGCAAGATGAACCAATTCTTACTTTTGTAGAGGTACTCTGTTATTGAACAGGCCCCTGTGTCTGTGATTGAAAAGTCACTGGTTCACCTTCCAGGGCAGCAAAGTGATGTCTCCACTGGGCCACTGGGCAAGGCCCTTAACCCCCAATTGCTCCAGGGACCGGTTGATGCTACTACTTTCTCAACTGTAGGGGGCTTTGGATAAAAGCATCTGATAAGCAAATTTACAAAACCCTCTCCTGTAATTCATTTGGTGAGTTTTACTGTTTCGGTTATCTTTTCCCTTATATGGTATGTATTCATAGTTATTTGGATGATTGTTTATGTTTGACCGCTGATGTTTATTTAACATCTTCCACACTGGCACAGACTGAGGCAGCTACATTAGCTACAGAAGGCAACATTTTAGGGAAGGAGATCTTATTACGGCAAAATGATGGTGGGCAGAATATTAATATGGCCTTAATAGAGAATATCCACACGAGACACATCCCTGGGTATGTATGTACTGTAATCTGGGTAGGTATTATTTCACTGAAAATATGCTAAAGATATGCTAAAGTCATTAGCACGTGCCTATCCAAAATCCACCAGGTCTCCATCTCCTAAGCAGCGTGACCAGTGAAGTGGATTCGGAGGCCCACCTGTGGCTTTTCACATTGAATCCGAAGCGCACTTAATGTAGGAGCAAGATCATACTCTGCTGGAAAGTTATCAAACTCATTTTCACGAAGCTTTATTGATGTGTCACAGTGCATTGTGGGTCCATGGCTTGAAGCCGGACTGTGGGGTAGAAGGAGCCAGCATGAGGCCCATTGAAAGTTGGGGTTGCATCTTTCCCATAAAGGAGTACATGTAGTAATCATTCATAGATGCAAAAATGACAGATGGTGTAAAGAGTAAATAAGGGCTACTCTGCAAGCACTTTTCAGACAGCTCAAATAAGATGGATAATGGAATGGTGCAATTAATGTTTGCTCGATGGTCAATACAACAAACGGCAATTTGTTTGAAGGTAATCAGGCTGGTAGTAAACAAAATCAAAGTCATTCTGAAAAAAAGCTAAAAATCCACAACCCCAAACTCCTCCCCTCCCCCAATAAAGAGAAAACAGCACTTCCATCCCAGGGAGCAAGCCTCCATCTCTCTGAGCTCTGAAACCCTAAAAGATGGTCCTCTTGAAGTACTAATGAAGTTGCTCCAATCAGGATTACCTACAGTGTTCATGAGTATGTGGCTAATCAATCGCCATGGAGACGCAATAGCTCACCCAAGACGAGCCAGATGCCGCGGTTATCGTAAGCAGCAGCAAAGTAAAAATAATAATAACAATAATGAAGATGCATAAACAGAATCATACTGTAATGTTAATCTTCAGCTACAAAGTCCGTGAACTAAGAGCACTTCAGAAATAATAACAAAAAATAAAGTATAGTAAGCATACTGAGAAAAAAATAGCCTTCAAACAAATGTCTGTGGCAAAAACGGAGTCACCACGTAGCATGAGAGAGGCTCCTCCTTGCAATGACACCCATGACAGTGATGGATGAGGCTCCGTTCTCTGTTGCTATCTTTTGCTTTAATGCAATGCTCAAACGCGAGCTTCTCCTCTGTCTTGCCGGTCTTCCCGCACCAGGAGATCTGCTTTTTTTTACATTCCCGCTGTGTGTGTCGGGGATAGAGTGACAGGTGGCCACGGGACGATGCCTTCAGAGGTGTCGGAAAGCACCGAAGTGGAGACGTGGGCTCTGGTTCAACCCTGTGGCCCAGCAGGCTAACGGACCTCAGAGCCAATGCTGGGCACCAGGAGGTGCAGTGGCTAATCAACGCCCTTGTAAAAGGGAAGAGCTGTTATTACCTTCAGCAGGGCTCTTAATCTAGGGGGCTGTAGCAAAAAAATCTTCAGCTGAATAATTAAATACTGCTTTAAGCTGCCAGTGTTACTTGGGAAATAGGCCATATATACATCTGTCCATCCCCCGGCCCCGTATCCAGTGCTTAGTCATGGGGGGGGGGGGCGGGGCAGTGCCAATATTGGCAATAAAGCCAATGTGAGAACAGAAGTCATACAGCGGTTGACAAATGTGTGGAAAGATGTCATGCATGCCTGTGTGCTTCTCATGAGCCTATTTAGGAGAGCGGCAGCCTAGGGAGAAAGACAGGGATACACATCAGACAGGATGCCAGTCTAAACAGGGCAGATACGGGCAGTCCCCGGGATAAGAATATCCGATTTATGGGCAGTTCATACTTATGAACAGGCTGCCATCGAGCCTACTAAATGAAAACCCTAAACCCCACGGACATGAGACAAGAACAGAAATCTCATTCATGCTATAACTATAGTAACTGAGGAGGTGTATCAGGTCAGAGTTTACTCAAGAGTCCTTGGGTAACACAAGTGTCTACAATGATTAAGAACTCAATTAGCTGGACCTTTTCCCATATTTGCATTTAAATGAAATAGGATGGTGAGTGTAACCCTGAAGAAGGTGCTTAATTTCGATGGCCTCAGCAAAGTTAAGGAAAAAAACTAAAAAACAGTTTAAAGGAGCACTTACTGGAACAATAATGGCCGGGTAACTGAATATAAGTATGTGCAAAATTTGCTGAATGTCACAAATCAAAAAAAATAATAAAAGCATAACTCTACAAATGACATTTATCTATTCATATGGGCAAGTGTCATGATTGCTGCCATATCCTCCTGAGACCCAAGGAAAAAAAGTGTCTTTCAATTTCAGGTTATTTGTGAGGAGGAAATAAAACATCTTACAATTTAGATTTTTTCAAATTTATTTTTATTTTTAATTTCACAGCACGTCCTCTTTAGAGTACAACGGGAATAAATAAGTTTTCTTACATCAGTGAAAAGATAGATGCAAAAACAAAATGTCCACTACAGAGGACACAAATTAATGGCCCGGGTCTCAGGAGGATATATGTGGGTTTAAATCCCGAGGCTGGTGGTCTAATGGCATTGCTATGGGGACCTTGGGCATGGCCCTCAACTCTAACTGATGAAGGGACGCATGGAAAAAACAAAGGCTTATCTATGTCTGATTAAAGTAACTCTGTAACTCTTTAAAGTAAGTGAGCATGGGAGGGAGGAATAAGGTCACTGTTTAGGGATGGGAGTGAGGATGGGGTTAGCAAACCTGCTGGGGAGGAACGATAACGAAACACAGAGATGTCAGGACATGGAAGGCTGGTGGGGGAGGGCTCAGTCAAGCCCCGGGGATGCAGCACATTAGAGGAGAGGAAACTCAGTCTTACATGAAGACTGGGAAGAAGAAACAGGAGAAGAGAGAGGAGGCTCATTGCCCATCACCCGACTCGGCTCTGTCATTTCCATTAATTTATTTAGCAGAAACTTTTATCCAAACTGACGTACAATTGAGAAAGCAGCGTCAGACTTCTGATTAATGCCTAACAATGAGCCACACAGCACCCCCAAGAACTTGCCATTTAGCAAAGTTTTGGTTACAAGTTTCTTGAGTTTGCCATGATGAAAGAGCCTGAAAAATGGATGTAAGCCATGTAAAGTGGATGGAGGAAGAGCGGATGTGATGTACAGTCCGTTGACAGGAGAGCACTTGTGATAGATAATCCCGAAACACCAAAGCTGAAGGTCTTGTTGATGTCTACGCCGATTTAAACAAGGTCAAAGCTCACTGTGTTTGATGATAAGATTCATCATCAACCTGGCCAATCAATACGTTAAAATCTTTCTCAGTTGCAATACAAACTACACTTTGTGACATGGAGCTATAGGCCAGAAGGTAGTCTGGGCCAAAATGACAATTTGTTCACTTCCCATCTCTTCTGGGCAGAGGTATAGATCTCCAACCCTGCTGAGTTACAGACTGCAAGCAAAGGTAGATGAAGGACAGATATAGAGCTTTAAGTGTATATGAATGTTTACTATACCAGCATAGCTACATTAGCATAGCAAGCTGCAAAATGCAAAACTGCAACGAATAGTCAGTAAGGGAAATGGAACACATTCAGGGGATAGGTGACCTTTGGCCTGCCTTTTAACTATAAACAGGAGATACGATTTGCTTTAATAGGCATTGTAAAACGTTCAATAAACACCTTTTATGGGATCTGAAAGAGAGGGAAGCGTGAAGGTGCTGCCGCATCGGGCAGGAAGTTAGCCTCAGCTTCACAGCATCTTTCACTAAAAACGGCACCTTCTCAACCGAAATAGAAACAAAAACAGGACGCTCTGCTTTGTCCCTGCTTTTTCATTCTACTGCTTCCGGTCACACGCAGGACGGAGCCTTTTTTGGCACAATACAAAACCACTGACTCTTCAGGGCGCTCGATGTGGAAAGCCAGGCGAAAAAAGGCGTCAGTGCTTAAGAGCCTGCCGGCCTGCACTTTTCAGAATGCGCTGAAAGGCCGGGGATGTAGCTGTTAGTCCAGGAAGCACTTTAGTGAAAACATGAGGGAGTCGAGTGCACGCCAGCAGCACTAGCTGGCTAGAAAACTGCTTCTCTCGCATTCAGCGAAACAAGGTAATTACTGCTGTGACTCAGAGCCCGTCTCTGTTTTCTGCCCTCCGGACACACTGTTTTCTGCCCTTGCTGCCCCTCGCTCAGTCTCTCCCTGGATAAATGGGGCTTTATTACCACCAGGAATAGCATTTATTTTCCCTTAGCATACAAATGTACAGAAATTTCCAGTAAATTTCTTCAAGACATACGTAAAAGCATTATATATAAAAATACAGCATGGAAAACCATGTATGATCCATTTTTGCAGAGCGGTGTTGGATAAGGCAGCACGGACATGTCCCCCGGCAGCGACAGCAGTCTCACTTTTAGAAACTGGACTTAGTAGGCGTGGATTGTGGAGCCATTAGGGGGTGATTTGAGCCGGACCCCGTATGGTGAGGATTCCGTTCGGACAGGGAAGCCATTATGGATGGTCTCCACTGGCATCAGACTGTGAAGGGAGTTTTGCGGTGAATTTTCCTGGAAATGGCAAATTCCCCATCTCTGCCTGGTAACAACTTTGCATAAACCAGGGAGGTAGAGATTACTAACAACTTATGTGCGTAATTCATACAAATGACCAGATATGACTCATAACAGCATCCTAGTGCATTCTGGAACAAATTCTATGATAGGTGAAAATAGTGTCATTTGCTGCATTAAACAGAATGAAAAAGGGAAAGATTCTGACAGGGATGGTTAATTTACAAGGCCAGTAAGCAAACCTTGACAGAAGTGACAAATCAGGCTGTCATTTTATATTCTGTTCCAGTGCTTAACTGGACACCAGGGTGCCCCACTTAAAACTAAACATACCGAAGTATATTTTCTATGTGCAGTATGTGGAGTGTAAAATACCATGTCCATTTTCTTAGTCACATCTCAAACCGCAGCTCTTATGCTATTCTGCTCTTGGCATAAAATGAAAATATGTCAGCTTGTATTTAATCCCAATTCACTTTAAAATCAATTTCAGATATAATTGGTTTGGTGAATTTGCACTTTTGTCCCCTTTATTCAGTCTTGAATAACATGTTCTTCTGACGTTGTAAGCCGCCTTTTCAAAGTGCTATATTTTTGAAAAACTGAACAACATTTCGATGCTGATATTTAGCAACAGCACATTTAAGCATATTGTTTGTCTTATAATCTGATGGGGTTATTTAACAATCAAAGAGGATGAAGACAGAATGCATAAGAATAAAAACGGGGCTTATTGTAATATAAACAAAATAGAACAACAGGAAAAGGATAGATTTAACATAAAGGATGATTTTATACAGAAAAAATAAGATGTTGCGATGAATAGAACAGGATGATGGAAGACAAACAACCAAATGAAATGAACAATGGACAACAGCACCAGCCCTTCCTCTGAGCTCCGTGGGGGGTTTCCCTTTCTGTCTCGCAGGGGCTCCTCTGCTGGCGCCGGTTTTATCCCTGGATCAATCACCTGCTAATAAGTTTGGCGGTTCAGGCTTTGGTGTGTCCTGATAGGAAATTGAGTACTAGGGTAGAAATAATTTCCTGAATCACTCCTCTCAGTCGCGCACAAGCTTTTAAGCCCCTTTCAGTTTCCTGATAGCAACAGTGGTGATTCCCACTGAGTGAAAAGGACCTCAGTCAATTTAACAACATTTTCATAGTTCAGAGAAACACAGTCGTCACCACCTCCAGGCTGCAAGCTCATCAAAGACCTTCTCCATCTCCTTAATCTGCCCATCAGTCAGTGTACCTTCAAACAGAAATTGTATGGAGGCCATCTTTATTACGCTCCCTCTTCTAATTATGCCCATCAGATTAAAAATATATTATTAAGAATTATGTAACCATTCCTATGTGTTTGAAAGTTAATCAACTGCAGTAGTAGCAATAATGGACATCGATTGAGAGTAATTGATACACTCACCACTTTAGAGCATCAACTTAGTGTATACAGAGCATATAAACAGAGGTGGACATTTCAGGTCCAGAAAATAAAAATCGAAACCAGGATTTTGTTTCAACCAACCAGTTGAGAATAAAGAGTCACAGCCACAGAGGACTGAAATGTCCACCTCTGCATATAAATACAAGAGAAAATAATTATGAGCATAGGTCAGTATAGACCCCATCCAGACAGAGATAAGGACGTGCTCTATGTGCTTAATATGAGAGGACCGACTTCTCAGACAGCCAGGGCTACCTATAAAAAATGTGTTCTAGTTATCGGGCTAAATGCCATTGCTTCATCTTGATAAAGTAACATTGAGAGCATTGATTAGCAGACTAGAAAACTAAGGCATATAAAACCATAACATTTGATGTAAATCATTTAACAAAACCTTAGGGATCTAAGAAGTGTTAACGGAGGGTTACGAAATATCCATTAAAAAGAAAATATTAGTTATGATAAACGTAATAGAAATATATGACTTTCAAAACCTGGAAAATCTATCAGAAAATAAATAGATATGGAGGATGTAAGGAAACTTTTGTATAAAATATATACCTCTATGGGTCACTCAAATGACAGATGTCAACAAAATAGCTGAATCGGAACCTGAAAAAAAATAATAATACGGGTTAAACAAGTTTACTGCTGCGAGAATCTAGCTGGGCTTCTGCTCCCTGCTGATGCAGTCTCAGTTTAAGTCTAAAACCAAAGATGTATGAAAAATACAAACTGTAAAAAAACACATGTTATTAATCAGTTAATGCATAGTTGAGTATTGTCTGCTAACTGTGGTGTGAAACTATGCAATAATCTGTCATTTTGTTTATGAAGTCACAGGGTGTCTTACCAACCCAGCAGTCTGAAAAACCTCCAGCTGTCATTATCAGTGCTCGCCTCATCCTGTCCCACATGTCTTGTCCCCATTTGGCCAGTAGGTGTCACTGGCCATCCTGTTCCCTCCTCTGTCTTGTAGCCCCTCAGTATCTAGTGTGTTTCTCTACTCAACGGGCCACTGTGTGACTTAATGGGCTAAGCGATCAGCCACTATCCAGACTCCCTTTTGTTGTGGGTGTGAGCTGAGAGAGAGAACCCTTACTTCCTGGTCCTGTTGCTCATGTTCCATGTCCTGTCCCCAATTTGTGTTCACTATTCTGGTGGTCTTGTCTCAGCTCCTTATGTTACAGCTGGTTTTGAATTCCCTGTCTGCATTTTGTGGTCCTGACAGTGCCCTTGCTTGTGCGGTGTTGTATGTTTGGTGGGGGGTACTGTCAGGATGGATGCTTGTCTAGCCCTGTTCCATGTGTATTGTCCCCATTTGCCCAGTAGGTGCCGCTGGCCAACCTGTTCCCTCCTCTGACTCATAGCCCCTCAGTACCCAGTGTATTTCGGTATGCCAAGCCAGAGGCCAGTCCCGACTAGTTGTTTTTCTTCTGTATTTAAACTTTTATTTTATGCTTGGTTTATTACAGTCCTTTGTGTTTACTCCCTGCTCCCTGGATGTATTATGTTTTGTTTTCCTTGTTTTAGTTTCCCTTGGTGTTTGAACCTGCTGTAATTGACTTCACCTACTCCTCATTGCCCCTAATTGTGTGTAGCCCACGTCTGCCTTTTGTTAGTCCTTGTTTTCAGTGTATTTAAGTGTCTGGCTTTGTTCTATTACTCAGTCAGTCATTGTACTTGTTGCTGCGTGTTTTAGCTGTGGATGGTTCCCAGTCTTGCTCCCTGTGTTGCTCTGTTTCCTAGTTGTGTTACTTTGTGGTTGCTTTTATTTATTTCTTACTTTTCCTGTTTTGTTCTTGACGCCTCGTGGTCCCTTTATTTTCTGCTTCCCCCTTTTTGTGTTCTGTTTTGTTAATAAACCCTGTTTGTTGTGAGCCGCTGTGTGAACCATCCCTCTTTTCCCTCCTTCGTCATGCCCCGCCGTAACACCTGCAGCCTCCAGCCACCCATTACCCAAAAGTCTGTAAAAACTTTTATGACAAATAAAACAACCGCAGAAAAAAATATCTCACGCATATTATCAGCTATCCTTTCCTAAAACTTTCCTAAAACTGCTCACTTTTTGATTAGTTTGATACTCTTCAAATGGTGCGACCAGTCTATCATACAGTACAAGGACAACACATTCCGGCACTCGAAACAGAGTGCCGGAATTAGCTAGACTCAAGATAATATGTGTCCCTAGGCTGCACTCTGACATTGCTCATCTGTCAGACTTTTGTGGGAATAGGGAGAATTACAAATAATCCACTAGATTTAACTAGATGTCCATCTTACCGGACTAGATTTTTGCAGACCTAATTCTTATACATTTACCAGAGTAAAACTCCATTTGTCAGCTATCTATAAACGTCATCTTTATTAATTTCCACAAATTATTGGTGTATTTATTTTATACATGAAGATGCAGGTAGTAAGGGGCAGGATCATTGTTTCTTGCGCCCCATTTAGGCCCCCCATACACCCCTAAGGTGATGATCGTTTGTGGCCAATAAGAAATCCCCCCCTACAAAGCTGTGCGTTTGAACCTTCTCTGTGCACGGGTATAGTCTGCATGTTCTTGTCGTGTCATATTGGGTTTCCTCTGGGTACCCTCACAGCCCGAAAACATGCAGTCAGGCTGATTGGCGTCCCTACATTACACATAGTGTGTAATTATGTGTGTGCGGACCTGCCCAGAGATGGACTGACATCCCGTCCAGGGTGGACCCCAGCCTTGTACCCTGTGCTGCTTAGGATAGGCTCAAGATCCCCTGTGATCCTGACCAGGATAAGAATTTAGAATATGGATAGAGAAAAGTGCCAGACCTTCTGATTTGCCAACCATTCCCAATAAAGGCAACTAAATCTATCCAGAATGCTGTTATAATCCAAACGAATTCAAAAGTTTTATCATAAATGTTTACAGGAAGTGCTTGCTCCACTGGCAGCACCCAGATGGCAATGCTGGATGAGCTGCATAGGGGCCGACCCCTTTACTTCATTCCTTCCACACTTACAGTATAGAAGTTCCATCCCAGTATAATCAGCATGAGCTTGAACAGAACAGGTGATCATAAAAATGCACATTCAACAGCAACATTATCGGTCCAGTACCATTCAAGACACCTTATTGTATATGCAAGTCAAAAACAGACTAGCAATACAGTATGTATTAAAGAACAGACATTAAATAAATGAAAAGTGTAAATTTACTCTCAAGTGTATGTCGCTGTATTCCGTGTAACCCAGATTTTTTTTTGCCTAAGTTCAGATTTACGTAAGTCGATGGCTGCCTGTATCGTATATGTACACTAGATGAAATTTAGCCATGGGGTCAGTGCTGGATACCACACTGATTTAAATCCCTTTATAACAACAGTAGTAGATGTGATTTATTGCCATGACTACGCTGCTCACCCAGTCATTGGCCCCTCTAGTACTAGCAAGAATTTCCCCTTAGGACCCCCTTTGGATACCAAGGTCCTGTGAGTTGTAGTGACAGCGTTCAGAGTTTTTTTTTTAAAGATGAGAAAACTATGACCAAGAGGTTTCTTATGGCTAGAACTGCTGTTATTTTACTTTTGTGAAATGAGTGTCTGTGTTTCTCCGAAGTCATTTTCTTTGTGTCACTTATCTCCATACAGCCAATTCCATTTTCTTAACCAGGAAATTCTCAAGACTACCCTCTCAGCCTTCGACTGTAAGTCTTATGAAAACAGAATTGACAGAAAAATGCAGGCAAAAACACTGCAGAGCACACTTAGTCTGTGGAGACAATGAAATGTGTCTGTTAATTCACTTTTCTGAATGAGAAGGGGGCATCTGGAGAGTTCTTGGTGAAGCACATGCTAAGGTCCTTGTGATGCTACAGCTAGCAGCTGCCCTGAACTCCCCCCTGGCCGAGGTTCAAAAAGCCTCCGTCATTTACTGAAACATTTGTTCTCTTTCTCTCACTTTTTCTCAGTTATTCCACACAAGAACCTCAGTGCATAACTACTCTAGGGCTGTAATTATAAGAATGCCCAAAGGCTTTTTGACCCTCTGATTCGTAATTGTTGCAGAATTTAAATGCCTCGCATGAAGTAAATATTTAGTTTTAATATATTTCACGTCGCTTGATCTCTTTACAGGGCTTACCTGAGAATGCTCTGTCTCTTCAAATTGTATTTTAACCCATCTAGTATCCTATTCCTCGGCAAACATGTCACCGATTTAATGGCAGCAGTGTTTGTTTTAGACAGAAATGCCACTTTGCTGTTTCTGTGTGTTGCACGGCATGAATTTACAGATTTATGAAGACTTCAGCCTCCAAAGAACTGACATAGGGGTCAGGGTTATTGACTACTTTAAAGAAACGGGAAAAAAGCACAAAGAGATGCACATACACGCACACAGACGGACAGACAGGCCAACAGAGAGACAGAGGCTCACCTACACAGATCCTTTGATCTCAGTGTCACCCTCTGATGCTCCAGTCAAATCAATGTGCCAGACCATTCAGTCTCTCTGTTGCCGTGAGATTGGGCCAGGTAAGTTTCCAGAAAAGACAAAGGACCATTCATCTACCAGCCTCTGGATCAAAGCGAGACAAAGCGAAAGCAGCTGTTAAGCTGAGACGGTGCCCCCTCAGAAGATGGCACCCTAGGCGGCCCCAGTGTCACTTAATGGGCTGGCCAGCACTGCTCTGGTCTCATCCTGAAACAAAAAAAGGGCCCATGATCAGAGAGACCTGGCCCACTCAAACTCCTGAACCTTCCTTGGGATGTATCTCTAATAAATCCACTGTCCATACACATACATATCTGTACCATTCATGAATGTAACACTTCTAATGCATTCTCGTCTATTTGAGTTCCTAATGGCCATTGTGTTTTCTTCTTTTCATAACATAAGACGATAGGTTTAGAAAGAGAACAGAAAATCCACCCCTCCACGCACATCCATCCTTCAGGCACTTTTGCAGTATAGGCTCATGGGGGCCCTGGAGCTGGGGTACACACCGGATAGGATGCCAGCCCATCGTAGTCCACACACACTATGTGGTTCAAATCCCACCCCCTAGTGGTACAAGGTAATAGTGCATGCCACTTAACCATCTGCATCAACCTCTAATAACACAGTGAGTTTCAGTCCAGCCCCGCAAAGCATGCGACAGATGGGTACGATGTGATTAAATCTTATACCGTCTGAATGAAATCTCAAACATTCAATAACACTTTAACCTCCAGAAGAAACTACATCAGCACAGAAGCAGACTCAGAAAGATCTTTATTGGTCAAGTTTGTTAAACATACCAACAAGATGCCTTGATGGACGTGCCCAGGTATAGCATATTTAGTATATACAAATGAAACTTTACACATACATTTTACACTAGACTGTCTACCTACAGCAAGAAACATCACGTGATGTAAAGAAGACTGAAGTACATAAATAAATTGTGAAATTAAGTAAACTGGGGTGATGTTAGGAAGTGCAGGAACCTTTTACTCCAATAGATTTTCCTGGCCTGAGTCTGGGGGCTTTTCACCACTGTGGGAGAGACCTGGTTGTAGCCTCAAAGCACTTTGACAGACCCTCAGACCTTATAAATGGAAAATGCAGGCTAATACAAGCCTGGTAAGATACTATTTTTAGCATCACTTCATGTGACAAATAGAGTCAATATATACTTCAATTAAACAGAATCCAAGTAATTGATTCCATGCTCACATACACAGAAAGACAGACACTCGTGCAAAAAGACACTAATACAGACTCGATCGGTTAACGAGTACGCCTGAACTCTGATTAAAGAGTAAACATAAAACGGGCGTCAGTCACTGAGCGCCATCCTTCCGCAGCTACCTTCTTTAGTGACAGAAGCAGCATCAATTATGACACTATGCCTCAGGAGGGTCATCGATCGTAGCCTTAGAAGTGAATGACTTTGTAAAGCTTACAGACAAGCGTTTTTAGCCTTTCTTAACCCAGGAACCTCCAAGTGAAAATACACAAGAGTCAGGAAACCACTTACCATAAATCACCTAGATAACTAAGAACTATGGAGGGAAGCTATGTGTGTGTGTGTGTGTGTGTGTGTGTGTGTTTCGGGGGGGCGGGTGCTCAAACAGCTTGGAGGTATGGTAACCCTACAGTTAATGCTATGTTACGATCTCCACACAGTTGACACAATATACGTGTATACAAATCTTTTTCAACAAAATTTACAAAACACTACGTTTTGTTAAACTTCAAGCAAACAACACGATTCACTGTTCACACGAAAACAAAAATAAAAAGTCAAAGTGCCAATGATTTTCGGAAGGTGACGTCACTCGTGAGCAGCGAGACACACTGGGATGTGCATATCATTTAATTGCCTTGCAAACACTCTGTGATGGTGCCGTATATTTAAAAGTGGTGCCTTTTCCTTCACTTGGTACTGTGGGTCATATGGCTTGCAGCGCTAACTCTGGACAAACCGTCGATCTGCCCGGACGCCCAGACAAGGGCCCAAAAAGAGGATGTATCCGGAGAAACCCAGACATAATGTAACCCTAGCTACAGAATAGCCACAGAAACGTCGCCATTGTGAATGTCCTAATGTCGGACATAGCACAGGTGTCCTGGCTTTTCGAAAAGTAAAACAAAGTACAGTAATGTTGTTGTGTAACGTGCCATTTTTTTTTTCCAAAGTACAAAAATGATGCTTGATCACGAAACAGGTTTTGAATAGTTGAAGCACAGCCGACGTTATGAATGCACTCATTGAACCGGGCTGGCAACAGCCCCGATCAGTGTTTGCACAGACTGTGGCCTCATTAGGACACAAACAGAATAACATCTGTGGCTTTAAGGCCCTTGTCTTCTAATGTGGCCTAAATGAAGCATCTAATGTCAGTGTGTCAGTGGCTCTTTCTCTCTCTGTTTCACTTTGTGCTTCTAACATCACTCATCAGAAGACCTTTAGAGGGCCGATAAAAAGACGGCCAGCTTTTCTGGAGAGTAACCCTCTTATCAACACCCCCCAGCACCGTCATCATCATCAGCCGAGGCTTCTGTGTCCATGAAACGAGGCTCGCTATCCATTTATATGTGGTCATTTCCACGACATATTCAGGCTGGACGTGTTTCAAGGCACATGCACAGATACACTCCAGAGTGATCAGTCGCGTGCCGATGACTGATAAACTCAGAAGAGTTTTGCATGTAAAAGATGTTCTCAGTCTGCAGTAAGACTCCTATTTAAGGGGAAGAGCTGCCTGGTTTCCTGACTGACTTTTAAATTTGATTAGCTGAGTTACTTGGGAGTGTAGCTTCATCCCCATTGCATCCTATTATTACTTATTTATTGTTCACCTGTTCTTTTATTGCACCGTCTACTGTATTATTACACTGCTGGTTGTTTTATTAAGCCCTGGACCCCAGCAACCCTGCATAGGACTAGCAGGTATAGAAAGTGGATGGATGGATGGATGGATGGATGTCTTACTGTCTCCCCATGCACGTGTCCCCTCCCCTGCCATGGTGGCATAAGAATTTCACTGTTCTTCTGAAAATGTGACAATAAAAACATGTATCTTAAATATTTCATTTCATACCTCAAGTAGGATAACGTCTGTTTCACCTCAGACTTTCCGCAACCTGATCCCCTTCTTGTTCACGTACGGTTTTGTATAGCAATGTGGAACTGATAAGTATAATCATGAAGCGTTACAATGTCATCTCCATCCCCCTACCTCGCTCTTTGTATGTTTGAAAAATACGGCTTAGAGTGCTTACAATGATGTCACACATTACAAAACTGATTGAGAGCAGTGTTTACGCTACTCTGATAAAAAAAAAAACCCTTCTGTATTTGTTGCATAGCAGCTTTGTTATAACTTTGACTGTAATTGAATGTTGCCTACTGCAATGTTTTACATCAAAGGCAAATAAAAGTAATTTATATGTGCTGTACATAAAGCATGGCATATACTCCAGTACTTAGAGTGCTTTATGATATTGTGCAACTTAAATCCAAATGCTCCTAGCAGTGTTAAGTGATTTGCTTGATTTTAAGCCAAAAGAATTATGCAAAGTGAGTCATTTCATACCTGAAACATCCCTAATGTGCATGACGGACAAAGTTCTCCAAAGCCAGGAAATGAGAGACCTGTAAGCTTCCAAAACAGACAGCCATTCACTACCGCCAACATTAAATGTAGTAGGACATTAGTAGTAAAGATCTACCCTAAAAAAATTGCTTTTATGCCAAAATCAGGGTAGGAACATTTCTGTGGTGTTGGGATGAACAAGCATTTTTTATATATTCTGAAATATATTCATCTTATGACTTTTTTCTGGTTGTGCATGTGGTAAAGAGCTTTTTATGAACATAAAATCTTTTCTTCTATGATAGATGTGATTCAAATACTCAAAATGTACAAAAAAAAAGATCCCTTTGTTTCCCATGTTCCCTTTTCCCGTTCCCTGGTTGTCTCGTCTTCCCCCTCTCCCTTTCCCTTACCTTTCTGTCGATCCTCAACCCTAGACTGGGGATTGTAACACTCTATTTGAACATGCTGAAATGCAATTAATGCCATTTTCACCTGGTTTTTCATCCTGATGTGACTTCAGACACATTCCCAGAGATTCTCTGAATGGGACTGGAGAAGCTGCAGAAATGTGCTGCTTACAACGAATGCGTTCTGCTTCTTGGCATCCCTGGGGGCTGCCATAACTACAAAAATGTAAAGCACAAATGCACAAGCCTGAAAATGCTGCACGTGTTTGAAAAAGCTCTACTTAGGACAGCATAATGGTTCATCTTATCTATTTTAATGATTTGGACCAAGACATCTATGAAATGTTTAGTCAAACAATATGGCACCACTGGTGTTAAGCGTTGCTAAGCAGGTACTAGCAGATATACGTTACTCATGTACTTCAGTCTTCTTTACATGCTGGCCACTGCAGACCTGACAGACAGGGTTAGCTGTGTTTTTCCTACAGTCCAAAGGGGATACCTTCATGCCAACACCACTGGGGTCCATTGGCCCTTTTCAGCTGTCGGCTGGAAGCGGATTCTCATTTCCTGCTGATTAATGAGATTTCCTGTTAACGCCGTTTAGCATCTTGAGTTACACATGCTTCACGGATCAGCTCGCTTTACCGTCTCCAAGCCAGGACCACAGCCGTTCCTCACAGCCGATGATACTGGATAGCCAATGGTCACCCAAGGAGACAGTCACACAAGGTCACTTGCAGACACACAGATGCTTGGTTCGTCTGGGTTAGGGGTTTGATTGTGCTATTTTACAAAGGAGAAAGGGAGAAGAACAGTGATCACAACAGCTGATATGTTCTCCATGGAAACTGTCCATTGTCCCTCCTGTCCATCTAACCACTTTTGCTTGGTTACGCTGTCGCTGACTACATGACTAATCAGTCCTTCAGGTAGCTGCTGTGGTATAGAGGGACCCTTTGTTTGCATCTATTTACACCTATGATGCAGGAACTTGATGATACTCTGGAAGTAGGCAATGAGCAGGTTGATGATGAAGATGCTGATGGGCGGTACTCTTGTGGAACAGGCTATGGGTTCCTGTAGAGCAGGTCTGGGCAATTATTTTCCATTGAGGGCCAAACCAGAGCTTTACCATGTCAACAGGGATCATTTTATCATGATTGTTTTCATGTCTGAGGAAAGCTACAATAACACTTGTTAGATTTAATGATATATTTATTATTGCAAAGAAAGTTTTAGGGGCAAAAATAGAAGACCACACTGGGTGCCACTCCTGTCAGCTAAGAACTGGAAACTGACGCTACAGCGGACACAGACTCACCAAAATTTCACAATGGAAGAATGGAAAAATGTTGCCTGGTCAGATGAGTCTTCATTCCTGCTGCGACATTCAGATGGTAGGGGCAGAATTTGAAAGTATGGATCCATCCTGCCTTGGCCTAACAATGTTACAAGCTGTTAGTGATGGTGAAAATGTATGGGTGATATCTTCTTGGCACAATCTGGGCCCAAATTGGTTATTGTTGAAATGCCACAGCCTACCTGAGTATTGTTGCTGTCCATGTCCATCCCTTTATGACCACAGTGTACCCAGCTTCTAATGGCTACTTCCAGCAGGATAACATGCCATGTCACAACGCTCATCTCAGACTGGCTTGTTGAACATGACAATGAGCTCATTGTAGTCAGATGGGCTACACAGTCACCAGATCTCACCCATGGGATGTGGTGGAATGAGAGATTTGCATCACGAAAGTGCAGCCAACAAATCTGCAGCAACTGTGTGAACATGGACCAAAGTCTCTGAGGAATGTTTCAAGCACCTTGCTGAATCTGTGGCATGAAGAATTAAGGCAGTTCTGAAGGCAAAATGGGGTCCAACCTGGTACTGGCAAGGTGTACCTAATAAAGTGACCAGTGAGTGTATGTCTTCCGATACTTAAGAATATGATCTTATTTACTAGCTGTTTTTTTAAGACAGTCCTTAGCCTTCAAAGTTCTTTAAAATGTGCACTGCTGTCATCGCAGGGGGCTAAGAAGCTGATTCATGGTGGAAGTCTAATCCGGCAAAAATATAGCTTTTCTGAAATTAGATTGGGGATCAGCGCCCATTGTTGTTCTTTGAGTGAGCACAGCAACGTGAGAGCACGCTGTGCTCCTAATGGGACTGAGTCACAGGTGTGATACATCAGGTGTGATACACCATTCCCCTGTGTGTCTGTTTTGGTTTTCCTCTGCTGTTGCTGATCCTTTGACCTCTGTGGCAATGGGCTGGACATTAATCTGGAGCATTAACTCACCATGTCGGTGCAGGGCGGAATGGAGAAATCGAGCAAAATCGCCTCATTTAAAGTCTTCTGTAATTAGAGGTGCACTTAATAAAAGCTGATGCCACTCAAGAAGGTGAGGAGGAGCTCTGCTGTAAGTGGAAGATTGAATAGAAGCCACGCTCTGTTTGATCATTAGGAAAATATGATAGAGAAAGAGAAGGCGAGATCAGGACCGCAAAGCATCTGGTGCTGTTTGCGGCCGATATTGTTTCTGAGTCAGAAAGAGAGCAGTTAACGACGTCGTAATGCTGTTAACGAAATGAGCATGATGTCATCCTCGGAAGCATAGATGTCAGCTGGGTGAATCTGCACAACAAATAATGAAAAGTAGGATTACTCTGAGCCAGATGGTGACATTTTTCCTGATGCGCTGAGAGAGGAGAGCCGCCTGGTCCACACCTAAGCGATGGGAGCGGTGTTTTTGTCTCTGCGCTTAATGAGAGCGCTGCTTTTTCTTCCACTGGCTGGCATTCCATCTCCCATCATTCAGATGTCCGCGGAAACGGCCGTGCTGAAAGCACACATTTGTTAATGGAAACAGACGGCTGACTGGTGATTGGAGCGATAGCAGTCGATTTAAGCAATGTCATGAGCAAACAAAGCTCAGGCAGCCATTCGCTGTAGACGCAGGGATATCAGATTACTTTATCTGCTGCAGCCTTTGCTGTACTCGTCAGATAAGCGTTTGTTCTTGTTCATTGGCCTATTGAGAACATATTTTGATTTACTTACATGCTGTTCATTTTGTCTATAACAGGATAAAATCCATTAACAGTTACTCGATGAAATATAAACCATAACTACATCTGCCACAATCAGTTCTGTGGAACTGAAGTTGGAAGAGAATCAAGAAGGAGCTACTAATAGAATTTTCTACCGTTCTAATGAGAGTGAAATGGTGTTGTGCAAGAATGTACGGAAATTCAGTCCATGGAATGACACCTAGTGGAACAAGTACAAACCAGGTTTAAAGTGCTGAAAACCACTTATGTGGATACTATTAGGGGCACGGAAGGGGCATGGATACCCTGGCAGATTCAGGGGCCCAGCACTTTACAGGGGCCACAGTAGGGGCATGGATACCCTGGCAGATTCAGGGGCCCAGCACTTTACAGGGGCCTAGAACATGCAAGAGTATATGGGCGGAAGAAAGATTTGCATATTATGCGATTGCCCCATATCTCAAAAACGGAATGCCGAAAAGATGCGATTCATCCAGTATTTCAGTACACATGTCATGTATGGCAGATGTTACCGTGGGGGACCTGGGCAGTGGTGTGCCTCTTACTTCAGATATAACTGGGGGAGGCAAGGTGACATTTTCTCAGGGGGGCCCAGAATTCCTAGCTACACCCCTGGGTACTGTATATCCATATGGTCTTTGAAAGCCCCTGCCGGTGTGGCAGAATTTCTCAGGGACCGATTTTCCAGTGAGCTAATGCAACGGGTACTGGTACGGTGATGAGTTCATGAGCCGCGGCCTGACTCGCTGCACCAGGATGGTGTGACTTGCGATGATTTCATTCATGTACGGTTTAAATGTCAGCGGTAAGGCGACACCAGACAGGCTCAACGACACCCCCTTAGAGGCCTGTTAGATCACATTGTAATAGAGTACCCAAAGCCATCAGCACAAATGGAAATGATTATTGCTGTGTATAACCTGACCCAGATCCATCTTGGTTTATTGACCTTAGAGGACAGTCAATTGCTGCTGCTCATACTGTCTCACTCGCCATTTATGGTGAAATATGGCATTATTAGGAAAACAGCAGCAATGAGCTACAGCACGTACCTAAGTGACCCGTGGCTGGGACTCGCAGGGGGCTGGAGCCAAGAGCAAAAGAACAAGTTTGCTCCCCTCTGTCTACCTGGAGAAACTGTCTCTCCTGATTTTGTATGACCCATAAGCGGTTAAGAAGTGCCACGCCGGGGTAAAGACAGCATTTGTGCATTAGAGAAATTAACAGCTAATGTGGCCTAAAATAAGTAAATAAAGACTGATATCAGACCTGTAGTACTCGAGTTCACATGTGAATGGACTCGGCCTTGTCACACACATTTTAGATTAATTTATTCCTATTTGTTCTTCAGAAGACCCTGTTATTTCTCCATGTTTTGCTATAACGGCATCACACGCCTATGTATATTTAATTGCAGTTTTGCCACAACCAACAGCAAGAAATCCATCTCAAAAAACCCACAGATATCAGCAAAAAGTTATTTATTGACCTTTATGGTTTCCTACTACAAATTTTCCTCATTTACATAAAACAAACTAACTTCAAACATATCATAAAAGTGTGGTCACAAGGAAAATTTGCAGAAAATAGGGTTAGGGTTAGAAAATTTTAATTAACTGGACTACCATGGTATAAAGTTAATTACTAGTTACGGGAGAAACGTAATGCAAAAGTAAATCAATAAGGCATATGGTCCTGCTGACGAGGAAATCGGAAACGTAGTCGTTGTTATAGTTTTTAAAAGTTATTTTTGGATATAAGGAAAAAGTAATTAAATCAGCACCGAACATCACAAAATTCACAGTAGTGAATATGCCAGTGATCAAACGTACACATTATATTTCATTGCAATATAGATGGAAGCTTAATTTGTTACTTCGTCACATTCATATAAGAGGAGAAGCTAGGAGCCTTTCCAGATATACCTCTATGTTTCATTCTGGGCCAGGATCTCCAGCCTTCAGGATTCGCAAACACTTTACTTTCATGTCCACAGTACAAAAATTCTCTACGTTTTCGGTTCATGAGGAAAGGGTGACTTGCAGAGGGTCATGTTTTTCAATCTGTGCTTTTATATGATGCTGTTGTGTCAGACAGCAGATACGAAATACAGTATTTAGGAGAATCTTCTGCTATCCATACATTCCTTCTGATGGCTTTTAAATCCAGATTTATGTTTGTGTTATGAGTAGATGGCTTGCATTAGTCAACTGACACCAAGCCTTCCTGTAAATATGATATTTCACAGAACCGCGCACCACAGACCCAGAGCGGCATCACTGGTCATTGAGCTCTGACCCGTTTGATGGTGCTGCCAGGGATTAGCTGTTTCCCCAGTGGACGGCCTGCCCAGACCATTTCGCAGGCACCAGATGACCTTTTATGTTGTGGATTTCCTCCTAACCCTGTTTTCCTCTGTTTCTTAATCCCATCTAGCATTTAGTAACAATGCAAAAAATGCTCTATGAAAAAATATAAAGAAGGAACGACAATGGCCGATAGCATTGCCTATTTAGAGGAAATAAAAAATATGAAATACTTGTGATGTTCACACTGTATTACCGGTAACACAGCATAATGGTTTTGGTCATTGTATTCAAACACGGTATAATCGTTTGTTCCTCATTTGGGAATGAACATCCATTCAACAGTACTGTGGAACTTCATAGCAGTAAATGGAACCCTACATTTCCTCCCCACGAAACAGACGTCCAGCAGGTCTGCAAATATGACTAACAAGCATTGCAGCTGCCAGATGAATAAATTATTTTACCATTCAATGAACATAAGGCTTTTTTACATTTATTTAGCGGACGCTATTGTCCAAAGCGACAAACAAATGATGGTCAGATAGCAGGGTCAGCCGAACCCTGGAGAGACTGGAAGTCAACAGCCCAAAAGTCATGGCACTCCTTCTGCTATGGCATTCGAACTGGCGACCTTCTGATTACAAGCACAGGGTCCTAACTCACAGAGCCACAAACCTCTCCCGTTGTGTTCATGAGGGATTATTAAAATTCAGAGGTTTATCTCTAACCGGTAAACAGCCGAAAGTGTACGCAGAATTGTTTCAATATATTTTGCCTGGAATCTATAATTGTTTATCCCAGAATTCAATCAGTCAGCATGGAGTCACAAACTGCAGTCTGACTTTATGTGCAATTTACCAAATGTTTCCAAGTTCACCACAAGTCTTTTCAAACTTGTGAAAATACGTAACCAGCCTGAAACGGGAAGCCAATAGAGCCACAGTTTTTGAAATGTATTTTACTGACCACATCGAAAAGGCCTCAGGCTCCTTTAATAGTTTCCTCAGTTTGAAAGTTTTAAGTACAAATTATACTAAAGCGATCATACATGTTAATAAACCTTTGCAGAATGTGGCATTTTGTGGTCACTAAATAGCCCAGAACATTGATCCAGCAGATACCTTTTAGAATTGCAAATATAGACGTAGAAAATAATACTTATCTAATAGAAACTTAATAAAAGCCTCTTTGTAAAGGTTATACAAAAGCTTTCAAGGCAACTGCACAATATTGCGCAATATTCGGCTGAACGAACTTTTCTCTAATGGCCCTCATGTTGACATTTGTATGCGCTAGGGCAAGAGAAACACTCACCAAAAAACCCTGTGCTGCCCATAAAGGAAATTGAACTTATTAAAATACTTTGAAGGCTAACCATGATAGTTCTCCGACAACTGAATTCACAGTGCTGTCAGGTCCAATATCTCAAAAGCTGATTACGGCCAAGCGATGGAGTACAGGATAATGGAAACAGGATGGAGACATCATATCATGCTATACTGCCCTCTAGTGTAAAACATCTAAAACTGCACAGTCAGTATAGGGCTATGTCAGTGCTGACATCAAAACAAATCTGGCAGACAGGCCTAAGATTACATGGGGGGGCAGGGGGTTGGTAACACACATAGACCTGGGCTATATACTCAACCAGCTTGAATGAAAATTAATGAAACAGGATACCAATAGGGCAATATATGTGTCTGTGTGTGTGTGTGTGTGTGTGTGTGTGTGTGTGTGTGTGGTCCAGGTATACCTTACCTTGTGGGGACCAAATGTCCCCACAATGTGATGAATACCCATATTTTTTTACCTTATGGGTACCATATGGGAAAACTCTATTTTATAAAAATCCGTGACTGCAATGAAAAAACTAAAAATGCAAAAGCTCTTGTATTTTGCTTGGTTACTTATGGTTATGGTTAGGGCTGGGTAGGGATTAAGGTTGTCATAGTTAGCATTAGCATTTTTCCCACAGAAATGAATGAGCGGTCTCCATAAAGATATGATTACACGACTCTGTGTGTGTGTGTGTGTGTGTGTGTAGGTATATGACATAGGCTTATGAAATGGGCTATTAACAATAAGTCAAAGTCGGTTGTGAGATGTCACAAACACTTTCATTAAAACAATGTGGTTAAAAACAAAATGAAACTATTCAGTACAGACATTTTCCTTACTGCAAACAGAATTCTCAATATAACGACTAAAATAAATTGTGCCTATATAGTATGTGTTGCATGAATCCAGTATAACAGCCTCAACATAAACCTCTATGACATATAAACTATGTCTACCAACAGCATTTTAGTTTGTCAGTTTAGGACACTGCTCTTAAAACAGAATGTGAAAGTTAATGAACAAAAAAACTAGACTCTAAATCTAAAATCCCTCTGGCAAATTGCTTTAAAAACAGAAGCCTGGTAACTGCTGAAACTGATAATGGGAAAGAGCCCAATTTATTCCTCTTCAAAAAAATTAAACAAATATTGCAAACTTGGATATTTTTAACCTGTGAGCCGTTTGTCAATGTTATAAAACTAAATGAACCAAGTAGGACTGATTCTTCCCATAACTGAATTTGTTTGATTTTAGCTGTGAATTCTCAGACTCTGTGTGACGTTACGACTGAAGCTCTTGCGTTGTTTACAAGCAGGAGGGAATACTATTGGTTTGTATTTAAAAGAGCACAATAAAAGTAAATTGATATCAAGGGTATTATGTCATCCTATATCTCGTTTTGAAAATATATTCATATATTGTTAAACTTCAATATACCCCCCAGCCCAAGGTGAGGGTAAAAGTTGTTGTTGTTGATGAGGAGGGGGGAGGTTAGATGATAAGATAATATGATTATTTGTAGCCACAGCCCTGGGAGAGTTCGACAGATCAACTTATTTGTTTTTCGATGAATGCCTTTGTTAAAACATAGAATTGAAATAAAATGTCCAAATATCAAAAACACATGTTGCATTATTTAGGAGATACTAAAGCAGCATCTGCTAACGAACTAGCTAGCTACCAACGTTAAACGTGGCCATGAAACGATGCGATCCTAGTGGCACTACGAAAAGAAAGAAAAATAGGAAGTCTGTAACAGAATTAGTGCCTAAGCTGACCAGTTACTTCACCACAACCAAAGAAACATCTGATCCAGCAAACTTTACAAACACAGATGGTGGAGGGGGCAAAGAGACTTTTTGAGTGGGGAAACAAAGTCTCCCATGTACACTGACCCCAGTACAGCAAAGTAGGGCAGGCCATGGATTTCTCTCTCTCGTCTTCCTTCACTCACAGGGTCAGGACTGCCATGGCCATTAGCACAAGGCCATTCCACATCTAGTTTGTCCCAGACTTTTTGATGCTGCTATTGAAGCGTGAGAATGCTTACATTTATTTATCTAGAAGACACTTTCCTATGGTATTTTTAAAAACAACAAACAGAATGCAGCCTTGGGCCATACAAGATCCCAGCATAAGTCACAGAAGCTTAGCGATGCTGGGGAAGGTACCCGACAGCAGTCGGAGATCTAGAGGCAGTCAGAAACTCCCTAATGGTACATGGAAGAATCCATGAGGAAAGCTGGATTTACCCACTACAACGCCAGCTATTCACACAACAAGCGCCTGGAGTAGAAATCACCTTCAAGATAAGTAGCAGGAAGGGAGAGAATTACCTCTAGTACCAGGGTTGTAGTAACAAATTTTGGGTCCCCTGCACAGGTGTATGACTCGCCCCCCCGTCCCCCAGCAAACTAACTTATGTTACTGCAACATATTCACAGTTTGGCACTTAAGGCTCACCTGTTTCCTGAAAGAAACTCAGCAGTTTCCTGCCGTCTTTTAACTTTATCTCTCTAGCTCTCTGCAGGTTGCTAAAATCCCAGTTTTAGTTTCAGTTTCATTTTGTATTCAAGATTGGCAAAAGGCACTGACTGCATACTATGCCTGTGTCCAAATTCAGGGGCTGCATCCTTTGAAGGACACAGCCTATGAAGCCTTTGCAGACTGCATTCTTCAAGGTCTAACAGAAAGTATTGTGAAATGGGACGGTCCGGCCTATGAATAATTTCCTATATTGTGTCACTAGCTGTTCCCACCCTTACCCTTGAGTCACAAAGTGCCATTTTGGGGATGGGAAGGATCCTTTGGGGGAATCTTTCACGACTCGGAAAAATAAAAATGCATTTCTAGACTGCATTTGAAGGACCCTATGAAATGCGACAGCCATGACACAAAGCTGTGACGCATTCGGTCTTCAAATGCACCAATAGAAACCACTTTTCCTTTTGAGGTGGGGGAGGGGAGAAAGGAAGGGGGAGGTTGACTTGGGGGCAGGAAGCAGCTAGAAAAGCAGAAGTTATTATTTATTTCTATAATAATGGAAAGTATCAAAATTAGAAACCAAAATCTAAATATTTCTGAGACTTTAGGAGCCCCCCCCCCCAAACAGACAGGGTCCTGGTTAGCAGTGTTGGGGACATTACTCCCAATAGTAATCCATTACAGAGGTGGAAAGTTCAGGTCCAGAAAGTACAAATCCAGACCAAGGTTTTGTTTCAACCAACCTGTATAAAGAGTCACAGTAGCAGAGTACTCAACTGGTTTGTTGAAAAAAAAAAACAGTCTGATGGTCCAACGCCTCTGTCCGGTTCACGGGAAGGTTATTATCATTAACGAATGAAACTAAAAGCATGAGACACGAGCACTAAACTGAAATTTAAACTCCAACACTAACTAAAATAAAATAAAAATGGGCAGAAACTGTCATGCCTGATCGTCCAACCCCTTCGTGTGCCATGCCTACCTCGTTAACCTCGTGTGGAATCCCTTCGTTTACCGGCTGTTACAC
The DNA here is from genome assembly GCA_026777985.1 of Mormyrops attenuatus. Taxonomy (NCBI): domain Eukaryota; kingdom Metazoa; phylum Chordata; class Actinopteri; order Osteoglossiformes; family Mormyridae; genus Mormyrops; species Mormyrops attenuatus. The sequence continues at coordinate 8,583,865 of JAODKC010000130.1, forward strand.
GTTTCCTGCTTTCACTCTTGTGTATTTCAGTCCGCGTTCAAGTCTGTTTCCCCAGTCTGGGCATAGACGTTGTAATGTTCGTTGTCTGTCTGTGAGTCTTCTATAGAATAAACCCCGCATTCGCTCGATCTCAGGAGTCCCATGTTGGCCTTCTCGCCGTGATCCCAGCGATCACAACATAAACTAAAATTTGTGGTTTCTATATTAAATTTTATCGTTGGTTTAAAAGCCAAGGTTGGCATCGCCAATATCGACAATAAAAAAAAATTGCAGGGAGAAATCAAGGATTCAACATGGAAACTAACACTGCAGCAAAAGATACACAACTAGTTGATGTGTAAGTAGATTACTCGAATTTTATATAAAATTCATCAGACTAATATGATCAAATACAATGTCTAATATAAGGAATGGGATATTTTTCATGAATGGTTCACTCTTTGAATATTGTGCTGTTTATATATAGCAATATATTTGATGTAACTGCAATCCAGTTGGAACTAAAAAAAAATACTTTACAGCAAGTGAATAATGAAATAAGCCTCTAAAAACACAATTCATGGTATTACTGTGTATTTGTAATAAAGCCCAACATTTGTCTATCTGTTGATTTTGGCAAATTGTTAATATTTATTATGGATGGATGGATGGAAAGGGGGGGGCATTGGTGATCTTTGTCCCCCAGTACTTTTAACATAATCAACACTGACTTTTGCATGTAATCACTGGTCTCTTCCCAGTGAACAATATAAGGGCCACAGCTAATTTTTTTCCCCTTAGTTTACGATGCTGTTTTCATAACGTAATCTGAGTTTTTTCTGTTCATGCAAGCCATTTGGCAACAACTTAAAACACAATGAACCAAGTAACAATGAGTCATTGCCTTTCCCCTCCATCAGATTCCCACTGCGATGCTAATGTCACGTTAACAAGTGATTCGTTTGTGGGAAAGGAATCCCTGACAGGAACTATACACTGAGGTTCACTTCCCTGCAAATATGCATTCTTTTCATTCTTCCGCTTGTCTTCTGAAATATGATGTGAATGCTGCTTCTTTCTTCCACTGTGGCCAGTGAGGCATGTAAGAGCATGCTGTAAGGGAGCATATAATTGGCTGGAAACTAAACTTTGGAATTGATGTATACAAGTGCAGTGTGAATGACCGAGAGTCTATCATTTAGTTCTGAATGAGACAGTGGATGTTCTAGACCATTTCAGCTGGGGGGGGGGGGGTCCCGGAGATG
>JAODKC010000130.1:8585208-8595889 GCA_026777985.1 Mormyrops attenuatus
AATCATACCAGTTTGTTCTTAAACTCAACATTTCCCAACTGCATTTCGATGTTCTTCAGCTCCTCAATGTCTTGCAGTGGAAGTCCACCATCCTCTGCACACTGAAAAAATAATGGATTCTTAAAGAAAGACCTCGGTAACAGTGCGCACAAAGATCAGTAAATCTATTAAGCTACATCTGAAACAAAAGATTAAATTATTTAAGTTCAAAGTATTTTAAAAATCTCTCTAATTGAGTCAACAGTAATTCACTTAGAAATATATTTGGTATGAAATATAAACTTAAATACACCTTGAAACTCTATTATTTAGACTAGGAAAAAAATAAACATTTCTAAAATCAATCCAAAATAATTTTATTAAAATAGATCATAAAGCAATTATGTACAGTGCATTTGCCGTTGTTAATAGTGTCTCTGCAGAAATAGTGTTACTCTCAGAAACTCAACTGGAAATAACTATGCATACTACATATTTAAAATACCTCTTTTGTACCTAAAACCACTCATCAAATATACTCTCTCAGATTCTCATAGGAACTACTGTATAGTACCACAGTTATTACTTTTGCATTAGAAGGCATTTAAAGTATCAGAACACACACAAAAAGGTCTAGCACTTAATTTCTCGCGTGTTCTTCTTCTTGATAAGTTTAATTGGGTCTTATCAGGGCTCTTAGTTTGTAGTAATTCATAATTTACAGAACCCAAATGGTAATTGCTTGTGTCTTATCCTGTAAGTCGCTTTGGATAAAAGCGTCTGCCAAGTAAAGTAAAGAGTCAAAGAAAGAATACGTTTTTACGTGGTTGTGTACCTTGAGGTGCTCGTTCAAGGTAAAACTCAAACATTCCTTTTCCGGAACAAGCACATTGAGGTACAAAACAACGTAAAAACTTAGTTTGATTCTGATACTCTAAACACCATTTTAACCTAAAACCCACTCATTTATCAAATATAAACGCTCACATTCGCATAGTAACTATATGACAGCAACTATATATTATATGCACATAGCCAATTCGAATGAACGAGAGAATTTTTAAGAAAAGAAAAAGATTTAAACACACTGCTAAATTAAAAAGCACAATTGTGATAATTTCCATTATGCACATGTATTTTGAGAGTGATCTTACGCCATAGTAATACAACTCAAATTAATAGTAACATACAAAAGCATCAAACAAAAGGTCGAAAAAATAAATTTTGTGCTATATTAAGAATATTAGTATTACAACCTTGTTAAGATATCTTGAAGCTGGCGGAAGCTGCTCATTCAACAATTTTGACTGGACCATAGCCATAATTCATTAATTATAATAACTGTATTTGTTTGAAATGTGTGTGTGTGTGTGTGTGTGTGTGTGTGTATATATATATATATTTTTCCACCATGCTTTATATTTTCAGAAGTCGGCCTTTTTATTGCTTTCCTACTTTGGGTTGTTATACAGTGACATTAACTTTTTAACATGAAGTTCGTGGTGTTACTTGCATTAATCATTTATTTAAGTGCACACACTGAGCTGAGAGACAAATCAACTTTATCCATTAATTGGAGTTTTTGCTTTAGAATGATGTGTAAAAATGAAAATCGAGACTTATTTTAGCATGCACTTACTTTAGCAGCATGACAAACGGGGTCTGAGTTATACTCATTCATTAGCCAATCACATCACCATTTTTGGTCCCCACAAGGGGAAATCCAATTTTATAAAAATCTCTGACTGCAATCAAAAAACTAAAAATGCCAAAAAACTAGGATCTTGTTTGGTTACTTGTGGTTACAGTTAGGGCTAGGTGGGGGTTTTGCCCATACAAATGAAGGGACAGTCCTGACAAAGATATAATTACAAACCTGTGTGTGTGTCTGTGTGTGTGTAGCGGTGCTTTTAGAAAATTGCATATATGGAGTGACTGCGCGGAGCAAGTATGATGCTGGGTGAGGTTGTAAACAAAACAACAAATGGCAATTCTAAAGTGGGTGCTAAATGGGGGTGGTACCATAGGTTTGCATGCATTGGTGTGTGTGAGTTCCTGTAACGGGTGTGCCCATTGTTATTGATCAGCTGCGGGGAAATTAATCAACAGTTACTAAAACACACAGGCCCAGTTAATGTACATTACACCATAGTCTTAACTGTGATGCTCATTTGTCAGTGTTTACCACCTTCTTATGAAACTCTGCGTCCTTCAGCTGGCTACACAGGTGCTCCAATTCTTCCACAGTCCTACAAGGTCCTTCCAGCAGTTCAGTGATGTCTGATTTGGCGGATGTGCTTGGATGGGTTGTGGCTTGTAACATGAACTCGATTGCATTTTTCATGTCGGCTTCCATCTGGTCCAACTTGAGGAGGACTCTTCTTTCCAAATTTTCAAACAATTTTGGAATTTCTGTGCCATTAAGAAAGAAGAACACGTTTGTGAATATTATTGTTTTTTACAACCAAAAGCAGTATTAATTATGTGTTTTTTTTTCCAATTTCTTGGTACCTTGAACCCACTGGTTGGTTGAGTCTGAGGAAGCGGATGGATGGGGCCATGAAGATATTTCAGGTGAGATGGTGGCAACTGCGGATATATTAGTTATGGACCCAGATAACCTGTAACCTGCTAAAGTTGGCTCATTGCTTTCTTTGTCTTGCAACTATAATGAAATTAGTACTTCTACTCACAGTCAGGTGGGTTAGGCAATGTTAGCCTCCTCAAAGACAATGTTCTTCTTTTCTTTCTTTCAGGCTCTTCATCTTATCCAGGGAAAATGTCGAAAGAAAGAAATAGATTATGACAATGGTAACCCTATGAAATAGTATATCACAAGAAATCTGTCTAGGTTCTTTTTATGTGTTAAATGAATGTGTTATTTATACTGATGTAAAGCAGGGGTGGACAATCTTGCATATAAAGGTGAATGCGTGTTTTATGAATAACTTAAGAAAACTGCACAAAATCTAAAGCATATTTTGCAGACTTAAGAAAATCATAATTGTACCGAGAGAATTCTCAGTTAACTCTAAGAAGCTGGTCAAAACGGATTACGCCTTTATCAGTTGGCTATGTACAATATTCCCCTCAGGCATTGTGGGTCACTGCCTAAATCATTGTATGCGATGTTGACTGTTGTGTGTTTTTTGATTTTGTTGTGTGCAAGAGGTGTCAGTCTGTGGAAGTGGTGGTGCTGGGTATTTTTTCCTAGCTGGTGTTTAATAAAGGTTTAATAAAAGCCTAAAAAATGTGGATTGTCCGTTTGTTCACCATGCCCCGCTGTAACAGAATGACTGCTCCTGTCCGTTTTCCACAAAATATTGCAGGAGTTGGCTCACATAACAACCTTGCACTTCTGTTCTGGGCTCACTAAAATGCACAGAACAGTGCTGAATACCATAAAGTGTTGTAACAGATGATCTTGCAGTGCTCTTTTCAAGACAATTTTGCCAGTGTAAAGAACAAATCGCCTGAATTCAGTTGATGTCCAATGATCACTGTTTTAAAAGCCCCTTGGCTTTCTGGCAAAGCAATCAGGAAAGTGTGGCTTTAGTCTCTCCAGCCGTTCACTACATTACCATATCATAGAAACCTTACCAAAGATGAAGGTGATATCTGCTCTTCCTGAAGGTGTTCTGGCTGCCAACACTGCCTAAATAAATCATCTATTCTTAGATCAAGGTTGTCCAGATCAGGATAGATCATCCGAATGTCCCAGAATCACTTCTCAGTGCATCTATCACATCCGTAGAACCCAGAGAACCGCTTCACCACTCAAACCACGTGACCATTGCCATGACTGGAACATCACAAGTGGTACAGCTCAGGTTGATGTTTAACCTCACAGTACTTCTGCCAATTCTTGCATGGCATCATTGACAAAATGAACATTTTTTGATTTGGATGCAGCAGCGGTATTGTAGGGGGGGGGACAATGCATTTTGGTGACAAATGTATAGAACAGAGAAAGGACTAGAGGGACATGTTGGAACTTTTGAATAGTGGCAGCCCATAAATGTTTAAAAATGTCAAGCCACTGCAGATATTTCGTCACAGCTGCGGGATATTTGTTCAGGTGTTTTGATAGTTAACCTCCCGCATTAAATTTTATTTGTTCAATGCCATACCTTATGTCCATTTCATCCTTCTTACATCCTTCAAAGAGGGTTCTCGCTCTTAAGGAGAGGTCTGAGTGTCCATGTTGTTTAAGAATCTTCAGGAGAGCACCCACAGCAGTATGCTTCACTTGAAACATACTGGCCCATTCTGACACTTTTCTTTGAACATGGGGGTAAACTTCTTTATTGTTTGAAGTATCAGTAAACATATCAATGCTCCCCTCCTCAAAGGAGTTACCCCCATGACAAAGGCCTTTACATTCCGCAACACTTGCCATCTCTAAGCTTGAAATAGCATCATTGGTTGTCTCTGAATTAGGAGGCTGAAACCATCTTTGCTCGCTGCTGCTTTTTGGGCCCTTGACATTGTAGTCCAGATTTTTTTGTACCTCCTTCTCCAGTCCCTTCTTGTCATCAAAGTACTGTATTGGTCTCTGCCAAAAGTTGACACACCTACCATTGTGACAAAGGAAATTGTGGGACAGAGCAGATAATTCGTGATATAAATGGAGATGAGGTGGAAAGAGGTGAAGTGGTCTCAAATTCTAAGTTCTGGAGTGCATATCGCCAACAGACCCTTATCATCCCTCTCCATCTCATTGTTAGTTAACAGCGCAAACAGGTACTGATTTATTCTGAGTACCAACTTTCTTGGTGAGGCAATTTGATAATTGGTGGCACACCATTGAAATTAACCTTGCTGAGTTAACTGAGCAAACAGAGACAAAATTTTTATATAAAAAAATATAAAGAGAGAGAATATACAGTGGATTTAGAAAGTATTACTAATTTTTTCTTTCTGATATGTTGCAGCCTTATGCTAAAATCGTTTAAATTTATTTTTTCCCCTCATCAATCTTAACTGAATATGACATAATGACAAACCAAAAACAGAATTTTAGAAAGTTATGCAAATTTATAAAAAATTGAAACATTGGAATTGGAACATTGGAATAAGTATTCAGACCCTTTCCTATGACAATTGAAATAGCTCAGATAGATCCTATTTCAATCGATCATTTCTAAAATGTTTCTACATATTTTTTTGCATTCAACCTATGGTTAATTTAAGTGATTGGATATGATTTAGAAAAGCACACAACTGTCTATATACTGTAATGGTCCCACAGTTGAAAATGTACATCATAGCAAAAACCAAGCCATGGAGTCGAAGCAATGGCCTGCAGAATTTAGATATAAGATTGTGTCTCAAGACAGATCTGAGGAAGACTACAAAATTTATTTTACTATGTACCATGAGTTTCGATAAGTCCGATCACTCAGGTCTATAGCCCCGAGTATTATAGCCCCGGTGCCAATCCTCCTCCAAAAACAAAAACTGCTATGTACCATTTGTTTGTCGTTAAGTGAGATCATTAAATTGAAAATATTGAATTTAGAACTGACATAAATGCTTGTGAGTGAATGTGTGGGTATATAATACATCTATAATATTCTACTGCACATGCTTACATCTAAGTCAGTTTTTCCAGAACTATACTCACCATTTTTGAGGACATATTTCCCAGATAACAGACACTAAAGAAAAAAAGAAAAGAAAATGTTAATATGCAATATTTACATTTACACCAAGTCACCGTGATTATTTAATGATGATATTAAACAAAGATGCTATGTGTTTGACAAAATAATGGATGCGGTCAATGGTAGGCTTCTTAGGCATAAAACCAGTCCTGTTTTTTCATTTCCATTCCCGTTTTCATGCTATCTGTGATTGGTAACTATTTAATATTTTTGTGACTTTCAATGTCCCAGGCTTTGTCGGAACACAATGAATCTAATCTCACTATAAAACCAGTACATGGCTTTTAAAGACTGGTTAAACACCTCCAAGAAAAGGAGGGTCCTTTACTCCTTAAGGCCTGAAATGTACAACCTGCAAATATTTCAAGACATCAGTAATGTTTATTGAAGTGATTTAATGTAGTGTTTTAAATTACATGGCAGTTAATTGTGTGTGTTTTAACTGTCACAGGTTATAAGTAGCAAAACACTGAATTCCATTTGTTTTCTCCAGGTTGAGATGCAGAGGAAAATTTCAGTATAAACAAACGACCGTGTCAGTCCTGTGCTGCATCACAGTCAGCGCCCTGTCAGAATTTTGGCTTGCATGAAGTCATTGCTTGGGCTGCATCATTTCTAACATCTTTGCATCGGCAAAATCTGATCTATTAATGTAGAATAGCGAGTTAAATCATTTTTATCTATTGATTTTGTATTATTTATTTAGGGAGCAACTGGCCTTATTAATGTTTTCAGGGATCATTAAGCTTCCAGAGCATAGGAGGACAAATCTTTTATTGCATATCTGCTTGTGTTTGCAAGCTGTTGCGCACAAATGCAAGCTTTCTTTTTTTTCTGTGTTTGTGGTATAATGATTTGGAAGATATGACTCCTGGGTCATCCAATTGGATACATATTATTTGTTATAATTTTGTTGTTTTATGTACACTGAAAAACTTTAATTTGTGACTATTGTAAACTGTTGCATGTAGAAGCAAACTGTTTTGTGGCTGTGAAGAGAGAAGAATCACCAACTTGTTCTTATGTTTATGAGGAAGGATCTATAATACAGTTCAAAGGCGTTTTTTTTCCTTTACGTAAAAATGTATTTTTAAGATAAAGGCCTACAAACGTTTAATTTTATTTTAAGTCATGTAAACACCTCCAGACTGTATTCACCATCACCCACCTCTTCATCTATGTATAATGCACAGCATACAGTGACATGAAATAACATTCCATTTCAGGACACGGAAGTCCCCCCATCTGCATTAAGGAGATCTAAGTGGGGACAGTACAGGGCTACAGATACCTGGGAGTGAAGCTGGACAGCGAGCTGGACTGGATAGAATCACCAGGGCAGTGCGCAGAAAAGCCAGAGCCGAGGCTTTGGTCAGATGTTCTACCTCTCAGCAGTGGTCAGTGTCACTGTTTACGCTGCAGTGTGTTGGGGCAGCAGATTGAAGGCAGCAGAGGCCGACAGGCTTATCGAGGCTTATCTCACCCCCTGTGCCGACCCCCCAACAGCTAGCAGAGCTCCTTCAGCAAGAGACTAATATCACCACCGAGAGTCACAGGAGATCCTTACTCCTTGCGGTCGTTAGACTGTCCAGCTCCTCTCACACCGGTCCAGAGACACATGTCGGTTGATACTACTTGTCTGATTCACTTTTGCACATTACAGTACCATTTTAACACCCTTTCTCATCTTTTTATCCTTTTTTTCTGTAAACTTGCATTTTACTTTTTTTGTATTTTACCATTTTTGGTATATTTAAGCACGGTGAGAGCAATGCCTTGGCACAACAATATGGCTCACGATAAATAAAGATTTATTATATCTTAAAACTTATTTAGGGAAAAGGGAATGTGAGAAAAATGAAGCCACATACTTTTGGTAACGACACGTCATTTACTCTGGTTTCATTTATGAAGTAATGAGTTTCAAGGTGCAAACATACTCTGTCAAACCTCTTCTGGTAAATGGCAAAGCTGCCCAGAGTGACACTGAGGCTCAGTGGGAAGTTCTGTTACCTCAGACCTCCAGGGTGTGGGATTTCAAACCCTGCTATGTGTGTGGAGTGTGTGCCTGCTCTCCCAGGGCTCTGTGAGTTTCCTCCCACAGTCTGAAGTCTTTGTGGTGTGTCTTGTTTGTCTGTATGTGCCCCAGAATAGACTGGAATCCTTTTCCAGGGTATATACACTGCCTGTGTTGCCTGGGACAGGCTCCACCAAGCTAACAGGAAACGTTTCCATTATGTTCTTAAAAATCTGCGGTAATGTCGTATAACTAATGTTCCTCTGCCATTCTTAAAATGTTGGTGTACAAAATAGAGACCGGAAATGAAAGTCACAGGAACATCAGACAGCATATTAAAATAGCATATTTAAAACCAAACCTAAAAAAAATGTTCTTAGAACATAAAATCATTACCGAACCAAACTTTCTGAACACAAAATTGCCACGTTCATAAGACCAAACTTGATTCATATTCTTAAGTTGACTTTTTAACTTTGCACAAGCATTTATCATCAGTGCCGTTAAACGTTATCATCAGCACATTAAAGGAACAGAAAAACAACACCAACAAAAAAGAAATCATCCATTTCATAACATTTAATAATGGTACCCAGGTTTTACTTTCTGCAGTGCTGGGCAATGTTTATATTCAGTATTGTGTAATACAGTTGTCAGAAAGCTACAGAAAACTCTAATGAATAATCAGTGATGAATGCAAGGAATTAAGAAACAATTACCCTACAATAAGCAACCAGCCGTGGCCATTCTTTCTCTATTGGATTATGCGATTTGTAGTGATAACTCTGACATCAGAGTAATTGCACAGGGACAAGCAACAGCCCAACTGGTTAGTCACAGCAAAACACTTGAATCAATGGCATGCCACATTTAGGTCTTACACTGCTCCCACAGTTTTTGCTGATATTGCATATCTATTGCATTTATTTGGAGCGGGAACCCGCATGTGTCACATATCAAATGAACATTGGATACATGGGCTAGCACATGCAAGAATCGCCTGTATGGAAAATAAATGGACCTTAATGGCAGTGTTGCCAACTAGCAACTTTGTTGCTAAATTTAGTGACTTTAAAGAACCCTTTAGCAACATTGTTTTTCTTTCATCAGAAAATCAACAACCCACAAATCTTGCGGCTTTTTGGAAAATCCTTAGCTGATAGAAACAGAAAAAAAATGTACAAGAGAATAGCTTAATTGGGAATTTGGTTATATTAAAATACAGTATACAAGAGCACAGAGAGTAAGATAGAAGCAAACATATGTGTAGTGCTGTCACGATCTGACTATCAGAATGCAAAAACAATGCAATGACATCACCAATATGCTAATTAGCACATGGCGCCATCTAGTGACATTTAGCGATTTTTGCATGAGTACCAGGCCGCAGGGGGGACCTCAGACCGCGTGTCCTCAGTCAGCACCCAGACTACTCTCGAGTCGCAAAACGTCATTCCATAAAACGTGATTTTACAGAATGCCGAAAGGGTCAATATGTATTGCTTTTCACGTTAACAAGCTGAAAATTATTCACATGTACAAAAAGTGCATGTCAACATGTCAGTTTTCAGCTTGTTAAGTACCGTACAAAAGAGATACTGGACTTCCCGGAGGCTGCGCCAGACCCCGTTGACACTGATTTACTAGTCTGTTTTGACTTTAGTTGGTCAATTTAGAAAAGTGTGGTCATATCGACTCTGTGGAATAATAAATAAAAGGAGCATCCTGAAGATGGACAGATTTGTTTAATATGAGATCTTTGTATGTGACCTACAACTACTCACACACATATTTTAAGGCAAAGACATGTTGTCTGTAGTTAGGAGAGCTGTTTAACATGTACATTATGAGGTAATCGTTAATTTATGAATTATTAAGCCAGACCTCACACACGTTTAAAGAATGACTGGCACAATAGTGAAAGGTAAAGAACAGAACCTGTCGTAACAGAGCTACGTCTTCGGGAATGATGTATTGGGACCTGGGAGTGGAACATGTGCTCTCAGGCCCCCTGGAGCCAGATGATTTAGCTACTTGCCATTGACAATAGTTGGCAACACTGCTTAAAGTAGCTAGTATATATTTATGAAGTGCATACCAGTTCATCAGTTAGGTCTAACTTTGGGATCACTTAAGCATGAAGTCTTGAAATATTCTTCCAGATTTATATTTATAACTTCATATTTAGCACCACCCCTCTGTGTTCCAGAAGGATATGGAGAACACAATGGGTGATGTACTGAAGTAAACTCCACACAGAGGGGCGGGGAAAATGGAATAATGTTTCTTTTTTTAACCCAATCTTTTGCATTTGTAGCATACTGTGCATTACCAGACAATGATACTTTTAGTGACCTTTATTTTGATTTTAGGTGAGATGTGCACCTGAAAAGACTGGCTTGGAAAACAATGGTGTTTTTTAGTTTGCAGTTTTATTTTATTATACATAGTTTAACTTGTATTTTTGTTTATATACAGCTCTGGAAAAAAATCAAGAGACCACTCGATATTTTTTAAGAATCTGCATTTTTAAATCCTGGTTTGCCTGGCAGAAGGCTACCCTGAGTGGTAGGCTGCTTCCAGGCTCAAAGTTTCTAAGACAGTTCACAAGAACATGATGATGCAGGAGACATGGGCATTAACCAAAAACTAGCCAGGGAGAGGGCAGAAGCAAATTTGTAATGCCAGAGATGACCGTCATCTTATCCGGCAGTGCCTCATAAATCAAGGGATGACATCAAGTGACCTTCAAAGACAACAGGAAACATTAAGTGGTGTGAAGTGCACTGCTAGGACAATTCACAACAGGCAAGTATAGAAACAAGACTGAAGACTCATAAAGCAGGGAAGTAGCCCTTCATCAATAAGAAATAGGGAAGAGCCAGGCTAGAGTTTACAAAAAAATGTATAATTTACACAGAGGCATACCCATAAATCAAGAAAAAAGTGAAACTAAAAATTTTGCTGTGGTCTCCTAATTTTCTCCAAATGTGTATTTCAGCCTATTTTTTCTTTTCCT
>JAODKC010000130.1:8602211-8627020 GCA_026777985.1 Mormyrops attenuatus
TATCTGTACTTTATATTTCTACTCCCTGCGTGGATTACCTTACATTTATCTATGTTAAATTTCATCTGCCAGGTAGAACAGTAAGCTTTCTGAAATAAATAAGTAGCTGGAATCATATAATTGATGCCACTACCTATAAAAATCCCAATGGGACTTTATTGCAATTCCATTGTGGTACTGACAAAATACAAATTGTTACTGTACAGTGGAAATAGAACTACCATAATTAACAGGGGAAATGAACATTTAAAGGATATTTTAATGTAATGTAATGTGTAATGACTAGTTGCAAAACATTCAGTCAGCAGTAAAACTTTAACATCATTAAAGGAGAACATAGCAAAATCACTTTTTTGCTGGCCTGGTGGCACAAATAGAGATCTATTTACTGATCACAGAAGCTGGATCTTCTAACGCTGGAACTTGACATGTCCTAAGTCACGGCTAAATCACTAAATCACGTAAACATGGTCTCAGCCTCAGACTCTCTGTCATCAGTACTTCAACAGATTGTGACGAGCCTACATGCCATCAGAAATAATGGACTCTGGTTGGTTATTTTACACATCAAGAAGCCCCTGCTTATCCAAGCAGAGCCATTAAGGCCAAGAAAAGAAAATCAAAAAAACTCACAAGTACGGGAGACTATTAACAATACAATAATGACATTAATAATACTGTAATGGTGACGATGTAAAGATGAATGTCTAGACAACAAAATGAAACCCTGAAAACAGTGATAAAACTTTCATGTATATCTGTCTGTACCTCTTCTCCTTTTCATCGGTGATGTGTGTTCAATCCTGATATCTGACAATGCAACCTTTGACAAATACAAAAAGCCCCAGGTAAGTTCACATTAAATACGCCACATAAATGTACAACCAAATCAATAAAATGCTTCATCTAGGTACCTTCTCATCTGGAGAAATGGTCTCTGACAAAACGTACAGCGCACCCTGCCCAGTGAGGCAGAGAACCTCAGACCCATTCCACGAAAAATCACATGATCTTCTTGGTATGATAAGATAGCGTGAACCGGGCAAACACTACAACACAAAGCACAAAGACACTGTAAGTTACATGACGCACTTATGACCAAAGTTATACACAAGAGACGTGATTCAATTTACCTCAAGGAATGTAAATTGACTTTCTTCTTTTTTGCCAAGTGCACCTTGGAAGAGGGAATTTATTTCAGATGTGATGCGCTCTGAGGACCATCCAGAACTTAGGTGCAATTTGCCGATCAGACCTTTCATGCCAAGAATCTCTCTATCCCGGCCTCTTGGAACCTTCCACTTTCCACTATGTGAAGGAGTGTTTTTTGGAAGACAGATCACATCCTTAATAACAATACGCTCCCTCTTCCTAGTCCTTTTTCTTGAGTTTGGAGCCCTTCGGCCAGTGAACTCTGACGGCAAAGTAGAGTATCTCTGTAGAAGACATCATTGTATACATTGAAAAAATAAATACTTAAGAGACACACTCAAAACATCATATTAAAGTTAGCCGGTTAAACAGAAGGGAGACAGAACATACTAAACGTATTTCCAAAAGGCACCAGTTACTGCAAAGTATGGCTATATGAAGGTAGAACAAAGGAAATGTGAAGCATTCGTTGTCTGTACAGATTGTCAGAAAATGACTCAGATAAATATATGCAACTTACATCAGGAAAACCTGTATGTTCATCTTCACTCTGAGAACACAATATACATATGAATAGAAGTTAATCTGATGAACATCACTGGATTACACCCAGGGGCAGACTGGCAACAAAAAGCAGCCTGGGAATTTGCTTGGTATACCGCCCCCCTCAGGTGTTTCACAAACTAAATAAACAGCTGTCAAGTACAGTAAGAAATCCAATCTAGCTAGCTGGGTATCAGAACACGCTGCTTTGGCATCTCCTAAATAAGAACCTTATTTAATATTTAGTACTCTAAATGTTTGTGGCCAAGGGGGGGGGCAATGGAATTGCTGTTGAAGTTATAATTCTTAAGTAAAGAGTTAGTAAAGTTAGACTGGTGGCAATAACCGCCACTGGGTGCCCCATGACATGTTCATGATTGCGATCATCGGGCTTGAGAAAGACAGATCGGCCCTGACAAGACCGGCCCACCGGGAAAACTCCAGAACTTCTAGAGGGCAAGAAAGTCTACAAAATGACTTTCTTTCATTCACAAAATGCATTTTGTACACAAAATGAATTTATTTCATTGACAAAATGCATTTTGTGAACAAAATTATTTTTTATTCATGTAATCAGAAGTACAGAAATCTATTTAGTGGCACACTGTGGAGCACACTGACATACAGGTCAATGCCATTAGTATTTCGAAAAGGCAAGTGAGTACATTTTTGGCAACTGTTGAAGTATTTTGATTGTTAGAACATAGTAATTTCTACACAAACATGAATTAAATGATTTTTCACCAAGATTTCCCTCCCTGCCCTTGAAAACTGTTATGCAGTGCGACTGATTTATCAATAGTAATACATTTCCTTAATATGCATAATATTTTAACCATAGTAAGTTGTCCTACCTCTATTTCAACATCACCTTTCGCCAGTGCTCATATAACCTCCAGACCGATTTTTTAATCTCAAAAGCTCATGAAAAATGTTATCCATTGAGTAAAAAAGTAATTGGATTGAATTTATATTTCATAATTTTTTTCATAATGGTTGCATAACCTCTAATTTTCTGCAGATGGTAGAGTATAATCAGAGACACCATTGGCCATCTTTTTTCTCTCCCTGTAACTCCTACAGGCAGCCCTCCATTTCTTAACTGACCTATTTGAGGTCCAAATTGGTGGACCTGAATGCGTCTCAACCCATATAAGTTTTAGCAGGAACAGCCAAGTTCCAAGATTTCGGTCGGGGTACAAATAAAAATAAATTCAACAGACCTGTTCGATGTCCGAGATGGTCGAGTTAAGAGGCATTCAAGTTCCAACATTCTACTGTAATATGCTAAAGAAAAAAATATTATATATTTGCTGGTCTTCAAGACATGATTTTGATATTAACTACATCTCTCCTGTGACCCTCCCTATAATCTGGTCTACAATGCCCATCTTCTACACACTGAACTAGAACTGGTAGCTTGCTGAGACATCTACTGAGGGCAACAGCACCAAGTGGTCATTGATTTGTACCATGTCTCATCATTTGAATATAGGCAATGTCCCACTCTCGCCAGTGTGGGGAAGCAATTAAAAAGGCCAATAGGATGTTAGTTTACATCTCTAGGTGTGTGGAGTTTAAGTCAAAGAAGGTAATGCTAAGATTATACAATTCCTTGGTAAGACCCCACATAGAATATTGTGTACAGGTTTGGTCACCATACCTTAAGAAGGACATTGC
Source organism: Mormyrops attenuatus (assembly GCA_026777985.1). Taxonomy (NCBI): domain Eukaryota; kingdom Metazoa; phylum Chordata; class Actinopteri; order Osteoglossiformes; family Mormyridae; genus Mormyrops; species Mormyrops attenuatus. Next base: position 8,605,587 of record JAODKC010000130.1, read on the forward strand.
TGCCTTGGAAAGGGTGCAACGTAGTGCTACAAGAATGATTCCTGGTCTTAGAGGAATGTCTTATGAGGAGAAGTTAGCTGAGCTGAATCTGTTCAGCCTCGCGCAAAGGAGACTAAGGGGGGACATGAGCCAGGTAAATAAGATTCTAACAGGTCTGGATGCTGTTCAGCCAAACAGGAATAGTCTTCCTGTTAGTGTGGCACAAGCTAAAACCCTGGATTCCTTTAAATCAGAGCTGGATAAGATTTTAACAACTCTGAGCTATTAGCTAAGTTCTCCGCAAACAAACTTGATGGGCCAAATGGCCTCCTCTCATTTGTAAAATTCTTATGTTCTTATGAATACATGTTTACAGAATGGCTAGTCAGGCTTCTGTATATATCATACTAGTCTACAGACCACCAAAGTTTCACCAGGAATGTTTTACTGAGCTAAACGAATTATTCATTTCGGTTTGTTGCATGTAATCATCGATTTTCATGTAGATTCCGATTGTTTGCTTGTTCATGATCTATGTTCTACATTGGATTGTTTCAGTTTGTACAGCACGTAGGTTTTCCAACCTGTGCTAAGGGTCATATTTTAGATCTCACCTGTTCATCTGAAATTCAGAATGATTTTGTGTTCAGTTCCGATACTGGTATTTTGTGTTACAAATTTATTCATTTCTGCTTAAATTACTCCCAGCACAAACCAAGACCAATTCCTTTGATCAGTTACCTTTTGCTAGGTCTGGTTCTGCTTCTCCCCTTGATTATGTGATGGATCGGTCATGCCCAATGCAGATGGTTCCTTTGTACAATTCTACAGTCAAGTTTTAGATGATCTGGCACCTGTAAAATCCAGGCTTGTCCCAACTTCTAATGCTTCTCTGTGGTACATGCCAGAGCTACATACCATGACAGAAGCTGGTCAATGCCTATAGATGCCCAATAAGAATGCAAGCCTAATAGTCCATACTATGGCCTATACTGACCACCTTAAGGCATACAGAATGGCTTTTATGACTGCCCATTCATCTTATTCTTCCTCTCTTATTAACAATGTTGCTTGCAGGCCCAGAAATCAGTTTTCCACTGTAAATAAACTCTGCCAGCCTCCTGTTAAAAATTCTGCTGCTTCGGTTGAGCTCTGTAATTCATTTTTGGAATTCTTTCAATCCAAAATTGAGAACTTATATCAATGTTTTTCTGCTGACCCTCATTCTCCCCCCACTTCTGACTTGCTACTAGAACCTCCTGTTCACTCTTTCAGAATCTACTCCCACTACATCTACTTCTGTTGTGAATAAATTTTGAACTACAGTGATTAAGGATTGCTCTAGCATTTTTTGAAATTATTGAAAACTGCTGCTATCACTCCTGTTCTCAAAAAACCTGGGTTATACCCAACTCAGTTAACATCATATAGATCCATCTATAATCTTCCCTTTATGGCAAAGATATTGGAAAAGTTTGTTGCTGCTCAACACAAAGATGCCTTAAATCTGTACAGACCATTTCAATCAGGCTTCAGAACCCAACACAGTACTGAAACCACTCTTCTGAGGGTTGTCAATGATCTACTCTTGGCTGTAGATTCTGGAGCAGACAGCATCCTGTTACTTCCTGATCTCAGCTCTGCATTGGATACTTTTGTTGTCAATCACAAAATCCTGCTCTCCTGTCCTGCTGCTCCCTACTGCCGGTCCTGTGTATTCCTGGTTTACATCCCACCTTAGAGGCTATCGTTACTGTCTTGATCAAGGCACACAGATCTACCACTGTCCTTCTTACTGGGTGTTCCCCAGAAATCAGTGTTGGGACCTATTCTTTTTTCTTTATGTGCTCATGTTCTCATGGTCGTAATTTCCATTGCTATGCCGATGGCACACAATTATATGTAAGTGTCCACACTATCAGATCTATGCCTCCTGGCTTGGTAATTAACTGCCTTTGTGAAATCAAGCACTAGATGGCTGCCTGTTTTTTTTTTACAACTGAATTGTGATGAAACTGAAATTCTTCTGGTTGGCTCACCCTCTCTTGTTTCTACTCTGTCAGACACAAGAATCGATGTGAATGCTTTCAAAATTGTAGTTAAACTTTTTCAAAATGGATGTTTCTGTAGTAATGGATTCTATAAATTCATATTTGCAAATATATTATGCAATTATTGTTTCCAAATTAAAGCCATCATAAAGTAGTAAATCAACAACATTGCAGAGAAACACTGTCATGAAATTGCTGTTTTTCTCAGTTGCTTAGACAAGCCAGCAGCACATGTAGTCAACTGTCAATCCCATACGAACAAAACCACAACAGTCAACTGTTTTCTCATTGCACAAACAGTTTCAATTGCTAATTGACTTCTTGCAAAACACTGGACACAGCAATCCATAATACAATTATCAAATAGAAGTGTCATGTCAAGCAAATCGGGATAAAATGCCCTCAGCTGATAGCAACCAATCCAAAAAGGCTGTCCCAAATTGGCCCAGCCTTGCAATGAGTTATTCACTTCTTGCAAATCGATATCTACACCAATCAGCACATGCTAACCTACATTAAAAGGGAGTAAGCTGTATATGCGGCTTGTTGGTGGTTTAATGCACAATAGAGCATGGAAGACAAGGATGTAGTCCAAGGCAGAGTGGATGTGGATGCAGACTTCACCCAGAAAGATATGGTCAAAGACCATGCAGAAGAACAGATGCCTCTAATGAAATCAAAGCAACCACTGTAAACCATGATATAAATCATGGCTTCTCCAAGCATGAAGGTGGTTTGAGGGTACAACCCAATGTTCCATGTCCATGTGGCATTATTTGGATGTTACGGAGGGAGAGTCTGTAAGACACCAATGCGCAATACAGAAACCAGGCAGATTCAGAGCATGAAAAATAACCTTAAATTGAATGGACTGCAAATTAAAATCTAATTTTAAAAAACTACATGATATATTTATATTCTAGATTTATTACAGCCAAACACATCTTGGAGCCCTAAAAATCACTCCATCTCACCATCCCCCTCTGCAAGCTCAAAAATTGTTACATTTGTGCTTTTTTCCCCACATTCACACCATCTTGATCATTGACTGCATGGCATTCACATGCATACAATGTTATCTTGTACAATGGAACACAGACATTAAATCTGACAGTTATATAAAATTTCATTCTGAAGTTATGTATTGTATTTCTGATTTTGAACATCATCTTACCTTTGGAACAGCAATATCTCAAGTTGTCAACAGTGCACATGTGGAAATCAGTGGCTGCTACATCTGTGTCTATATTCTTCAAAATGACTGACTGAGTGACCTTACTCCGCTTGATACTGTGTCATAGTTTACATTAAGACCCATGGTGAACATCAACTGAACACAGTTCCATTTATAAAAACTGCATAGGCGGAATCGGGCACTTTTGACTGGGGTCCATGGGTACCCCAAAACATTTATATTTTTAAAAAGCACTAATCACAGCAGAAATAGAACATAATGATGACCATTAGAAACAAACTGATTAACAAAGATTTGATTATTGGAGGGGTGTTACAACACCTCCGCCCCCCTCGTAATTTTTGCCCATGTACTGACTCTAGTTGGTATGGTGAGGGTTAAGATTTGTGCTTGTTGTCCTTTAGTTGAGAAAGAATAGGTTGAACATCAAGTACAAACCGCTGTGTAGTATAACACGTACATTCAAGAATCTGATTGGTTGAGCAATTGTTAGATTGTCGTTGAAGGATCCACTGGGAGCCCTTTTGGCATCTGCTGTGTGGTTTCAACCCACAGCTTCCTCCTTTACATAAACCATCAACTGGTCTGGGGTTTCATCCAGGACCATCTTTGAGTGCTTTTCCACTGCACCAGGTACCAAACTTTTGGTACTGAAAAAAATCTGTACTTTCCAGTCCAGTACCAGTACCGAAGAATTTACACAGAACATGTGCGATAACCTAAATAATTTTATTACTTTGGATTCATTTCTTTGGAACCATAAATGGGAGCAACTACCATGTAGAATCAGTGACTGAATAATCTGGTCCTATTAATTAGCCATTGGGAAATGCCACAAGTTGGGGGTCAGGAATTCATTTGGCAGCTTTTACTTGTATAAAATATGGTTGAAATGTAGCGTCATACAAAACTAATACACTAAATCAGCGTTTCCAAACCCGTGGGCCGTTACATTATTGAAAGATGGCCGCCAAATGTTGCCACACAGCTTTTGTAGAACAATTAGTGAGAGTCTTCATAGCAAGCTAAAACCAACAGAAAATGGATCAATGGCTTTCAACTGGATCACTTAAACTGAAAAAAGACTGATGAAACCAATGAAGAGCAGAGACATTAAAACTACAATGAAAGGTTAGGAGAAAACGCGCATTTGAGAGGGTTAGGGAAGGAAGGTCTGCGTGAGCATGAAAATTAACAAATAATACTTGCGCACCCCAAAGCTCAACCTATAAGTCTGCCTATAGCCTCAACCTATAGCCTGAACAATAAGAAAAACAGTTTATTAACAATAAACAAAGAGTACTGTACTGCACACTTTGCACGTCAAATTGCTTTGTCATTTCCTTTCTCAAAAATATTCCCGCGTAATTGTTTATGCCAGCTTGTGAATAACTGAAACCATGAATGTCAAAGGTTACTGTACAGCAGTAAGCATTTGGCATTTGGACTATAACACCAGCCCTCTCATTAGGTGAGTGAGCATCTTTATGAAAAAACAAAGCAGTACTTTCACCACAGGCAAATATGCAAAGGAGGTTGATATTTTTATTCAGATTTGATATGCTTGCCGATTGGCATTGGTGCATGTACTGATAATAACATGCAATGAAACTTCTGTGTGTGTGTGTGTGTGGGGGGGGTGATATTTACTGTGGGCCACAGCTGCTTTTTGAATAGTGAAAGTGGGCCGTCACATGAAAAGGTTTGGGTAACCCTGCCCTAAATGATATTTTTTATTACCAAAAAAAAGGTTTAGTGCAGTGAACATGAAATGTAACTAAAAGTCTGAAATGACCCATATATTTTGAGTCCACTTGTTCATGGTGCATGGTGGCATAAAGCTGTCACTTTCTTCACCGACACTTTTCCTCTGAGGAACCACTTCTCTACCATGACTCGCATGTATTGTCAAAACAGCTTCTCCGCTACCTCAATCAAAGTTGCTGTGCATTTGTTGGGCGCAGGCTGTGTGATCTCAAAAGAGATTGGTTGGAATTGCATTATTTTCTGAGATGTAATAGGCTGATCACGGGCTGCACTACCAAGCAATGTTCCTTATCAACAGTTTGTTTCATTTACAGTTTATCACCCAGCACTCATCTTGCTTTAGAGCAAATATACTACTAATGACAATGTCACACACGTTAAGATACAAGGAGTAACAGCACATGCATACTTTTTATATAAATAAACTGGAACAGGGTAAGAGCTATATCAATTAATAAAAGTACAGAATGGGCTGACCTGGCCTACGCTGTACCTCACACTATGCCTTTTTGCAGATTACATTAGTATCCTTACTAAATTCTTACTGAAGTTAAGGTTAGTGATAGGTCTGTGTAGAAACATAGCGTAAGTGTGATGTTATACATTTATAATCCGGGTACTACACAGTCCTTAACCCTCTATGGTAAGCATTATGTTTTGAAATAACTTCAATATTACATATAAAAAACTTGGGGGGGATGGGGGGGTGGGAGTAGAGGGCACTTTGGGAAACATATGGCCATATAGCAACTCCACACCGTAAAGAGAAATAATCTAAAAAAAAAATTTTTCTTAGAAATGATCAATTTGTATTCTATTTAAATTAATATTTCATAAGTAAAATGATATATCTGTACACTTAGAATTCCTACAAACCTAAAATTAATGAGTCCATACAATTTATCCTTCAATTTTGTCCTTGAAAGCCGAAAAATACAGATTTTTTTTGTACAATAAACTTTTTGATTTGAATTCTTCAGAATCTTTTATACCGTTTGCCCTGTGTGGGGTTTCCTCTGGGTGCCATACTGGCACAGTGGTGAGGTCTGGTATGTGGAAAATGACATTAAAGTACCATTTCTTTGACCATATCCTCAAGCAGTAAAATGCAATTAAGAGCAACATGCATGATAACTATAAGGGTAAATACTGCCCTTGTCTGCAGTCAACATTCAAACTGAATCTCAATCTAAATCTGTCACACCCATACACACGGTACATAAGACAGCACTGGTCATTTCTGCCTCTGAGTCTGACTTTGAAGACTCTCCCTTATTGCTCCCATTCATATCCATGTCACTGTCCCTGAAGCCCATCTCATCCTCACTGTCATCACATGGAAGAGCTAATTCCACCCTTCTTCTTGTTCTTTCCACAGAACATAACTCTTTTCTCAAGCTCATTTTTATGAAGAGATTCATCCAATCTCTACAGCATGTAGTACATGGATAATCCAACAGAGAGGACAATCCAACAAAAATCAAAAACAACTGTGCTATACAACTGCTTTTATTATTTTTTATTTTATTATCATGGTATTCTTAGATTCTCAATTACAAGTATCAAATATGATACAACTTGCTTTATAGGATTAAAAACCTATTAAAAACTGAAGTTGCTTTTATTGCGAGTAGCAATATTAACTGTGGATGTGCCACCTGATTTCTCAATGCCATTTCAATTTCAACAAGCATCTGCTTGGACATGTACAAAACGTTATGTCCTTGATAGAGTTTATACATACATTTTTAAAATCAGAGTTTCTCATCAACTTTTTAAATGTTACAATGAAATATGGAACTTGTTTTTTGTGTATAACATTTGTCGCTTTTATTTATTTAACCATTTATTAAATCTCATTACTGTAACAGTTTTAAGGAGACATAAAACACAAAACTAGTGTTTAAATCTTCCAATTCAATTTTATGTGACCCCCAATAAATATTTGCATAATAAGATATTCATCTTGTTCAATTTTTGTTACTATTTTTTTTCTTATTACTGTAACTCTTGCCCTGGATGACTAAATTCTTTCGCTTTTACAGAAAAAAATGGTAATTAAAAAAAAACCTATTTACCACCCCAGATTTAGACAATGACCTGTACAATTTGAGTCTATAAAGTAATTTTAAAAATCAGAGAAAAATGTAGATTCATACAGTAATGGTAATGAGCACGGCAGCAGGCTATTTCATAACATAAAAAATATAATATAAACCAGTACAGGTTTACAAGGGGCGCTTTTCCACTGCACCAGGTGCCGTACTTTTGGTATGGTGCTTTCCCTTTTCCATTAACTTCCGTTTGAGTACTAGTACCAAAAATCCCAGTCCCTAAAGTACCTGTCTAGCTAGGGAAATTTTTTTCTTGTTGATTATGCAAATAGCCTGAATTTACAAACTCAGAACACAACAATTTAAGTAATAATTATTATTAAATAGTTATTAAAGTAATAATAGTGGATGCATGGACAAATGAGGAGATACAAGCTTTAACTGTGATCTGGTCAGAAGAACAGATACAAGATCAGGATGGCATGACAAGAAATAAAAGTGTTTTGGATAATGTACCAGGGCTGTACGATATAAAAAAAATTTCAAATATCGCAATGTGATTTTGTTGTAACAAATATAGTGATATTTATAAAACAAAATAGAAGTTCAAAATAAGTACATTTCCGACAAACCTGTCTAGGAGTGATTTAAACAGCAAGGATGTAAATGATTATGATTATCTCAGAGAATGCAAAAGCAGTGAAGGTAAACTTTCAACTGATACTTTTAAACACATGACTGATAATCTTAAAAGGAATAATCATTAAAATTGCAAAGCTTGCTGTTTTTTTTTCCTATTAGTAAAAAAGTTTTCACAAAAATTGTACCCCCCCTCCCAGACTAAAATGTCCATACAATGCGACGGTACGAAAAAGCCTGATGTAAACCTAGCTTTTGCAGGTTCTTGCAATGTAAGAAATACATTTGCATAACATGCAATGTTGGCATTAATATCACGTCACCCAGCTCTATAATATACTATAGCCATTTTTCTAATTCAGAACAAAATACCCCGCCTCATGTTCTGATGTCATTCAGCAGTGGTGCCAGTTTTTACGCCAGTGGAAAACTTTTCTGAAGTACCGAAAGTAGGGTACCTGGTGCAGTGGAAAAGCACCCAAAGACACGACTGTTTAGGTATACATCTGTCTGTGTACCCCAAAAGAATGAATATGGCATGAACACAATTGTTCAGGTATCAAAAAATATGGGTGTTGAGGTAGGGGGACTTTGCTGTAGTGGTTATATGTCAATTTCTACAAATGCAAATGGAGGGGTAAGATTGAGTAATGCTTGCTGTATTTTCTTCCTTTCTGCATATTTTGCTGTATTTTCTCTCCACCTTTTCTTTTGCATTTCATGTTGTGTAGGAGTCAGTTGTGCAGCTGTTTTCAGAAGACCCTTTTCCTTTCGCTGTTTATATCTATGGCAAAGCAAATTAAAAACAATAATCAAAAATACAATTTATTGGAACTACTGTGATTCTATGTGATTACTATAATACATTAGATAAGCATAAGAGCTATATGTGCCATTAATAAATTTTTATTATAGATATCACCTAACACATTGTCATTGTATACTCCCTGTCATGCCATTAATGTCAAAATTAGGGTTGTGAAAAATACTACACCAGAATATAATGTTACATTTTCTCTAAACATTACAGTTTCAATGGAATGTAGATTGAGGATTAAACTTTTCGTCCCTATGATGATAATCATTCTTAAATTGTCACACTGGTTGTGAAAACTTTAGTTATCAATACACTTCAACCTCAATCCATTTACCGACATGTTAAAGTTCCAATCTAAGTGCCTGTAGTACCTTTCTCTCTCCTTTCTCCTGTGCTCCTCTAGAAGCTCCGGGTCACTGTATATTTTCTCTCTGTGCTTCTTTACCCTAGCACTCACTGAAGATTTAATTCTGTCCTTCTCTGTTGATCTTTAAAAGGATACACAATATTACATGGGCTGCGCATATCATGCAAAAACCAAAGCACTACTTAAGACACATAAAATTACCTCTGTCCCTAAATTAGCATTTATATTCTGAGCAGCATATTGTGGTAGGTTTTCTGCAAAAAAATAAAATGAAAATAGGAAAGTAGGAAATGAAAAGTCAAATTGGAAAATGAAAACACAAAAAAATCTATTCATATTTTTTTTCATATTTTCAAAATGTCTTAACTAAAAACTGTACAGCATGTGTGGCTGCAAACACTCCCATAAAGAAGCTGGAAGTAACTTAAGCCGTGAAATAAGGTGCTGCGAATAAGAAGCTAAACTAATCGAAAACTGCAGATAAGTAGCTAACTTAAGCCGCGAGTGACTTTGCCATTAGTTTGGGCGACAAGATTGACCATGGCCAACAAACACGGAGACAACGGAATCAGCAAACGCATTGAGAAAGCGCAGCAGTGATCCATAGCTCCGCCTACCACCCTGCTCCGATTAACATATATTTGCATGCAGTGAACTTGAAAATGAAAAGGCAAAGTAGGAAATGAAAAGTCAAATTGGAAAGAGAAAAGACAAAAAAGGGGGTTCTTAATTTTATCTTTTAAATTTTTCACATCTGACTCATACATGAGTAGAAAATTAAAATGCAAATGGTGTTATTTCATTTAAATTTTTGCAGGATTTTTGCGCAGACTTTGGAAACTAAATGGAAAAGTCATTTTCATTTTATTTTTTGCAGAAAATACCTCTCATACCATATACCTCAAATCCAAAGAAAAATAAATAGGCTACAATAAAAACCTCTCTTATCAGTGAATAATGCTTTAGATATACACTGTGGCGTTGGAGTAACATTAATGTTATTTATCGTTATTACAGGTCATATTATATTTAGCTGCTTATAAATGAGTTGAGAATGCATGAAATCTCTACCACAATTGCAAAATTCAGCACCGCGACAATGAAATTATGCAGTAATGAGAAATAAGCTAATATTGCTAATACTGGCGACATAATGACCATATGTTAAAAATATTTTACTTGGTGAATAATGTTTTTCAAAAAGTGTGAACTCCTGGAGATTCAACCCGTAAAACATCCCTAAAATTTTAACATAATGAGAGAAAGCCTCACCTTGTGTCCATCTTTAATCTTCCCTTCTTTGTGATGCATTACGGGTGGGAAAAAAAAAACTTAATAGTATTAATGCAGTTATTTGAAGTTACGGTAATGAGAAACATGACCTCAGGAAAACAATTTTTGTAAAACTGGTTTAATAATACAAAATCCTCAGTAGTGTGGTTTAATGAAAATGTCATTTTCTGTAACATATTTTTATTTTAAAAATTTTACAAAAGTTATACTTATTCAATGGAACTAAACACCAGGGCATGTTACAGTAATGAGATTTTTAGTGTAGCCTCTAATCCTTCCACGGCAAATGAAAAAGTGTTCACAGGCGAACCAATCATAAAAGACAAAAAAAATTTCCCCCCATACATTGGGCTTGGACATCTGATTGCATCAGTTCATGAGAATAAGCCACCATTTTTGGATTTGGAATCACAAAAATGTCAAAACAATATTTGAATGTATTGAAAATATTGATATTAAAAAGGTGTCACAGAAAAATGTTAAATTCATTCCATGGCTTGTATCTACAGCTGTTTGCTGTACTGTTGCACATTTCATAAACTTTAACAGGTATGCTATGTATTAAAGGATTAAATAAAATTGACAAAAATATGTATGTCATGTGATTCGCCCTCCTATAAAATATAAATTTATGAGAATGGACAGTAATGACTTATTGCTAATTGTATTACTTGTGTAGACAGATGGGGTGAATCAAAAGCAAAAATTACCCATGATAAAGTACTTGGACTGAAATATATAATAGTATTCAGATGCTCTGAGGAGACTATCTATAGGAGGGTTGCATGTGATGTTACACTATACCATCCACACCAAGCAAAGGCGATCATCCACCAATATGGTGCTGCAGCCAGACCGATGTAGCATTATTTGATACTGATTTTGATATTTAAGGATTTAAAAATCCAATAATGATACATGATAATGACACACTCAATGATATATAATGTACTCAATATGTCACAATTACGCAATTAAACTTGACGACTTATTAAAGAGCATCAATTAAAATATTCCTTCTTGATTACTCTGCAATATGGTGGAAGAATAACGGCTCATGGTGGATGACAGTCCAAAGAAAGAGTGAAAGCATCAGTTGCATAGAAGCACTTGAAAATAAAAATGCAGTCGCCTGTCAGTATTGCAAAGCAGAACTTAAATATGACCACAGCATGACTGCCATGCAAACCTACTTAAAAGATGACATTCAGGATTGAAGGATTCACCCAACAATGCAAAGGCTAGCCATAGACATGTGCCATATAGACTGAGTAGCCTAACCTGTCTTTTTCATCACTTCACCACTCATTTTGCTTAGTTTACTTTCCACGATTCTTGTATGAGAAAACAGAGTCAGTCCTGCTACAATGCGTTTCTGAAAAACTTCACGTACAAAAAAATTGCGTGCAAAAATACATATGTGCAATGGGAAGAACAGGGTTAGAGTAATTCATCTCCAAAACATAGTAACTAACAGTCTGCGAAAATCAAATGTAAGTGAATTTTAAAACTGCTGATTTTATAATTTGTCAAATAATTTGAGATTTTCAGAATCTAGATTTGAAAACCAGTTGGACCGATTCACCAAAAAGAACAAGTTCAAAAGAATGATTCATTCATGAAGCAGACATGACTATCGTTCATGTGGACAGCTGTTTTTGGTTGCAAGTAGTGTTTCTACTTGCATTTGGAAAATGCTCACATTGTCATATTTAAAGATTTTGTGATACTTAGGAGTTGAACATTGACATTACAGCTAAATAGAACTTATGTCCTAACAGCCTGTCAAATAAGTTGGTGCGCTGCCATGAGTTGTGCCAACAGATATCAGAACTGCGGAGTGCATAACTTGCAACGTAATTATTAATATCGCACATCACCCAGCTCTTCTTAGTATATTCTTTATTGTAATGTTGCACTTAATCGTCTGTAGTCTGTAAAGACAGCATTCAAGTAAGAATTTCATTGTACTTTGTACATATGACACTTCTTTCTTAGTTCATACTGAATTGGGAAGCAAGAAGAAATTTTAACTCAAATTTTAGACACATTGTACTTAGAAACACACAAAAGGTGTCGGAACATTGTCTCTTGCCTCTGAAAACATTCCGTTTTGAATATCTTCTGCATAATAACTGCACCAGTATTTACAAAAGTAGCAACTCAAGAAAACATTTATGCCACAACCTCATAGAAACAAAATATGGTGGGAATAAAAGAGCTGACCAAGGTGGTTTTCTTGCACTCTAGTGACATAACATTTAATCCTCCAGATTTACATTAATGACACATGCCAGTATGACCAGCAATACTGCTTGCGTAGCAACAGAGTGCATAAGCATATGCATTTCAAGATTTGAGTATATACCAGCCCTTAGATAAACCAGCCACAATGCACAACAGAGGCACCACTGATTAGGCACGAACAGTGCCTAACTGTACAGCAGTGAGAAGAGTCAGTTGTCATCATAAACATCAAGAGAGGAACACAAAAAGAACTGTACTTTATTCCTTTTAGTGGCACATCCAGAAAAAAGCATGGGAAAAATGATCATTTCTGAGCACTGTAGGCCAATAAAAACAAAAATCAATAGTTATGTCAAACACTGAGCATGCGGTTTATTATAAAAGTCTTCAACACAGTAGAGGAAGCCATTAATGGTAACAGTAAAAGTAACATTTATGAAATGTTTCCAACAATATCAAAACATATTTTTCTTTTGTTTTTTAGAACTTTAACGAAATTAATAACATGAAAAATAGGTCTACCAAAAGATATAACTAAGAAAGAGAGCAGCCTTTCACAAATCACGGCATGCTGCAGAACATGGTGCTTCAGCTGGGGGGGGAAGAGGGAGAGTTTGTGTATCTTAAATAAAATAGAAAGAAATTAATTGTTGTATGTAATGTAGCTCTAGTGTTTCAATGACTTATCTTTCTGTATGGCACTTCTTTTTGTTCTGGTGGTATATGAAGAAACAATTCTGGTTCATGTTCATATACATATACAGGAAGACTGACTGGATAGAAGCTACGTCTGCCCCGGTTGTCAGAGTGGAGTGGCCAATGTGCAACGCTGTCAAATCGCACATCTGGCATTGGTTGAGAAGATCTTGCGTTGCAGCTTTTTGGTTCCTCAGCAGGAGATGAGGAACATGGTGGTCTGCCAGTTTGGGGCTTGTTGATGAACTTCAGACTGGAAGCAATACTCAAATGAAAATTCTTCAGAAGCACTGGCTTCTCATTTAGCAGCTGATATTCTCTCTTGTAAAGAAGTCATGAATTTCACACAGCCATGTAGCTGAACAGTGGAAAATACCACCTCCTTGATTTCACGGGGGTCTTGTACAAGCATGTCAGATTTGTCAACGCCCCCACGTGTTCATTTTAGGCTTGAATGAGGCATAATATCAGCTACCAGGCTGTACCGTGAATGATGGCGCCAGTAATCGTCTATGGATGGGCAATCGAAAACTCCCATGTACAACAGAATGGTCAGAAAACATTTCATTTAATGAGAGGTGGTCTTTATGGGTTCTCCAAACTTCTGGACAGAGTACAAATTAGTGTGGTTAGAAATATGTTGACCCATCTTGTCAGTGAACAGCTTCTTGAAGTACCGTAGTGGAGTTTTAATTTCGTCTGGGGGATCAAATGTGGAATCTGACACAGGCATTGACTCAATGTCTTGCTTTTTCCATGGTGGCGTTCCATGATCTGATTTGTATGTATCTTCTACCTCTGTCATAGACAGTTTTTAGAGTGTTTTTATGATTTTTAGCTATTTTCCTTTTATTGTGATTGTGGTTCAACATCTTGGTCTAGGTCTTCATCATAGTCCAAAATCTCAAAATCAGAGTTTGAGTGATGTGCCAGTGTGGGAATAAAATCTGGGTCTACTATTTTGTCATCATCACTGTCACTGCACTCTTCAGCATCAGACAGAGCAAGGTTTTCAGGTACTAGTGCCAGTACAGGATGTAGCCTTTTGTCATAGAATGTCCTGGTGTCCATCTACATAATATATAAAACAACACACACTGAGATCCTTTCATGAAATTTCTGAAATATTATTCAAATAAAGTATTATTAATATTTAATATTCAAATATTTTCTATTCTACCTGGCTTCTGATGAGCCACACCTGTTCTCAGGTAAATACCAGGCTCATCAAAAAATCTGGTATAATAGAAAACCTGCTGGAAAGTAGCTCGCCAAGACAAGAACTGGAGACCCCTGATGTACATGAACAAAAACACTGCTTTCCTTAGATATTTTAATAGCATTTATAATAAAAGAGTTATCAATAAACTGGCATCTCAAACATTGGATGTGGCGTTTTGTTTATAATTCATGCATCAATTTTTTTGAGGGGGGGGGGTTGCTTATGTAACACCCCTGAATCTATATTTTATCGAAAATATCCGCTTTTGAAGCTGATTAGGAAATATTCAAAAGTTTAGAGGGAGTCTACATGTGGGACTCTCTGTTTGGTGTATTTTCCAAGTACTGCATGCTCTCCAAGCATTGAAATGATTGCCCAGCTCAGTATTGTGATGCAACACATGGCACGTTTATATGGACATTAGTATTTAAATGGTTGACTCATCAGTCGAGCAGGCAGTTAAAGGGTTAAACTGCGGTACACCACATTTTGACGGTATTTTCAAAAGTGATGCTATTCCAGTGTTTTGAAATCTTGGGGATAAAACTTGCCAAGCATGTGGGGGCCTGGGCATTATTTTGTTGCCAAGATTTCAAAATATCATGGTATACCATATTACCACCCAAGTCTAGCAACATAGTAACAACTAACATTTTCTCGATCTCAATCAAGAAATTTTTCTATCCATCTCAAAAATTTTATTCATCTCAAAATATTGCTTGTATTTTTGCAATACATCTGCCCTCTGTCGGTCCGGTGGAATATCATGCTGTATGCATGCACCAACCGCGATCATCTATGTTCATGGACAAATGTAGTATGTATATAAAAGTCTGCACTGAACTGTGCATGGACCATAATGGCATGCTGAAAAGTGAAGTATGAACTAGGCTTAACTAGTAATGTTGAAGGTGGTGTTTGTCATTATATGCAATTTATGCAGCAAGCCACAACAATGCAACTAAACAATGACAAAATTCATCGTTAGCTACTTTTATTACCGTCGTTAGAGCAGTTTTTGCAGCCCTTACAAATAAATAATATTGAATTATAAGCAGAGATTTGTAATTGCAGTTACCCTTGAATACACCATTGCATCCATATTTTCCATTGCAGTTCATGTCCCCAGCCAAAAATAAAGAGAAGCCTCTAGGACTTTAGTCACTTTCATTTGCTTCAGCACGACATTTGAAGAACCATATAATTAACAACATCCTCATAACTTGCACTGGGCAGCTCACAACCATTTTGCTTTCAGTGTGTATGTGTCATTTCCAATATCATCGTTTTCTCTACATATTGTTTGCATGTATCTGCCAGTCGCTGATTCACATACTTCAAAGTACTTTTCAACGCACAAATACTATCATTAATTTATTATTGTCTATACATAATTTCTATAATATGCCAATCTTTTGATTTTCAGGGTATCCCATTTGCGTACTGTGTACTTTTTCTTTACACTACATATACCATCTTTGCACTGTGTTGCACTATATTTACTTACTACATTGCTATTACTGCACCAAGATGGTACCGCAGCGCAATTGTGCAACACTATTGTAACCCTCCTATACTGACAAACACTGAAAAGACTGGAAATACAAATGCAGAATATACATTTTGAATTATTGAGTATCGGTACCTGTGAAGCCTTTGATGCGACGGTTTTGTCCTCCGTTGTTTGACCTTTTAACGAGGTACAAGGGACATGCTGCAATCCACCAACCACTGGGATGTCACACACCTAGGTATTTGAAATGCAAATGAAGAACTCCATAACTGTATAATCTTGAATCACAAAAGCATCACTCCACCTATACTGAAAGAAGGTATAGACTGAGAACTCAAAAATTTGTCCGAACAAACAGAGAATTACAATTATGTTCAGTTTAACCTGCCTGACATCTGGTGAGGACACTAAATGGAGATGAATCCCTAAGAACACATCTACAGTTTCCATTAATAAATGAGAGACAAACATCCGGGTGGATAACCTAATTTGAAATACCCTCTTTATCACAAAATCAAAGACCGTTCCCAGCATACTTGAATTGAAATCAACACTGATGGATAAAACCTGAAGCAGAGGATTGCCCATGTGCGATGACAAGGATAACTTGCAATTTGACACCAGGAATAACCTTTGGCACCTCAGTATATTAATATGTGAATTGTAATTGACAGTGTTCCATCTTTCATGCATGGTTTCATAGCTGAGAGCACATGTAGAATGCTGTAATGGTAATTATAATTAGTATAATAAAAAAGTATTGAGTGCACAGATAACCATTACCACACAGCTACTTGTAAAATTATATATTTTTTATTCCCCCTCCCGTTACCTTCAGATAATGAACAAATGTCATTGACTCCAATTGTCAAAAAACTACACATCTTCAGTACAGACGCCATGTTGCGCCTTGTAACACTGGTAACATTATGACAACAAAAAAAAAAAAAAAAAAATCACACTGTCCAAGAATTCATCAGAAATCAATCCAAGGCAATGCTGACTAGTTTTCACTGATCATAAAATCTGTGTCTCGGATTACATGGCAGAACTATGTAGTGCAACCCAGCCTTAGGTCAACCCAAAACAAAAGAGTCTGAGAACATGGTGACATCACAAAAAAAAAAGTACATTTTATTGTGATAGCTGCAGATTAACTACCAGACTTAAATTCCACAGTCCTCTCAACTGGCAAACCATAAAACTGCCCCTGCTTCTGAAGGGACTGACTCAAAATAGACAAAACATTTAATACTGATGTCATTTAATAGTGAAATGGAATGACAGCAGTAGATGAGGAAAAAAAGGTGCTTGCTTTGGATGTAATTAATTACTACCTGGGACAATGAGTAATAACAGACCTTTTAATATCAGAGGTGGAGTAATGGGCCCCAAACAAATGCCCTACTGTCACTAACGAGTGTGAATAGCTAGATGCCTCTTAATCTGACTTGACTGAATAAAGCGCTTCCCGCAGAACGGGCAGCCGTACGGTTTCTCCCCAGTATGGACTCGCAAATGTACTTTTAAGTGTACAGACTGACTGAATCGCTTTCCACAAACCGTGCACCCAAAGGGTTTCTCCCCAGTGTGAATCCGCACATGCTCTTTCAGTTTTCCCAAATACGGAAAAGATTTTCCACACACGCTGCAGTAATTTCTTGCTTTTCCTGTGTGAATTCCCTCATGCGGTTTTACACGTGCTGGTTTCTCACCTTTGTGAATTAGCAAGTGTATTTTTAGATCTGAGAGCTGACTGAAGGTTCTTGCACACCAAGAACAGGAAACTATACTCACTTCTCTATCAGAGTCCTGTTCGTTAAGCTCTGGCATTACTCCACCACTTTCCATCCAGTTCATGTCTACAAGGTTTTCACTTTCAGCAGTATTACTGCCATTATTTATCCTGTTGAGAGGCTGCGAAAAAATAGGGTGTTCTTGGGTGCTGTAATCCAGTTCATCCGGCTCAGATTTTATCTTGTCAGGTATCATATGAGGAAGGTACCCCACTTCTTCAGTCTTCTCCTCAAAAGGAAGTGAGGGTTGGAGGAACCCGTGTTCAGAAGGGATTTCAGCACACGTAAGGGCTGATGCCTGTGTGTTCAGGTCCACGACTGCCTGCTCTGGTTGGCTCTCATGGTGCTCGGAGAATTCCTGCTTAATGTCAGTTTGCTGAGGTTCCCTGTCCTCCTCCAGGCCGGAGTTACACTGTTGCTCATGGGTTTGTTGACCCTGAGGAGCCGCTCCAATGGAAACAGGGGGAGCAACACGGTGGCCACCATCTGTAGAAGAAGAGAGAAGATTTAGGCACAGTAGTAATCATAAAGGCTTGCTATTAAATTAACAGATCCCATGCGGTCCAAACGTGCAGTAGTATGCAGCATTTAAAAAAAAAAAAAAAACCCTTCCCTGCACAAACTTTTGAGGGTGAAAAATAGCAATTTTTTATAAACCTTATACTTTTAGGGTGCTTATCTCAAAGGGGATGAAGAAACAGGTCAATGCTTTATGCACAAGTAACGCACATATACTGACCTGACCTGTTATTCCAAGCCCTTTACCATTTTTAACAATAAAAAGTTGTCAAAATATGTGATCTGCAAAATGACCTCTGATCTTGGAAAAAAAGACTGACCTATAATAGTAAGACGTTAGTTCATAAAACACTGAATTAGTATTGCAAAAAAATATTTAATCAATTCAAATTAGGGCTGTCAAAATTAATGGGTTAACGCGGATTGATCCATCATCATGGTTAATCTGATTAAAATTAACGCAATTAACTCATCTGCAGCGCAGAATGACTCTGCAGAATCCCTGAAATGTCTCTGTCAACACATTTCGGGCAGTTTTGGTGCGTTCCATTTGCCCTTGGAACTCGTATTCCGAGTCGGATTCCGAGTTTTGAAGCCGGAAGTGACGACATGCGCACTCCCGTTTCTCGGAGATCCGAGAAATACCTCGGAGCAGCACAGACGATCCCAAGTTCAGAATCCAAGATAGCTGCGCCCTTTATCAACAGAAGTGAAAGCTGTAGTTTTATATTGTTTAAGCACTACTTTTCATTTGTGGCTCATTAAATCGGTCGCACACACACTATACCGTCCAACTTATCTGTGGACGTGTTGCTACGAAGTTTTATGCGTAAAGCACCGCGCGTAATGTGTTATCAACTGATATTGCTAATAATGGCAATTAACCGGGCTAGAATTGGATTTCATGATTAGTCAGATTATTTGTTGGATTTACAGATTTACATGAATGTTCAAGATGTTCAATAAACATGTTAAGAGCATATATATATATTCCCTTTTTTCTTGAGTGTTTGCTCATGCAAAATGAAATGCAATTAATATAGATTAAAAATGAATATTTAATCATGATTAATCGAAATTAATCCACAGCAACCCTGTGATTAATTTGGTTAAAACTTCTAATCGTTTCACAGCACTAATTCAAATGTAACAAGTACCTGAGAATATGTGCAGTTCATATTCTGACTGCAGCATAATGTTGTTTGACATTTTAGTATCAGTATCATACTGTGATATCAAAAATTTTATGGTATGATTCTATCATTTTGCAAAACTCGAAATTCAAGGAGAATGTGTTGTATATCTCTATTGCACACATGGAAATACACTAAGAAGTAATGTCATAGTGCAATAGTTCAGTTTTTTTTTTTTTTTTTTTAACTCAAAGACCCCCTGTGGTATACATGTACGCTCCCCCTAGACAGGTTATGATATTGTTGCTCTTATATGCCTTCTGCAATGACAAAAATTACCAAAAAACAACCAAGTTCTATGTCCACTAACACTCTCTCGGTTTATGATATTGCTCTCAAAACAGAAGGTGAAAGTTTTTATTCATAAACAATCTAAATGTATCTGGGTAGAAAATCAGAAGCTTGACAACCATTAAATATGAAGGTATTGGCCTTCAACAAAATAAAACAAATTACAAATTAAGAGACAATATTTTTAACAATGTTTAACAAAATGAACCAAGTAGCTAGGGCTGCACAATATATCGTTTCAGTACATTGCGATGTAGGCAGGTGCTAAGACATCAAAGGACGTGTGATGTCCAGAAAGGCAAATTAAATCTAACATATCATGCTACAACGTTTTTACTGCTAGATACAAAAAGAAAACTCACACGGTTACCATTTTCCAAGACTAATGTACAAGAAAAGTTTAATACAACAATTTATGCTTATTAAATGGTTTTTGGATACATGGAGTTTATTGCTAGTAGGTGATATGCAGGCTCTGCATGCACAGCGAACCAGCAATTATAATTACGGCTGGGAGATATTAATGAGATTGCATTATGCTCATGCAATTCTTACATAGCAAGAACCACGATAGGTGGGTTGAGATCAGACTTTTCATACCGTCATGTTGTCTGGACATTATACTACAGTATATGGTAAACGTTATTTTGCAATTCCGGCATTTTGAAAATTTAGTGATAAGATACTCCAAGTGCAGAGGAGTTTATTTTTAGCAAAACAATTTTTCCTTAGTTATAGGAAACAAAAAACTTAGCAAGCTTTGCAAATTTAATGATGATTCCTTTTCAAGATTATCCAGAATGTTTAAAAATCATTTTAAAGTTTCTCACTGTTGTTTTTGCATGAGCTCTGCATGCACTTTGCTCATTTTGCTGTTTACATCACCCATAGACATTGCGATCTGATATTTTCTATCTTGCAGCCCAATAACTTCTCGCCTTTCCCCTACATCAGCTTCCCCGTGAAACGCCGCTAACTTAATGGTTTGGTTTTAGCTGTGAATTGTGGGATTGTATAATGCCACAACCAGTAAATCTCAGCCTCTTTGAGCTAATAAGCATGTAGCATATTTATGTAAAGATCTAAAGTCGCTAGAGATTGGCTGTTTAACGTAACAGTACAGAAACACGTCACAGGCCAGAAGGAAAAATGTATACCCAGAGGCAAACCGGTCAACCGGCTCGCATACGTCTTGTTTTTGTTTGTCCAGTAGTGTAAAAATACCAAAGAATTCAGAAGTGTGGCTCCACAGGGTTCCAGAATGCGACGATTTAGTTGCATTTTCCAACCATTTTGTAGGCAGTGTGACTAAATTTTATAAATAGGCACACCAATGTGACTTGCAAATATGCCCCTCATTTATGCCCAAATACCCCCCCATACAGCAACTGACCACATCATCGTACATATGAAACACCTACAGAGTGTGAGAATTGGTCAGTATGTGTATGCATGTGTGTGAGTGAGATTATCAGAACATGGTTAATGAAGATAAAGAAATTAATGAAAATGCAGATGTCTGTCAGTATTGCAAAGCATACTAAAATCAACTTAAAATAAGTTTTTTTTTTTAAATAAATAAATAAAAGCAACTTAAATATCACTACAGTACAGCAGCAATGCAAATAAAAAGGGTTTGACAGACTTACCAAATAATGTAAAGAACATAAGAAATTTACAAAGGAGAGGAGGCCATTTGGCCCATCAAGCTCGTTTGAGGAGAACTAATAGCTCAGAGTTGTTAAAATCTTATCTAGCTCAGATTTAAAGGAACCCAGGGTTTTAGCTTGCGCTA
>JAODKC010000130.1:8627120-8646074 GCA_026777985.1 Mormyrops attenuatus
AAATAGGTATGAAGTCCTCTTGTGCTTGCAACAATGTGCTTTTAAAAAACTCCCATGCCTCTTCAACCGTTTTGCTACCATTTACCATCATATGTACCATTTAATCCTCTTGGGGTAGCCTGGCCAGTCTTTGTCGTCACTTTGATTTTAAATCAATTTGCTTAATTTACTTTCTATGATTCCTCTATGTTAAAATAATTGCTGCTAAAACATAATGAAACATATTAACCATATATTTTTTGTGAAAATAGTGTGTTGAGTAGGGTTGAAAGATATTTGATGCTGTAGCAACATTTAATTAACTATATAGCCAAACAGAACTTGTCTACCTAGAAAGTCTGAGAAATAGATAGTATTGACTTTAGTCATGACAGACAAAGTAGTGCTACAAATCAGTTGTTCTGCTTAATATCCTCTTTGAAAGACAAAATATTTTCACAAAGGAAGACCAATGCCTTTCCATGACCAGTTCTTTTTCTCTCCTCTTCACTCATTTTTGTTAAACTTCTCACGAACACACCGCAGTCTATGACTGAGTTAAAGAGCAAGGATGAGGATGATTATGATTCTCAGAGAGTGCTCAGGCAGAAGCAGTGAACTTTAGAGTGATTATTAACAAAAACTAGATTTTGAAAAGGAGCAATTTTACAATTGCAGAGCATTTTCTAAATTTTCCTCCCTATGATTGCCCAAAAATATTTTAGCACAGCGTATTGATGGTTTGACCCAGCAGACTACTGCAGTCCTTGCGATGTGATAATTGCATGTGTATGAAATGCCATGTCGATATTAACAACACGCATCGTACAAGCCTGTCAAGGAGGCACAGTGGCAGAGCGGCTCGCACTGTTGCTGCACACCGCCACTTCGTGTGTGGAGTTGCACATTCACCCTGCGTGGGCTTGTCTTTTTGGCGGAGTCTCTGGTTTCCTTCCACTGTCCAGAAATATACACCTTAAGTGAACTGGAGTGCCTTAAAGTGACAGTATGTCTGACCTTGCAATGGTTGGTTGGTTCCTGTCTTGCACCAAATGCAATATATCCATTATATATATTAAAAATGATTACTCTATGAATCATCAGATTAACTATTCGATTACGTAATTATTGATATAATTGATAGCGACAACCCAAGTATGAGCACAGGATTCCATACGTATGACTATCCATTGCCCGAAAGCACTTGCAGAAAAGTGAAGTATGAAATTTTCTTTACTTACACATTCAAAAAGACCTCTATGCACAGCGTGGTACCATGACTCTCCTCACAAGTAAAACACATGTAATACAAGTAAACAGAAAAGATGGCAGGTACGAGTCAATATGGTCCTCTGAGTGCAGAAGTATGGGGGCATTTTCAAAATGTCAGTAATGGTAATGTTATCCAAAAACTGAATATACAAAACAAAAATCAGCCCAGTATTCTAATGTGAAATTACTAGCATATTAGCAAATATTTGCAGCTCTAGGTTGAATAATTTTATATCCAAAAGAGATTTTTAATGAACAAAAACATTGAGCTCTGGAAGGTACTACAACTCACATGCCAAATTTAATCAAGAATGGTGATGCAAAGGTCATTTGTTTAAATTAAATATGGAAAAGTGAATGTTTAAGTTGTGTATTTTGTTACAGTTGAATTAACTTTCATTAGAAAATTAGCCTGCAGCCCTTTGTCCATAATTGACAGCTTTTAAGATTTTATGTTTTTATTTACTGTTGTTTTTGTTTTCTTTTTGGCAGCATCTGGAGGATTAAATAAACTGAGAATTCCATCGTGTAAACAGTGCACATGACACTAAATCATTTTAATCTTTGATATAAATATGAAAAACATTAAGTATAATGTCCACATTATGGCTGTGCTCAAAAAATCAATACGGCAAAATATCATGACATACTCTTATACAATACCCGCATCGATACAGATGTGCTGTATCGATATGGCCAGTTTAAGAACTTTTATTTGGCAGGCTATCCAATGGTGCCACGGCAGTTGTGAAAGTGCAGTGCGCAATGCAGCCGCAGGGTGCCAGCCAGGAGAGTAGGTTTTATATTAACACTGGGGGGGATGGGTATATTGGGGTTAGAGGTGTGGCGTCACGCCGCCTTATAAGGCGCTTCAGTGGCCATGCTGTGTAGTTTGTTTTTTCCGTAAACTATTGTTGTTATACTTACAATATAGAAAGTGAAATTTATCTTTCCATTTTATTGTTATTCATTTTTAATAATATGGTAGTTTAAGTGTGTTTAAGTCCCGCATTATGAACGCTGGATTTGTGGGAAATATTAAATGCCCCTGTCACTCTCCTGCACCCTGTATCTCTCACAAACAAATCCTAACTTTCCGGAAAGAAACACAACACACATAAAATAGCAACCTGAAGATCTCATTTCTGCCATAACTATTTATGAACTAAATGATTCAGAGCTCCTGGTAACTCAGTAATTCACTTTATGGCATTTTCTAAATAAATGCCAGATTGATCTGCCCCGTTTTTTGATGGTGGTCTTACTCTTTCTTACACCCCAACAGCAAACACAGTGGGATGAGAATCGTGACTGACACAAACGCTATGTACCGCTACGTTATAAGCCTTGCTATTTGTGTTATGCTGTTAACTAACCAAGCTCGTTGCAGTTTGCACAATCAAATAAGATAATCTTTATGAAACTTAATCAACATTAAGTTCCACCATTTCACACAGCCTTTTATTAATTTATTGAAAACTTTAATAATTAAGTTTACATACAAATTGAAGCCGTACCACACTTTTCCGCTCACCGCTCTCTATACGTCTTCACTTTAATTGTGGGTCTGGAATTGAACCAGAGCGGGAGTTTAGAATAAACCATTTTAACGGAAGTTAGGGGTTCTCCAAATAAAAATTGTAAGAGAAAAACTTTGTTATGTAATGAGATATATTAATCCTAAGCGTTTTTTTGTAAATCAGGCATTATATGTGATATTATTGAGGGGGATGAGAGAGAATATTCTCCACAGCTGGAGATATAGTTACAAGCTCAGAGACGTGCTCTTAAACCAGAACACATAGATCAACTTTTGTTTCTACACAAAAATCTGAAATCATTTAAGCCATAGCTGCCAGTACAAGCAACAGTTAAGTTTGTTACAATGGTCTGTTTTGTCGTATTTGTTTTGTGTATTTTTTTATTTTTATGAAAGCCATAAACAATATTTGTTCTGTTCTAATTGTGGACCTCAAAATAATAAAAAAAATAATAAACAATCCGTTCAGCTGTTTAGAATACTTGTGTTATTTAGACATTATTAGAATGTATCATATCGTTGTCCTGTATCGTGATACGTATCGTGAGGTTGCTGGCAATACCCAGCCCTAGTCCACATGGTATTGTCAATAAGAAGCAAAGCTCGAGTTTTGGGTGTGATGGTATGTTCACACTGCAAACGGCAAGAGTGCCAATACGACTATGTGACTTATTCTCTATGGGAGGGCTTGTTGCTAGGCATTGTGCAGGACCATGGCACAATTTGGGCAGTATGAGCGTCAAAATTAAGTTGAAGCCCCAGCTGCATCCAAAAACACCCAATGCACTCAAATGAAGAAAAAAAAAAAAAAGTACACACTACAGCAATGGTCACTTAGTGCGACTACTTAGCGTGCAACTACAAAACCTGGTACACTTTCCGGATACACTACATTACTTTTGAACTACTGGACTTTATCCTTTACTGACAGACATCCTGCGTAACAACAAGTACCAAACAACCCATGTACGTTTATCAATATGTTCAATACATTTACCATACTTTTTATGATTATTTGAGTTCTAATATTAAATACTGTACTCACACTTAAAACCAATATTACCCTCACCAGGCATGTTTAAGTTCACTCCTGACTTCCTCAAAAGTCACATCTAGGACTGTGGGGTTTAATAGTGCACAGTGTACACACTCTTTGGATTTTGATCTGATGTAGGGTGCCATCTAGGAATATTTTTTGCACTAAGCAATGCACCCTATGGTTTCAGACACTATTATGAGTGTTTTTTGGGTACCTTTTTAGGCCATCCTCCAATGATGAAGACAGTTCCAATACTCAAGAACAGAAGCACACAACATGGTACAAATCCCTGGATGTTGTTCTTACCCTGCCTAATCCCATGATCCATCCATTCATTTTCTGAAAGCGCTCAATCCCAACTGGGTTCGCGGGGGGGGGGGACCAGAGCCTATCAACAATGGGCGCAGGTGGGAACTAACCCATTCGCCAACACACCGCATTACACCCCAATTTCATTTTTGGAACGCAAGTTAACTAGATTGAAACCACAAATACAATCTTTGCGTTCATGATATTGAGAAACACCCGATGTCTCGTGTACCATCTTGACGTACTATTTAGTGTGGAAGTGTGCCATTTCAGATGCAGCCCCAGTCAAATTTATGGTAATGAGTTTTACATGGTTCAGTGGCAACCAATCGCAATGTAGAAATGCTCAGCTAAAGAGAGTTCCACAGAACACAAGTATGTAAACTTTTGTTCTGATTAAATAGTTCCCAAGCACAACAGAAGAGAAACTGTATGGAACGCTGTCCATGAGACAGAACAGGTCTTTAAAGTTTAAAGTTTAAATTTTTTAGTCTTCACATGGCATTTTTTTAACCCTCTCTTCAGCAAATCACTCTTCTAATTAGTAATATAATTAAGGAGTTGCGGTGAAAACCCAAATACACAGTGGCCCTTTCTGGATAAGACTGGCCACCCCTGTGGCCTGTACTACGAAGCGGGGTTACTGGCTTATCGGGTCAACTAGTCGGATTTAAGGTACCACAGTTTAAATGGACTTCATATTCGTTTACTTACATTTTGCCCAGACTACCTTAAATCCGACAAGTTACCCTGATAAGCCAGTAACTCTGCTCCGTAATACAGGCCACTGCTCTAGAGTAAAAATGCCTGTGTTTAGGCAGCATAAAAAACAGACATGTATTTTATATGGCTTCAACACGGTACAAATGTCTTGACAGGAATTCTTTTGCTCTCCATACATCTCTACAAGACATTTTTTACCCTGTAGACGGAGTAAAATGTAATAGTTGCTCTATCCAATGGTACTGAGCTTTCTAATATAAATATATATTGGGATTCAAGACACTGAGATCATTTTTCCAAATAGCAAATTTTCAGAAATGTCCACCCTATATCAGAACGCACGTTACTTTTCAATAGGTCTTAATGGGAAAAGTACCAATTTTAGTGAGCATTATTTGAAAATCTATACCACAGAGCATCATCAAAATCAGGACATGGTAATTGTAGTAGTTGACCTCTCACATGAAATTTCTAATGCAAAGATAATATGTCAATTGGGGATTATGTCCCAACATCATCCCCCATTTAAAGGGAACCAGAAAACGCGAATAAGTAGCCAACTTCAGTCTCGTCTTAAATGCTAACAAAATTATTTACTCACCCGACGTTAGATTATTTTGTCCCCTGACCTCTCGGAGCCTCCGCCGAAGTTCCTCGTTTTCCTTCCTCGTTCGAGCATTTTCCTCCTGGTACTCCAAAATCGTTTTTGCCACTACTTCCAGTATCTCTCCAGCTGCCACCATTAAACGCTCGGTTAAATAAGCGTTCAAATTCTGCAATACTGTCATTTTTAAAGTTTGTACGTAATACACAAGCGTCTGAGAAATGGCGTCTGAAATAAAGAATGGGTATCTCAGCCGTGTGAAGCTGGCAAAGAATAAGGGGAGACTTCCGGTTGCTATTTCCGCTTATTGTGTCAAAATAAAAGTCCGGGTTTCACACGCGATTGATGCCTTTAACAAGCAAGGAAAAATGCACAGAAAAAAATTAATACATGAAGTATAAAATAAGGAAAATGTATATAAATGTACTGATGTCGTTGTCGTTTATCACAGCATTTTCATAGTTCCTGCATACCTTTGTAATCTGTTCTGTACTTGCGTTACACATTGTATAATAAGATAAGTTAATCCTTTATTAGTCCCCCAAGTGGGAAATTTGCAACGAGCTCTGACTGTTGTCTGTGCATATGCACTGAATACCAATTCAGAATGTCCGGCCTTCTTGAAGACATTGGAAGGGTTGATGGAAGGCGTCCCTTCTGGGGACTGCATTGTTCTGCTGGGGGACTTCAATGCTCATGTTGGTAATGACAGTGAAACCTGGAAGAGTGTGATTGGGAGGATTAGCCTGCCTGATCAGAATCCGTGTGGTGATCAGTTATTGAACTTCTGTGCTAACCACAGTTTGTTCATAACGAACACCATGTTTGAACATATAAGTGTTCATTTGTGCATCTGTCACCAGAGCACCCTAGGCCTCACTTCGATGATTGGTTTTGTAATAGTATCGTCAGATCTGCGTCCGCATGTTTTGGACACTTGGGTGAAGAGAGGAGCTGAGCTGTCAACTGATCACCACCAGGTAGTAAGTTGGATCCGATGGCGAGCAAAGACGCCGGATAGCCCTGGTAGACTCAAATGCACAATGAAGGTGTGCTTGGAGTGTCTGGCAGAGGTCCCTGTCTGGGAGATCTTTAACTTATACCTCCAGCTGAACTTCTCCTGCATCCCGAGGAAGTCAGGGGACACGTTCCAGGACTCCATTGTTGAGGCAGCTCTGTGGAGCTGTGGCTGTAAGGTTGTTGATGCCTGTCATGGTGGCAATCCTGAACCCGGTGGTGGACACCAGCGGTAAAGGGATCAATCAGGCTGAAGAAGGAGGTGTTCGGAGCTTGGTTAGCTTGTGGAACACCTGAGTGAGATTGCTTGAAGACCACTTACCTTTGATGTGACTCTTTCCTCTTGTGCATCATTTCACTTTATCTATTGCATCAAAGATTGATGTAAAATTCTGGGAGTTTTTCAGAATTTCTGTTAAATGTTAAATTCAGTTCCATTTCTGCAAGGTGAGTTTCACTTAAAATGTCAACAGCGGCCCTTCTTCACTGAAATTGCTGGGTTGATTTTGGAAGAAGTACATGTTCAAGATCTGAGATTATCATGACATGCTGAATGACCTCTGCTCATGTCCTGTCTGAGCCCCTCCAGTACCTCAGCTAATCTCTTCAGGATCTGGTCATGTTGCCACTTGTACCACCCTTGGGAGACAACGATTTTACAGCTTGACAAGATATGCTAAAGACTTGCGTTTGGACTGCTCCAGAGGGAACAGTGATCTCCCTTACCAAACCATTGGTGTAGGTTAAGTGGGCAGGGGAGTGTATCATATGTTGCCCTGATAAGGAATGCACTGAGAAAAGTGCAGCAGTCCATAACTCCGCCCATTCGAAGCATGAAATGAAAAGTCAAATTGGAAAATGAAAAGACCAAAAAAAGCTTTTTTAATTTTATTTTTTTAATTTTTCACATCTGACTCATACATGAGCGGAAAATTAAAATGCAAATGGTGCCGTTTCATTTTCATTTTCATTTTGACTGGATTTTTGCAGACTTTGAAAATTAAACGGCAGATTGGAGATTGTATTTTCATTTTATTGCAGAAAATACCTGCCATACGTATTTCCCAATATATCTGGAAAAACAAAAAGCAGACCGAAAAAACATTCAGTGCCGACCAAACCAAAAAATGTGGGCGAATTTTCAGTTCTATTATTGGTTAGCACAGATCAAAAATAAGAGATTAGTTTCTAGACGTGACTCTTTATGGCATGACCTGAAGGACTCTGCTATTTGCCCACAGCTGCTCACCTCACTTTCATCCATTATCGATTTTGATCAGATAGGATCTCTTTCTAGAAATCTAGCTATATACAGCCGTGGAAAAAATTAAGAGACCACTTTATATTTTTAAACAAATCTGCATTTTTAAATCATGGTTTAATTGTGGTTCTGGTGGCAGAAGGCTATGCTGAGCAGCAGGTTGGTTTCAGGTTCAAAATTTCTAAGACAGCAGGACACAAAAATAAGGTGAAGCAGGAGACACTGGGAACAACCAGAAACCAGCCAGGTAAAAGGCGGAAGCAACATTCTAATGCCAGAGAAGGCCGTTAACTTATCCAAGTTTCTCATGAATCAGAGGATGACATCAAGTGACCTTCAAAAGGAATGGGAAACATTAAGTGCATGTGAGAGGTGCACTGCTAAGACATTGTGTATCAGGCTCCTAGAAGCAGGACTGTGGTCCCATAAAGCAAGGAAGAAGGCCTTCATTATATTGAGAAACAGGGAAGAGCCAGGCTACAGTTTGCAGAAAAATATATATTCTTCACAGATGCACACCCTTAAATTGAGAAATGAGTGAAACAAAAAATTGTGCTATGGTCTCAATTTTTTCTGTGGCTGTATAATACATTATTAATTTGGAAAAATTTGTGTAAATTTTTGAAAATATCTTCTCCTTTAACCCAAAAATCTCCCTTACATTTTGGAGGTGCACAGTTGGCAGGTTGGGCATCTAAAAGATCAACAAACTTCTTTGAGTTGCTTGTGCAAGACAATCTTCTGAAGTACTCATCTCAACATTTGGGATTTCAAATAGACTTCTTTAAATTCTTACAAGTTAGATATTTCTTGGATTCTTTACTGAGGGAGAATAAAATGTATTCACAGTTGTATGAAATAGAAAATATTTTATGAAAGCAAAAACTCGTAAAGGAAAAGTCTCAGAAATATGTGCGGTTACCTAATGTTGGATTTGCTTCGTGGGTTACTTTGAAGTCCGTCTGAGAACAGGATGTAGCTGCCGCTTTTGGACAGGGACGTTGATCTTTTGTCTGCTATAATATTTTTTACAAATTTATTTCTACTGATGTATATGAACAAAAGTTTACATTTTTTTCATAGGGTCTATCTTACCCCAGTTCCCTTGCAGAAAATGTTTCATGATGTTTTGAATTTTTGTTCCAAATGCACGTGGAAACATTCAGAAATTCTGGAAAGATATTCATTTTACTATTCAGTCTATTATCCGTAAACAATTCGTAATGCCTCCTAGGGTTTACTTGTTGAACTGTAATACTGAGGCAACTTTCAATGCTGATACTAAGTGTCCGCTTTATATCTTAATGTATTTAGCTAAAAATATATCTTTTTGTTATGGTCTACACCACATATTCCTACTGCTGGCATGTGGTTGACCCAGATTTCTGTCCTTGTGCCACTGGAAAAGACTTGTGATCTTATTCATAACTTGGGAATAAGTCTGATAAATAAATACACATACAACAGAGAGTTAGATTTCTTTTATTGGTAACATCATGGTTTATATTTCTCTGAAATGTCTGATGAATATAAGCCAGGTATGTCTGCAAGATCTGCTGGAGCTGGTCAGCTAGTGGTGACAAGAGTAGAAACTAAACAGGGTGAAATTGCATCTAGCCATTATGCTGCCCAATGCTGGTACCAGCTCCCCATGAAGATCAGATTGGCCCCAACAGTAACTAAACCAAAAACTCCCTCATTCTCCGCTGGTATCAATTAATCAGTCATCTCTGCTTCTATCTTTGTAATACTTGAATAATACTTGCACTTTTATTGAGTTCAGTCTACAAATATGTATTAGATTTAATTTATGAAAACACTAGCACTTTTATGTAGACAATACTTGCTCGGAACGAGGACTCTTTCCTTTGAGAACTTGGTGATTATGGATGAAATTCCCACAATGACACAAACAATCGAACGAACAAACAAACAAAATCTAAATTCTGCTGCCTCTCCTTGGATTTTCTGGGAGACTTGAGGGCATGAGCAACCTCTACTTAATTTCTGTGAACCTCCTCTATATGCTGTGCAATTTTTGAGTATGGCTTATCACATAACAAGCAGTACTGCTTTGTGTTGTACTTCCTCCCTCCATTGGGCTTCCGGGTGATTGTCATCACAGATGTTGACGGCAGACTTGTCTCCAACGGGTTCAGGCTGATCCAGAGAACTGCATATGACGTCAGCAGGCATCTTCATCACCTTGAAATAATAGATTTTCTTAAACAAACCATTCAAACAACTGCATGTTGTTCCTGTCACATTTCACCATTTTAAAGCTAAATGTTTAGTTCAAGCATTTGTATTTTATCATCCCTAAACAATAAAACAGACTAAATACATTAACATCATCAACTAATTGGGAAATAAAACCAATCATAATTAAGCATATTTAAATGGATTTTGCTTATAACTAGATGCTACCTTTACCAAAACCTGACAAACATGCACCATAACAGAGGATTTTTTATTTTTATTTTTTTTACCTTTTATTGCACGCATTATCTTTTAACCATGGAATCTTTTCCACTACATTTAACAAATGGTATGGTACTTTCAGTACTTTCACTTTTCCATTGACTTCCGGTTGAGTACCAGTACCGAAAGTGCCAGACCAGTTGGGGTACACTTTGTCAATTGGTTATGCAAACAGCTGCTGAAATTCGGTACAAACGCCGCCTTGAAAACAGTAGTGAACTCACAAAATAATGATAAAGTTAAAAAATGCAATTTGATTGTAAGAACATATAACAAATAGATCTGGATGGCATGACAAGAAATTAAGAAGTATTTTGCTGAATATACTAATACAGTACGCATATAGCATACTGTCCAAGCGATGTGATTTTGTTATGAATACAACTATATGATTTTGTTGTAATAAATATTGGGGTATTTATAAAACAAAAAATGAGTTCATAAATTTCTCACAAACCCGTCTTCAAGTGATTTAACCAGCTAGGATGAAAAATACGATTGTCTCAGAAAATGTATGAAGCACTCATGCAAATTCAGTACAACAATACCACGCCTCAAATTGCGATGTCATTCGCCGACAGTACCAGTTTTTACGTCAGTGGAAGTACCGTGCTCATACATACGTGCTCATACTTTCTTAAAGTACCAAAAGTTCGGTACCTGGTACGGTGGAAAAACGCAATTAGGCTAAGACATGACAAGTCCTAAATCATGACTATATCACTAAATAAATTAAAACATGGGCTCAGCCTAAGACTATCTGTGCACATACTGTTTTAGTTATTTTAATCTATATAAAACTGGTTGGATGTAAAAATACTTCAGTTCCAATTTCATTGGCTGGCTGTGACAAGCCTACATGCCATCAGAAATAATGGACTCTGGTTAGTTATGGTACACATCAAGAAGCCCCTGCTTATTAAGCAGAGCCATTATGACCAAGATAAGAAAATCAAATGCTCAAGTCTGACCTGTGAAACAATTAACAATATAATGACATTAATAATACTGTAATGGTGACGATGTAAAGATGAATGTCTAGACAACAAAATGAAACCCTGAAATCAGTAATAAAAAGTATATCTGTCTGTACCTCTTCTCCTTTTCATCGGTGATGTGTGTTCAATCCTGATATCTGACAACGCAACCTTTGACAAATACAAAAAGCCCCAGGTAAGTTCACATTAAATACACCACA
Source organism: Mormyrops attenuatus (assembly GCA_026777985.1). Classification (NCBI taxonomy): domain Eukaryota; kingdom Metazoa; phylum Chordata; class Actinopteri; order Osteoglossiformes; family Mormyridae; genus Mormyrops; species Mormyrops attenuatus. The sequence continues at coordinate 8,638,544 of JAODKC010000130.1, forward strand.
TAAATGTACAACCAAATCAATAAAACGCTTCATCTAGGTACCTTCTGATTTGGAGAAATGGTCTCTGACAAAACGTACAGTGCACCCCACTTACTGAGGGAGAGAACCTCAGACCCATTCCATGAAAAATCACATGATCTTCTTGGTATTGTAAGAAAGTGTGAACCGGGTGAAGACGAGTTATGACGCTAAGTTAAGACTTATGACCAAAGTTATACACAAGAGACGTGATTCAATTTAACTCAAGGAATGTAAATTGACTTTTCTTTTTTGCCAAGTGCACCTTGGAAGAGGGAATTTATTTCAGATGTGATGCGCTCCGAGGACCATCCAGAACTTAGGTGCAATTTGCCGATCAGACCTTTCATGCCAAGAATCTCTCTGGCCTCTTGGAACCTTCCACTTTCCACTATGTGAAGGAGTGTTTTTTGGAAGACAAATCACATCTTTAATAACAATACACACCATCCCTGCTTGGGTCTTCCTTCTTGAATTTGGAGCCCTTCGGCCAGTGAACACTGACGGCAAAGTAGAGTATCTCTGTAGAAGACATCATTGTATACACTGAAAAAAATCAGTACTTAAGAGACACTCAAAACATCATATCAAAAGTTAGCCGGTTAAACAGTCAAAACATACTAAAAGTATTTCCAAAAGGCACAAAGAGTCACTACTAAGTATGGCTCCATAAAGGTAACACAAATGGAGCGTGAAGCATTTCTTATCTGTACAGATTGTCAGAGGATGATTCAGGTAAATATATGCAATTTACATCAGGGACGCCTGCATGTTCATCACTGACTTCACTCTGAGAACACAGTATACGTATGAATAGAAGTTAATCTGATGGATAACACTGGATTACACCCAGGGGTGGACCAGCAACAAAAAGCAGCCTGGGAATTTGCTTGGAATGCCAGCCCTCTCAAGGCCAATTCATGCTTTACTTTTCCGTGTGCACTTTCAGTTGCGGACGAGGGGGATGCGATGTGAATATCGTCATCAGGGGCTGGCTGCGGACGGCTTTGGATGGCGCGCGTGTAGCCCAGATTTTTATGTCTAGCGGTAACCGTGCGTGTTGACTGCGCATGTGCAAGATGATTGACTAGGTATACCCAACAGGTGGCATGTATGTTAACGTTAATGATACACACATGTCCAGTTAAGTTTGCTTTAAGCATTAAACTATGGGGGACAATGCATACCATATAGCTTTCATGTGTTTTTATACATATTTATTAATAATGGCACCGTGTAAAGTCACCACCAGTGTCTGTGAACAAGACAGCTGGACTATTGAACGCAAACTGCACACACAAACATTAATTAGGTTTACCCTTGCCATCACGTTGCAGCAAATAGGAAGTGGGCAAGTGTAGTGGGATCACAAACTATTTAAAAAAAAATATTCTCTCACCCTGACGGGCTCTGTATATTCCACCTATGTCTAGATTGTTATTGATTTCTACCCCAAAATAATATTTCATCACAAGAATCGAACAATACTTTCAATGAGAAAAGTGATTGGGCAGAGATAAATATTAAACATATTTACCGTCCAAATTGTTTGTTTGACAAAGCAGACATCAGTTAAGTAGATTTACAAAAGAAAGTTGTTTTTATTCTCTTAAAAACCTGAGAAGACTTGAAACTTGTAGTTATAAAACATCTCATCCTGCTTTCGCGTAAACTTCATTGACACCTAGAAGATGACATCTGCCCTCTGCTGGTCTGGAAGAATATCACTGCAGCACACATGCGCTGACCTCAACCATCCACAGTATGAACCAGAAGACTGGAAGTGCACAAGGAAAACGTACAGTATGAGTATGAGCTAGGCTTCAGATGTCTCTCAAACTAAACAAACAGCTGGCAAGTAAATCAGAACATCCTAGCTACCTAGCAGCTTCACAATCATGATCACCAGCCTTGACAAAGAAACATCAGCCCTCACAAGACTGGCCCACCGGGAAAACTGCGCATGTTGTCTACAAAATGACTCTTTCATTCACAAAATGCATTCAGTCAACAAAATGAGTCTCTTTCGGTGAAAAATGCATTTTGTGAACAAAATTTTAATTCATGTAATCAGATACATTCAGCCTTCTGTCTGCAAAATGCAAGGTACCAATATCAATTCAGTGCACAAAAGGAGTTGATTTTTGTGCATGAAAGAAACTGACATCTTCATGCTTTCATGGACAAAATGTAACTGGAGTTCTTTACTGTGGTCAAAATGCAGCAAGGTATTTCTTTAATTTGCCAGCTAGTTACATTTTCTAAATTTACTGTAAAATTATGTTGGACAAAGTTTATTTGTTAATATGCATTTGATTTACCAAATACAAGGCAAAAAATACTTGCACAGAAAATTACTACATTCTATTTGGTCGAACAATTTGTGGAGCAAACGGACATGCAGATCAATGATGGATTAGCACTTAGAAAGGGCAATTAAGTGCATTTTTCACAACTATTCAAATATTTTGATTATGTACATAGTAATTTGTAGAAAAAACATGAATTTAAAGATTTCTCACCAAGACTACCTTCCATGCCATTCTTAATACACATAATATTTTAACAAAGTGTCAGTTATCCTACTTTTAACACCATACTATTTCAACATCATATGAGCTCTGACGAAAGATAAAAGATAAACAAATTTTTCCTCAAAAGCTCAAAATTATTGAAATAGCTATAACAATGGTATCCACATATGCACAATCTATCTGCGATTACTATGGATCAAATAAATACTAAACAAAAAAAGTAATTTCATTTCAGATCTTTCTATTTTTGGTTATACCTCCTAAGCATGTGGTCACACTGAGTGTGAAGAGCTGATTACAGTCAGAACAATAATTTATGCAAAGTTACTTGAAGTTATGCCCATTATTATAGTTACCTTTCCTTTCTTCTAGCTAGATATTCTTGTCTTGCTGCTGGTTCAGCATTAACACGCTGCCTATGGCGTACTGTTTTTTCTTTGTTAAGGGCCTCTAAGAAAATATTCTAAATGGTGTAAAACATGCAATAAATGTGTAGTATATATGTACATAACACTGATATTTCACTCCATCAATCTTTGGGTGATTTTCCTCGTGAATTAAGGTAAAACATGACCTTATGTGAATAAAAATAGGTTGAAATTGTGGAAAAATCATATATTGAATATATTTGATAAAATGGATATGATTATACAGAAAAAAATCAGGACAGGATTCCATCACAATGTTCCCTACCAGATGATATTTGATGCACCAAACTTCAGTTAAAATTTACAAGCACTAGAATGACCACATAAATGACCCAGCACTTTTCCCACAAAACATAATGATCAAATTTGTAGTCAGAATCTGGCATTTCTAAATGTCCATTGTCTATCTGAAGTCATCGAAACAAAAATGTGTTTTTCCTAAATGTATTAATAAAGATGGAAAGGTAACTGCTTTTAACATCTGTCCACCCATTTTCTGTACCCACTTCTTCTATGTAGAGTGACAGGGCGTCAGAGTGTATCCCAAAAGCTATGTGGACTAATGCAAAATAGGATGTCATGCTGTTAAAAGATCATTCTTGGCGGGACAGAAAAAAATGACGAGTGATAGAAAAAAAATATATCAAATTGACTGAAAAATTAGGCATCAAGTTACTGATCAATGTCTCTTCTATAAGAGGGTAGCTGTGGGGGAAAAAGTCGCTGAGGGAATTATGTGTCGTGTGTAACTGGCTACCTTATTGCCTGCCCCTTTAATTCCAAAAATTCAATGTTGTTATTTCTGAACAAAGAGGAAGTGAGGTACAACGACATGTGGCCATGAGGTACAACACCCTACCATAGAGGCCAAATTTCACTGACTAATTTCACTACCTTACTGCACCAGGATAAAATATACCCTGTTCAGTGAATTTAAACACCAACACTGCTATATGCAATTCCTGATTGCCTGCTGCTGGATTTAAAAAAAGAAAATCAGCTATAATAATCTGATAAATACCAAAACACTTTAATTTCATTTAAAAGTTAGCATAATACATTACCTTTAAAAACCAACCCTTTCAGTGTCTCGAGAGGGAAACCCGGTACACATCTGCTATGTAGGTAAACATTAGCACCTTTCAGGAAATTTATCATTTTTGTGCATTGAATTTACGTTAACGTGTACTCACTATTACAAAATAGTAAATCAACTAATTTTCTAATATTTATGTAACAATTAGCATTTCTGTCACGTATTGCCAGGGCACAGACCGAGGAAGCAAGGACAGGACGCAAGGAATCGGGGAACACGGGGTTCAATCAAAAGGTAAAGACAAGCAGGACAACGGAACAGGCAGCAAACTCAAAATGACGTTAAATGACCGGACTCGGGAAACATACTTAAATGCAGACTCAAATACACAGGACTAATGACAGCAACTCGAAACAGCTGGTAAACGCAGGGATTCCACATGAGGTACATGAGGGGGCGTGGCACACAGGAGGATCGGACGAGCAGGTCATGACAGTTCCAAAGTGAATAAACTTTACGAATGGGATTCGCATCTTGTAAAGGTACAGTATTTACATAAGAAAGAACGTTTCCATAAGAAAGCAATGTTTAAAGGATTTAACCGATTTATATCGTATATTGAACATAGTAGAACCTTCATTAACTAAATTTTTCTTACCAATTGTACACTTAAAAGCGTGAACACTTAAATTACTACGAAAATTAAACAAACACTTCTGCGAAATCCTCGGAAAACCCTACAGATGTGCAGAAAAATCTGATGTAAATAAGTTCGGTTCCAATGAAATTTTTGTGGATCTGTGAATTCGCGAATCACGAAGTGCGAATGCACAAGGGCTTACTACAGAGTAATACTACAAAGAAACAAAAATGGTATTGTGCTTCTTGATGTATTGTACAACTTACCTTTACTCTAACAACCATCTTCCTGAGAGACGATTTGGTGATTCCAGATTCCTGTGAATAATGTGACATACATGTAATTGTTTAGTGGGTAGGGTGAATGACAACAAGGCTTGCAGAATTATACTTAAAAACCTTTTCAAAATAGCCGATTTCAGTTTTTGTAATAATGCATTCTATAAATTCATATTTACAAAACCTTGTGATTTTGAACAGTATTCTTAACCAAATTGCATGTTTTTTTTCCTCCACAAGACGACTACGTAAGTGAATTTTCACCTCCAGTAACAGGAAATTGTACCACCTCACACTAATGGTATGTTCTGGGAGTAGCGGAGTTTTAATTTTTCCTTTCCTTAATGTTTAGATTTTGGATTTATAATGATATTGATTTGGTTGTGTAGTGGTTGTATATTTTGACATTTGGTTTATTGGTTTATTTGTTTTGAGATTTACTGTATTTGGTTAATCGTTTAATATTTTTCCCCCTTTTGTCCAACTGTTTGGCCAAGCCTGTGTGGGTATATATACACCCCTGTGTCATGTTGTGGAGTTAGTCTATCTTTAGCAAGTTTGTCAGTTCAGCTGTTGGAGTTATTGTGTCAACTTTAGTGCTGTCCCAAATGATTATTCTTTAAACGATTAATCTAGCGATTATTTTTTCAATTAAACTAGAGAACACTAGAGAAACATGTTTTTAACAAACACTAGCAAAGGTAGCTTATAGTCAGGGCTGCATATAACTGGACGCAAGTATGCATTCACCTTTAAAAGCGATACGTGCAGCAATCGATTGCTGTGACAGTGCAAATGCGTACATATTTCATGTGGAAATTATTGTGCATTTTAACCTATATATGCTAATTCGTACTTCATTTGCGGTATAGAGGATAAAATGCACAGTTAGATGCATGGACCCTAACGGCATTAGAAAAAGTGAAGTATGACCTAGGCTTAACACAGCAGTGTTTAATGGTGCTAGGAGGTAATGTCAGTGTATGTAATTTATGCAGCAAACTGGAATAATGCAACCAATGAAAATTCATTGTCAACTGTTATTATACTCACTATTTAGTTGTTGCAGCCCTTATACATAACAATAATGAATAAGCATGAGATTTGTACTTGTAGTTACCCTTGAATACACCTTTGTGTCCGCATTTCATTGCAGTTCATGTACCCAGCCAGAAAATTTAAAAGAGCCTCCAAGCTTTTAGTCACTTTCATTTGCTTCAGCATGACATTTGAAGAACCATACAATTAACAATATTCTCATAACTTACACGTTAGCTCAAAACCATTTTGCTTTCAGTGTGTATGGGCCGTTTCCAATATCATCCATTTTCTCTACATATTATTAGTATGTATCTGGCAGTCGCCAATTCACGTTTCACAATTCACGTAATTCAAAGTTTCAAATTTTTAAATACGTTTCACAATGGGATTTTCTGCTTTAAACTATCACTCTTTTAAGCTATCAGCTATCACTTTTAAAGCCTAACAGTTAATGTTTTTGCAGGTCAGGACAAACATCCGCAATAGGGAGCAAGGAGACCATCTTGCAGCCTGCATGCGGATCTCAATAAATGGGCCATATGTTTCTGACTTCCCATATCAATAGGCTCTAGAAATGTTCTTCCAGAAGCCCAGAAAGATACACTGCAGTGACAAAAGCTGCCCACTTTGTGGATAATTGTCATAAAAAGAAATGTTCTGATGTTTAGTTTAGTTGTTATACTGACTGCTGTCATTAAAAAAAAAAAAAAAAAAAAAACACACACACATGAACACCATGAATCCTGTCGGTGTCTGTCTGCCCCACCAAGCTGCAAACCTAGGGGAAACACTGTTCAGGGTATCCCATTTGTGTGCCGAGTACTTTTTGTTTGCACTATGTATACCATCTTGCCCTATATTTGCTGAAAAATGCTGAAAAGACTAGAAATACAAGCGTAAAATATACATTCTTTTAATTATTTAGTATCAGTACCTGTGCAGCCTTTGATGTGATGGTTGGTTTGTCGTCCTCCTTTTCAGCTCTTAACGAGGTACACGGGGCATGCTGCGATCCACCAACCACTCGGAAGTCACACATCTAGGCATTTGAAATGCAAAAGAACACCACCATAACAGTTTTGTGGTCCAAGAGAACACATCACTCCCCCATGCTTAAAGAAGGTATAAACATTTGTGGGAACTAAGAAAGAATTACAATTATGGTCAGCTGAACCCATCCATCCATCCATTTTCCAAACCACTTATCCTTCTGGGTCGCGGGGGGTCCGGAGCCTATCCCGGAAGCTACGGGCACGAGGCAGGGAACAACCCAGGATGGGGGGCCAGCCCATCGCAGGGCACACTCACACACCATTCACACACACATGGTCACTCACACACCTTTCAGCTGAACCTGCCTGAGATCATCTAGTGCGGACACTAAATGGAGATGAATTTCTAAGAATAAAGCGCTTCCCGCAGAACGGGCAGCCGTACGGTTTCTCCCCAGTATGGACTCACAAATGTACTTTTAAGTGCACAGACTGACTGAATCGCTTTCCACAAACCGTGCACCCAAAGGGTTTCTCCCCAGTGTGAATCCGCACATGCTCTTT
>JAODKC010000130.1:8646174-8661924 GCA_026777985.1 Mormyrops attenuatus
CCCCCCCCCCCCCCCCCCCCCCCCCCCCCCCCCCCCCCCCCCCCCCCCCCCCCCCCCCCCCCCCCCCCCACACCCCAGGATGGGGGGATGATTTTGACCACCTCCTCAATAAGCGGTTTTAAGGCTTCTTTTGAGAAGAATTACTTCCTTTTCCTATTATTCTTTATCTTGTTCCGTATTCGGCAAGATAAATCGCTTTCGGGAAAGCCGCCCCCCATTACCAAATTGTGGGTGCAAGCAAACATCCATATGGTACCAATAAGCTGCCGTCCAGACAAATGTTTATGCCCGCCATGAAAAGCCCTGGTGATTATTGCACATGCGCCAAATAGTCATGCATTCGGGGAACTTCCCAGTTGGTTCGAACGCTTACGGGAATAGGTGATGCAAGGGCCATCGTTTAATTTTAATTGGGAACACTGAATACGTGCAAGTTACGTATGTTGTTACAGCTGAATTAACTGTCGTTGAACAATGAACTTGCGGTCCTTCTTCCGTAATGAGCAGGTTTTACAAGAGAGAAGATTCTATGTGCTTATATGCTATATTATTGTTATAGCTTTTCAGGCATCTGGAGTATTAAATAAACTGAATTCCACCGTGCAGGCGCTGCACATGACAACCTGTTTTAATCTTTCATCTAAACGTGAGAAACAATTATATTATCCACGCGATATTGAAAGTAGAAACAAACGATCGAGTTGCGGGCTTCATCATCCCCAAGAAAACTTAAATGCTAATTAAATAATGAACTCACCCGACGTTAGATTATTTTGTGCCCCGATCTCTCGGAGCCTCTTCCGAAGTTCCTGGTTTTCCCTCATCACTCGACAAGTTTCCTCCTGGCACTCCAAAATGGTATTTCCCACAGTTTCTAGTATCTCCCGAGCGACCAGCGTTAATCGCTCGGTTAAATAAGCGTTCAACTTGTGAATTACTGTCATTTTTAAAGTTTGTACGTGGTACACCAGCATCAAAGAAACGGCGACTGAAAGAACTGGGCTTTCAGAACAGGAATTTACATGACGTCAGTTCTGACTCGAAGTAGGTTATCTTTATTTCCGGTTTACCGTAGCGCTGCACCGGAAAGCAGGAATACAAGAAAGCTCAAGAAAGAATACTTAAGAGTTCACCCGGTCTCTGGTGCATCTGCCACGAGTACAGCTATAAGATGTTAAACTGATCGCAGATGTATTTTCTCTAACTAAACGGTCCAAACTAGACAAGCAAGTACAGCCACTCTGAAGGACATGCATCAACTTCTTTTTTTCTCTCGTTATCTCTAGATCACGACTTATTTTTCTCGTTATCTCGACATATCCCGTGATCTCGCGACAGTTTTTGATCATACTTGACGTGGTAATGTCCATTGCTGATGTAGATTTGCGCGCCACAGCATCTGCACACAGGATGATGTCGCTTAATAAACTCCTTATTTGAACACATATGCTCTCGATTACTGCTCAGAAATTGCAAACCGTCTGCCTTGTAATGTGCACATTTTTTAGAAAATTAATAAAAATGTTATTTTTTAGTTTGTGTTTCCGAGGATATCAATGACAGTCTAAATATTTCTATAATAATTTAGGTATATTTAAACTGTTACGCTATTATGAGATTTTTCTTTGTCAGATAGCAAACTGAAACAGTTTTTTTTTTGCTAATAAATACATACTTATAATCAAAAATCATTATTACGAAATATTGGTTAAACGTTTTATTTGCAGATATGGACGGTTTAATTGCAGCACTCAGCAGAAAACAGGTTCCGTTTCCGACGAATGCTGGGAGAAACTGCAACAAGACAAAGTTAGCTATATAGACTAATAGCGTATTTTGTGCATTATATCTCTGTTGCATATATATTTAAATCGCGTTACGGTGTGTCTTTTCTAAAGACAGCCAGAGTTTAGTGCCAGACTATGCGCTGTTCTAAGTTCTGTTCTGTGGTATAAATGGGACATCAAGTTACAGTACAACAACATAAGGGCAATGGTGGCCGAGAACAGGAGGATGTAGTAATAAATGAAAGAAGTAGTTCCATCAGGATTAAAGGCAGTTCAGTGCTTTTGTTAGATTCTGTTGAATCCATACATACAATTTGGTGGTTGTGTTTTAAAAACTATAGGTGTATTAAATTTAAAATCAGCAGAATATAATGAGAGGATGGGTTTAAAGTTTACCTCCGCTTTTGTGTGAGCCCTGCATGCCTTCTCCGAGACAATCATAATCATTTTCATCCTTGCTGCTTAAGTCACTCCTAGATGGGTTTGTGAGAAATTTATCTTGAACTCCTTTTTCTGTTTCATAAATACCCCAGTATTTCCATCCATCCATCCATTATCCTCCGCTTATCCGAGGTTGGGTCGCGGGGGCAGCAGTCTCAGCAGGGAAACTTCACCCAGCTCCTCTGGGGAATCCTGAGGCGTTCCCAGGCTAGCCGAGAAACATAGTCCCTCTAGCGTGTCCTGGGTCTTCCCCGGGGCCTCCTCCCAGTGGGACATGCCCGGAACACCTCACCAGGGAGGCGTCCAGGAGGCATCCTAAACAGATGCCCAAGCCACCTCATCTGGCTCCTCTCAATGCGGAGGAGCAGCGGCTCTACTCTAAGTCCCTCCCGAATGACTGAGCTCCTCACCCTATCTCTAGGGGAGAGCCCAGCCACCCTGCGGAGGAAACTCATTTCGGCCGCATGTACTCGCGATCTCATTACCCATAGCTCATGACCATAGGTGAGGGTAGGAACGTAGATCAACTGGTAAATCGAGAGCTTCGCCTTTTGGCCAGTGAAGGGGTGATCAAGGCAAAATCAAGGTAATTACTCATTCCTGGAGGTACTGGAACAGCAATTAAACATCTGGAATTTGGAAAAACTTTAAGAGCTTGTAGAAAACCTATCAAGGAAGTCACAGCATACCCCAGGCCGGTTACTCTACTTGTGCAATGTGTGCGTTTACCAGTGTTGTCACTATGCAAGCAGTGGTGCTGCTCATACTTGCACATGTAGTTAACTTTTAATCCTCCAGATTGATGTAATTTCCATCAGGGGGCAGTGTGAGAACCATCATGGTCCACTCCTTTGTTTCTGGTCTTGTATGTCTGAGGTTGTGGCATGAAATGTTTTACACTTGCTACCTCCGCAGCGAGTTTCACAGTGAATCTTAGTACCAAGAACACAAAGATCATACTTGGCAAGGTCTTGCTACCTTCCAAGGATGAACTTGGGGCGTAGTGAATCATGGGATTATTCTCGTTTGGCGAGAATACAACTGATGCATCCTTGATATCTGGAGCAGAGCAAGAACAACATTCGGGGATTTTTTACCATCCTCTGTACTTGTGTTCTTAGTATTGGAACTGGTCTTCGGCAATGGAAGATGACGTAAAACGGGTAAGCGAGAACACAAGTACGGTCAAGTACGCATATTGAGATTCATCCTCTGATTCTGTAATACTGCTGTAGCATTCACCATATTCTACCCACTGCTGCACTTTATATTGGTACTTCGATCTGCCACATGTCACTTTACTACCTCATGTTGAATGTTGTTGAATGCATTATGCCTCCATAGTATATGGAAATTTTATTTTTTTTTTCACCATAAATATTGCAATATTTATAAAGCAAAAATGAGTTTAAAAAAATCAATTATGAACAGACACGTATACGATTAATTTAAACAGAAAGAGATAAAAATCTGTATGACTGGCTCGGAAAGCGCTTGCAAAGCTCATGCAAAGTAGCGGCAGTAAACTAATTTTAAATATATACTAGCTAATCTTGAAAAGGAACGATCACAAAAAAATCAGATGATATTTTAATACTAACTGTATTAAACATGAGTGGACATTCTAGCTTCAAATTAAATTAAACGTTCATCAAGGTTTAGTTTTCTACTGCAGTTACACTCGCTCAATGCTAATTTAGGATACAGACCATTTTTAACGCATATCAGGGTTTGGGTAGCAACACGAACTTTTTTGTTGGCATTTTATTTAGGGTTATGACCAGCAGAGGGCACATCATCACTGGTAATGACGCTTCTCAAAAGTAAGACCTTTTCAGAGATTAGGCACGCGTTATTAGGTACACAACATGATATTACACCTTTGATGGAAATTACAGCCTTCCAAAGATTTTCAGGATTAGAATGAGAGTTTATTGGCGAATTAGATGAAGTAACATTTTGATTTGGCCTACCTTGCAGCAGATGTAGGCTATTTCACAATTCCAAAATTTTAAAGGGTACCATGAAATTTCTCACTAAATCCATTTACCTGAGAAGTAAGTGTTTTAACCTGTTAGTTAAAATACGTTATACGCAAACATACAAAAAACATTGGTACTACAAGTTACTAGAACAATAAGACTAGCCTAGGGGCATAAATTAATGACAAAAGTCGTTGTTGAATTACACTTATCGAATAAAAACGCATTGCATTAATGATGCTTTGAATTTTCGGGGACTGTAATTTAATATGTGTATACATTTAAACACTGAATATTTCAACTGAAAACATTTCAACTGTAATTTCATTGCCTAAATATTCAGTACAAAAATATTCGGCTTCCAAATTTCAGTTCCAAAACATACATCTTTTAAAGTGCATCTTTATAATTCATCCCCATGAATTCAGTTAATTTATTTTTGCGTCAAAATATTCAGTCCTTATTTTCGCTGTTTCAGATACGCTGCCACAATTTTAGTGGTTTAAAAGACGGTCCAAAATTCAACCTTGAAATGTTTTCAGTTGAAATATTCAATGACTCCTATGGAGCCTGCAAAGTCCCAAAAAAATGCTGAAGAATTGCATGCTTTCACCATCGCTTTCACCATTTTAGACAGCCAATCACAGACTTGCAGATTGAGTTTCAAGTGTAGATATACACTATATGGACAAAAGTATTGGGACACACCTCTTAATTATTTAATTCAAGTGTTTCATTCAGACCCATTGTCACATGTGTATAAAATCAAGGACCTAGCCATGCAGTAAGGTTTACATACATTTGTGAGAGAATGGGTCGTTCTGAAGAGCTCAGTGAATTCAAGCAAGGTAATCTCATAGGATGTCACCTTTGCAATGTCAGCCCATGAAATTTCTTCCCTGCCAGATATTCAACTGTAAGTGGTATTATTGCAAACTGTTTAAGTTTAGGAACAACAGAAACTCACCCATGAGGCGGCAGACCACATAAAATTACAGAACGGTGTCGCTGAGTGCTGAGGCACATAGTATAGAGAACACTCTTGACTCAGTAACTGCAGAGTTCCAAACTTCCTCTGGCATGAACTACAGCATAAAAACTGTGCCAGGAGCTACATGGAATGGACTTCCATGGCCAAGCAGCTGCATGAAAGCCTCACATCATCAAGCGTATTAGCGCAATGCCAAGTGTCAGATGGAGTGGATGTAAAGCACTGGAGGGATGAATCACGGTTCTCTGCCTGGCAGTCTGATGGACAAGTATGGGTTCAACAGATGCCAGGAGAATGTTACCTGCCTGCCAACTGTAAAACTTATGGGAGGAAGGATAATGGTGTCAATGGGGTTGTTTTTCAGGGGTTGGGTGAGACGCCTTAGCTCCAGTAAAGGGAACTCTTAATGCTTCAGCATACCAAGACATTTTGGACAAATCTATGCTTTCAACTTTGTAGGAACAATTTGGGGAAGGCTGTTTTCTTCACATCCTTCTCATCCAACACCAGTGCCTGACCTAAAATGCTCTTCTGGATGAATGGGCAAAATTTCCTCCAGACACACTTCAGAATCTTGTAAGCATTCTCAGATGAGTGGCAGTTATTATAGCTGCAAAGGGGGGATAAACTCCATGTTGATGCCTATGGATTTAGAATGGGATGTCATAAAAGTTCCTGTGGTTGTAATGGCCAGGCGTCCCAATGCTTTTGTCCATATAATGTATGTCCTCATCTATTGATCCGATTTTCCATTCCATTCCCGATGGACGTTTGGTTGGGGTCATGTTTTTCTGTTTGTTGATCACAGTGTCAAATTACATACTATCATGATAGCAGCTACACTTAACGCTGTCACTGACTGATAAACCAGCCAGGTGAAATATGTAATTGAAAAGAAAACTGCACAAAATGAAAAAAAGTAAGAGGATGGTCCTATTGATACTCAACAACGAACTGACAGTTATATCATGGTATTACTGTATGAGTTCACACAATTCACAAGAAAGTTGAGGAGAGAGCTTTACCGGTAAACATCTTGGGCCTCCCACCTGACCTGTCCATTTTGGGGTGGTATAGTTTTGTATAAAATTACATTTGAAACTTTAACCTGTGACCTGTATGCCTAAATGCTTATTTAGCGTAAATGTCACAGTTCCTGTTGTGCAATAGGAAAGCGACACACGAAAGTGGCCAGGAACTACAAAACTTCTTGATCAAGAAGCCCCAGGAACTAGTTTCCTGAACTTCGATAGGAAAGTGCCCTTTGACGAGAGATTTGGTTGTGGGGGAGGCAGACAAGGTCTTACAGGCTGGGGGGAGGTTTTTGAATCTTGAGTAAAGATTGTGGAAATGTAGGGTCTGCTTCAGTAATTGGTGATCTCCTTGTAATGGATACAGTGTGTGCATACGATTGTAAGAAATTGTATAATACAAAAATATATTGCAGAAGTCATGTCTAATTATGAAGTTTTATGTACTGACATCAAACCAATTTGTCTGCAACCATCTGTAGCATATATCGCTCTATCTTGTAATAAGGTGGAGAGAAGTATATGACAGCTCTGCACATAAATGATACAAAGAAATGTTACATTTCAGAGTGAAGGTATGAACACTCAGTATATCAACAGTTTTTCAATGCTTGTGCGAGTTGGAAGGCTTCCTGTAAGTACGGTGGCTGAGTAGAAATTCAAATTACACACTTTTGAAGAAATAGAAAAATGTGTTTTTCGCCTGATTTAAAAGCATTTACTTGAGTCCTCAGAATCGGCTTGACGCCAGCAAACGCGGCGTTTGGTGTTAAAAAACAATCTCCCTGAAAAGGAAGCGGCTGTCAATCTGAAAACTTTTCTTGCGGTTAGCGTGCATAGAAACGCAAACTTGCCAGACATGTTTCATACTTTCACCATCACTGTCAATGTCGGATTATATACTTCTTCAGCTCTGGGAAACCTGTGTACCTTTGTCAACAACTGCTTTTACAACTAGGGTTGCCACCTGTCCCAGCTTTCCTTTTTTGAACTTTCGTGAATACCACTGAACAGACATAAAACAATTTGCAGTAAAACTTTATTTATGAATTATTAAAGCTTCAGTCTGGATTTTTTCTAGTTCTTTTTAACCTTGTTTGGAAATGAATAACAACACTGGACATGGATCTTCAAAAAAAATTCACGCATCCACTCTGAAGGACAGCATGCATTTGAGTGTTCAACATAGCAGAGTATTAATAACATCCTATTAATAACAGTATTCATAGACTAATGACCAGAATAGAATCTACAGTATTACGTTGTAACCATGAAAGAACTTGATTTTCATGCTGTAAAACAAATATTTTAACATTTGAACATATACTGCAACTGACTACATAAAAATATAACCTTAAGTTAACTGAGGAGTTGAAGTTATTGTTTGTCCTGTAAACATTACATAAGTTTGTAAATGTAACATACGTTGCATTTCAAAAATGGAAGAAAAAATGTCCTCATGTTCCCAAATAATTCAGCAACAGTCTCTTTGTTGGTCTTCCTGGACATTGGTTTTATCTTTTATGAAAATTGGCAAAGCACCCAGGGCACAAAGCAACAAGACACTGCATGCAGACATACTTTGTTTTTCGTCTGCATGCGCGATCGTGGCACCTGTTCGCATTTTTCGCTTCAGTAAGCCGAGGCCAGTGGTTTCCAGGGCCGAATCTCATCTCAAGGGGCACCTTAGACACAAGTCTTCGTTTCAAAGCTCCTGGGGTTGTTCTGGCTCCTCCGCTTTTGTGTGTCTCAGTGGAACCTGCATTGATTAATCCATGAGCTACAGATGCCTTGAAGTCCAACTGAAATGAAAAGATCATAGTGACAAAGAGGTAAAATCCTGCTCTGTACTCTGTTCTTCATAAGTGTTTTTATGTCTCTCAGTTTAAATTTGTATGGTTTAAACTGGTTTCATACTGAGGAGAACACCACACAGTCAGGGGCGTCATTAGGCCTATTTTATGAGTTTTTTAGCCCCCCCCCCAATAAATGTGTATTTATTGAATTAAGACATGAATAGCTTTTTATATTATATCTAAGTTTGCCATCGGCCCCCATAATACAGACTCAGCTCCCTATCCATTAATTTCTAACTAGGCCCCTGGACACCGTAGTGCATTTATCTGTCATTGCTCACTGTGTTTCTCGTGGAATTAACTAAAAGCAAAAAATTTCCTGTGATTAAGTACGATATATTATACAGTGTTCAATTACTTCGAGGAGACAACCTATACTGACAAATACTGAAAGGATTGCAAATACAAATGCAGAATATACATTTTTTTATTTTTTTGCATCAGTACCTGTGCAGCATTTGATGCGAAGGCTGGTCTTTCCTCCACCATTGCTATTAATGAGGTACAAAGGACATGCTGTGATCCACCAACCACTGGGATGTCACACACCTAGGTATTTGAAATGTAAATGAAAAACTCCATAACTGTATTATCTTGGATCACAAAAACATCACTCCCCCTATGCTGAAAGAAAGTATAGACTAAGATCTCAAAAATTATTGGCAAGTTGCAACTAAAAAAGAAATAGTTATGTTCAGTTTAACCTGCCCAGCAACATCAATTAATGGAGATGAACCACTAAAACAGATCTACAGTTTCCATTATTAAACAGACAACCCAGTCAATAATTTAATTTAAAATAAAATCAGAATACATCATATATTTCTTCTCTTGTAATTTTATTTGCACAATATAGTCTACTCATAGAGTCGCATGTCACTGTATACCCTATGTACATGTAACTAATAAAACCTTTGACCAGTGTTAATTTCGTCTATGAAAATTTTGACAAGTATTCGTTGACGACTTTTTTTATTTCATGACTAAATTGTAATGACAACCTAAATAAAAAAAATGGTTGACAACGAAAATTACAATGAAGACTGTTCGTTATGCTCTGACGAGTAAAGAGGAGACGAAATTGTTGGCTCTATTTGGGCAGACAGCCTAGATCACACTAGCCATCTCAATCCATTGGTTGCTATCCTTTTTACCTCCTGTAGGCATGCCAGGTGCTGCGACTGGCAATGAGTACGGTGATGGGCCCCAGCCAGGGAGACAAGAGGTAAGGGGAAACCCAAGGGAGAAATTTAGAAAGGTGTAAAAAGTTCAGTTTGTTTACGAACTGTTTTTAGTGTTCAGGGATACACACACACAGACACACACGTGTGCAAGGGTCATCTTGGAGGTAAGTATCTTCCTGAAACTGAGATAAGTAAATTGTATCTAGTAAACAGAAGGAAAGACACATACGGTTAATGCTTAGTCCTAAATGCCACACTAATGTCCGTTTTTTGTCATTTCAACAATTTTACTGTATTATGTACTTTCTGTCTTAGAAGAAGGGTTATTGTAAATTGTGATTACAGGGTTTACACACAGTTAAATGGGTGTTTGATAGGTGTTTTAATGCCCTAATAACAAAAATGAAACAGGGAAATTATGTGTTGTTGATGTATGCAGAAAAAAGTACAACTTGTGAAGGAAATATGATTGTATTGCACTTTTTCTGACAATCTTTAGGCATTCATTTTTATATATTGAAGAAGTATGGTAACACGTTCTCAGCCTAGATAACTAAGCGTAATAGGGTATGCTTATGTATAAGGCATGCTTGCTTCTCAAGGGAATTTACACAGTCAGGAGAAACAACCTTCAGCAAAATCCATTTCAGTATCATTAACCTATTTGAGAAAATTATGACTAAAATTAGACTAAAATTAGACTAAAATTCCACTTAAACAAAACAAAAACAAAATACTAAAATATGACTTTAATCCAACTACAATTTTCAATAAGTGACTAAACTAAATTTAAAATTCTTGCCAAAATTAGCACTGCTTTGGACTTGATTTGAAAATACTCAGTGTGCATGGAATATTTGTGAAACTGCATATACCTTCACAGCGGGCATCATTATATGGATAACATACCATCTTATCACCCCCATTGTCAGCAAATATTTTATGACTCCTGGCCTTTTATACCTGCAAAATAAGACACTGGCAGCATTGAGTACACATAATACAAAGGACATTGTAGGATTGACTGGATTTTACAGGAGCAAATTGATTCAAATTTACCATCTAAAAAACTACAACCTAATCTAAGCCCAAGTT
Organism: Mormyrops attenuatus; assembly: GCA_026777985.1. NCBI lineage: Eukaryota > Metazoa > Chordata > Actinopteri > Osteoglossiformes > Mormyridae > Mormyrops > Mormyrops attenuatus. The sequence goes on from JAODKC010000130.1 coordinate 8,656,542, forward strand.
CACGTATCATGAAATTTGTCTGTCTCAGATCGCTGTCAAAGAATTCACTCATAATTAGCCAATAGCGTGAGGACAGTTTATTGAGAGGCTTAAAAAGCAATGCAAGAAAATGCAAAAAGCCGTAACAACCCATATCACACACCCCAAAGATTCCCCACACTTGTATTTTCTTGATACATAAAGTTAATCATGTGATACAATGCTCTCAACCAATCACATTAACATTCAATATGCTTTAACCCTTTAAGTGGCAAACCCAGAAAAACACATTGAAAAAATGATTTATCATCATTTTTGAGGTCTGTAGGCCAAGAAAAACAAAAATTAATAGTTTTTTCAAACACTGACCATGCAGTTTGTTAATTACAGAGGTCTACCAAACGGTAGAGGAGGCCGTTAAAGGTAAAAGTAACATTTATGAAATGTTTCCAATAATATCAAAGCAACATCTTCGTGTTTTTCTTTTATTTTTTATGTTTTTTTGTGAAACAAATATATGAAACAAATTTTAACAAAATTAATAATATCAACAAGAGAAACAGGTCTATAAAACCATAAAACAGAGAGTAGCCTTTCACACATCAGAGCGTGCTGCAGAACATGGTGCTTCAGCCTGTGTGGGGGGGAAGAGAGAGAGTTTGTGTCTTGAGAAATAAAGCTGAAAAAATTGTTTTATGTAATGTGGCTTTAGTGTTTCCATAACTCACCATTCTGAATGGCATTTCATTTTTTCTGGTGGTATATGAAGAAGCAGTTTTGGTTTGTGTTCAAGCACAGGAAGACTCCACATTTATGGCGCTTCCACCTAGAGACTCCCTTTGCACAGTAGCTACATCTCCCTGGATTATCAGAGTGGCGAATGTGCAACGTTGTCAAATCGCACATCTGGCGTTGGTTGGGACGATCTTGCATTGGAGCTCTTTGGTTCCTCAGCAGGAGGCGAGGAAGATGGTGGCCTGCCAATTCGGGGCTTGTTGAGCTTGCGACTATCCACCCATTTCACTGGGATCATCCCACCACTGGACCTGTAGTCGCATGCTCCACGACCTTCCTTCACCAGCTCTTTATCTGGTATCAGCGGAGCTCCACCAGTGCAGCTGATTCCCAGAGTGGATTTCAGCCTCTGGAACAACCCAAAACTGGTAAAATAGTTGTCACAAAACACGACAGACAGAAGTGGTGCTGCTATAGTTTTGCACAGTGATGTCACCACTTTGGCCCCCAGAAGTAACATCTGCTCCTCCTCACTCAGTTCAACATTGAAAAACGTGGATTTCCCTTGATAAAGTAAGAGATCATGTACAATGCCACAGGAACTGGCCCGACAGAAGACTTTGAAACCCCACTTATCTGGTTTATTGGCAATGTACTGACGCAGATTCCCTGCCCGTGTGCCTTTGTATGCCACCATTACTTCATCCACACTCTGCCTGTAAGTGGATGGAATAAGGAGACACTGCTTCCTCAGCATTTCAAACAGAGGGCGGATTTTATAAAACCGATCCTGGCTGCCTTCACACTGCTCACTGTCAGCGAAGTGAACAAGTTTGTGTAACAACTTGAACCTTTTGACGGGCATAATATCAGCTACAAGGCTGTACCGTGACAGATGATGCCAGTGATCGTCTATGGATGGACATTCGAAAACTCCCATGTACAACAGAATGGCCAGGAAAGATTCGATTTCATGAGAGGTGGTCTTTATGGGTTCTCCAAACTTCTGGGCAGAGTACAGATTAGTGTGGTTAGAAATATGTTGACCCATCTTGCCAGTGAACATCTTCTTGAAGTACTGCAGTGATGTTTCAATTTCATCTGGGGGATCAAATGTGGAATCTGGCACATGCATCGACTCAATGTCCTGCTTTTTCCATGGTGACCTTCTATGATCTAACTTGCATTCCTCTTCTGGCTCTGTCATACTGACTGTTTTTAGACAGTTTTTACCTTTGTTAGCTATTTTCTTTTTTTTTGGTGGTGGTAGTGGTTCAGCATCTTGGTCTTCATCCTCATCCAAGGATGTAAAATCATCAGCATCGGAGTGATGTGACATTGTGGGATGGAAATCTGGGTCTGTTATTCCATCATCGTCACTGTCACCGCACTCTTCAGCATCAGACAGAGCAAGGTTTTCAGGTACCATTGCCCGTTTAGGGCATGGCCTTTTGCCATAGAATGTCCTGGTGTCCATCTACACAATATATAAACAACACACACCGAGATGCTTTTCATGAAATATCTATCTAAAATATTGCAATAATTATTATATTGCATTATATTATAATGAATTCAGCGATTACATTGTAAAATTTGAGGAAATAATGAAATAGCGCTACATGTAAATGAACAGAAAACACTGCTATCCGTAGATATTTTTGGTAACATTTGTAGTACAATAATTACCCATAAACGGGCATCTCTACCATTTGGCACAGCGTCCTGAATCATGATTTTTTTGTGGGGGGGGAGGGAGTTATTGTCAACCATTCGCTTAAATAACCCCTCTGAATTTATATTTTATCGAAAATACCTGCTTACTTTCGAAGTCGCTTACGGTATTTGCGACAACTTGGAGGGAGTCTTCAAAATTCTTCGTCTACGCTTGAGCTCGCTGGAGTGGTGCCTCTGTTTTTGCACCATAGCACCATCTGGTATATTTTCTGAATACTGCATGTTCTCCAAGCGCGGAACTGAATGCCCAGCCCAGTATTGTAACGCAAGACGCTGCGCATTTAAAGGGGGGTCGTCATTTAAATGGTCTACCACTTGGTCGAGCAGGCGCTTAAAGGGTTAATCACTCAGAAAAAGAAAAAACTGATCACCAGTGGCCCATACTACGAAGCAGAGTTACTGGCTTATCGGGGTAACTTGTCGGATTTAAGGTACCGCAGTCTAAATGGACTTCATATTCGTTCGCTTACATTTTGCCCAGACTACCTTAAATCCGGCAAGTTACCCCAATAAGACGGTAACCCCGCTTCATAGAACAGGCCACAGGTGTCTGCCAGAAGAAAGCCCGCACATACAAGATTAAACATTCTTTGTCATCTCACCATATGATACATGTGCCAAACATTTGTGCACCATGCTCCACATGGCTACCATGAAATGATCTTTTGTCCCCTCAGAAGGCGGCACCCGAGGTGGCTGTATACGTCTCCTAAGGGGTTAACCAGCACTGTTTAAAGTCAGAGGTGGAGTAATGGGCCCCAAAGAAATGCCCACTGTCACTAACGAGTGTGAATAGCTAGATGTCTTTTAAACTGACTTGACTGAATAAAGCGCTTCCCGCAGTAAGGGCAGCCAAATGGTTTCTCCCCAGTGTGGACTCGCAAATGTTCTTTCATGTGTCCTGACTGGGTGAATCGCTTTCCGCAAACTGTGCATCCAAAGGGTTTTTCTCCAGTGTGAATCCGCAGGTGTGCCTTCAGTTTCCCCAAATAGGCAAAGGATTTTCCACACACGCTGCAGCAGTTTTTTTCTTTTCCTGAGTGAGTTCCCTCATGCAGTTTTAACTGTGCTTGTTTTTTAAAACTCTCCCCACATGTAGTGCAGATATACTGTCTCTCACTTTCGTGAACCAACAAATGCAGTTTGAGATCACTCAGCTTACTGAAAGTTCTGCCACATCGGAGACAGGAAACTATACTCACTTCTCTACTGGAGTCCTGTTCATTAGGCTCCACCACTGGCATTACTCCACCACGGTCCATCCAGTTTCTTTCTGCACAGTTTTTACTTTCAGCAGTATTACTGTTATTATTTACTCTGTTTAGTGGCTGTGAGGTAATGGATTGTTTTTGTATACTGTAATCCAGTTCATCCGGTTCAGACTTAATCTGGTCAGGTAACATATGAGGAAGACACCCCACTTCTTCAGTCTTTTCCTCAAAAAGAAGTGAGGGTTGAAGGAACCTGTGTTCAGAAGGGTTTTCAGCACACATAAGGGCTGATGCCTGCTTATTCAGGTCCATGACTCCCTGCTCTGGTTGGCTCTCATGCTGCTCGGGGAATTCCTGCTTAATGTCAGTCTGCTGAGGTTCCCTGTCCTCCTCCAGGCCAGAATTACACTGTTGCTCATGGGGTTGTTGACTCTGAGGAGCCACCCCAATGGAAACAGGGGGAGCAACATGGTGGCCACCATCTGTAGAAGAGGAGAGAAGACATAAGAATAAAAGCTGATTTATAATCCTGCATTGAATCAATACTGTAAGTATGGCATAGCTGTGGACCCTACACCGTACCCTCATGTGCACCTCCCCAGAATGTAACTACAGTGACGCAGACCGCAAGAACTGCGATTGGTCATTGGTCCACCTCAGGTGTACGTATAACACTGATTGAACGTGCTATTTATATCTAGCATTAAATAACTCACCCCAGGCATCATAGCAACAGGTCTACAAAACACTCAAGATGACAGCGCCAATTTCACTTACCTCCATTAAGTTTATTCATACTTTAAAAGACTTTTAAAAAAGTAAAAAGTAGTATAGACACTAACTTTAGTAGGGAAAATGCATAAAGGTTGACTTTGTAGCAGCTCAACATTTTTCCAGATATGTGTATGGGAAGTTTAGAGCAGCACAAATGTAACCAGGAATCCATAAATAGATACTTTTGGTTTTGTTTTTTTTCCGTTTCAATTGCGTGATTCAACAACTGAATATATCACAGGTTGGGAAGACAATACATGCAGCATCCTAAACTATGTGTCGCCTAGTGTTTTGGTGGTGTAATTGCTGACTGACAGAGTGACACCAGCGCACAAGCATAAATGCTTGCAACTGCATAGACCACTTAGGTAGGTCACAGTGTAGGCTCAACGCAGAAGTATATCAGCCTTAACAAATAATGTTGGACATCTTGCTGTGACTAAATTAGACTCTGGTCTGTAGAAATCCCCACCCCCCCCAGTGCAGATAGGTCTACAACCCATCTTGTTTTTGGACAGCTTGGGAAGTTTTTTTTTTATTATTTCCTGAACAGTCTCAATATATCAGCTTTCTCTACACCAATTACATTTTAAGTAGACCTGGGTGATCTGACGATATTACAGAATATCCCAGTACTTAGAAATCCCAAAGATATTATTTTTAAATTCTGTAAAAAAAATATCAATGGTCCTCTTTCTATGCACAGATATGGAGAAGCTATATTGAGGTGATATAGTGCACAGTCATACTCACATAAGTTAAAAAAAAAAAAAGAAAAAAAAAAACTAAATTCAATTAAAAACTAAAGCGCATGCATACACTATATTGCCAAAAGTAATGGGACACCCCTCCAAATCATTGAATTCAGGGGTTCCAATCACTTCCATAGCCACAGGTGTATAAAATCAAGCACCTAGGCATGCAGACTGCTTCTACAAACATTTGTG
>JAODKC010000130.1:8667247-8678498 GCA_026777985.1 Mormyrops attenuatus
CTCAAACCCGATGTGTGGCTTGAGTGGTGGGAATTGGCAGAGACCTCCCTATTCAATATTATATCAATATTTGTTCGTCAATTTAATGGTTTTTTCCTAAGAGAATTTAACTACTGCAAGTAAACACATAACACCATCCCAGTCTTTTTAATTGTTAATTTGTGACCTACACACCATTTTAGAAAGATATCAGGTAAACTACGGGCATCTGGCAGATCTAGTGGTCATTGTCACGTTTGGGCATTGAAGGAGGTGAGGGTAGGCATGGGGATCAAACAGGGCTTTATTAAACCAAAACTAGGGTAGGGAAATCAAAAACAGACCGTGAGGGGTGGAAACAGGAAAAAATAACTCGGGGAAGACATCAGGCACACCAAGGGGATTATTTTAATGACAGGAGCACTCGGGAGCACAAGACCGGAAGCATTAAAAAACAAAGGACTAACACAGGAGCATAATGAGAGGTAGCTGGAGTGTTTTACAGAAGGGCAGAAGTGAGAGGTAAGACTAAAGGCTTAAAACAGGCTTATTTTAATTAAATATGCTTATAGGAGTTAGCCTACCTTCACATCTATACCCACTCTCTACATAATTATGCAGGATATGTGAAAATTAAGCTGTTTTGGAATGATTTATGTTACTTAAAATATTTTCACAGTTTGTGATGTTGAATATTTAATGTTCTATACCTGTTTAAACATCCTCATTATCCAGTATTATGGGCAATAAATTTTTTTGGTTCACTACTTAAATATAAGCCTGGACAAGTTAGAGGGGCATTTTGGTAGCATGAGAAAGAGACCCGACGTTTTTATATACTGCAAGTGTGGGAGTGCATTTCGTTAACACAGTAAATACTTTCAGAGGTTATGTGCCTAATTTGTAAGGCTTTGTTTGCCCTCTAGTGGACATGTGGTATATGACAATTAGCTCAAAAATTTTAAACTGGAGATGGAAAGTCGACAGTCAAGTGAGAATCTTTGGAAAGATTTCATATAGTTTATTTACCATTATATAATTATTTATGTTACAGCACAAGTTAACATTCATAAAACTGTAGTAATTAGATCTCAAATGAAAATGAATACTTTTTGTCCATGTTGAGTTGTATTTGTAAAATAAGCTGATATTCATTTGCCACTTTTCAGTTTTGTTTAATTTAAAATGTCTAATTTTTCCAGAATATTAGTATGTTTCAATGTAAAATTAACCTGATATTAAGCAATTCAAAGTAAAAATTTATTAAGAATTAAGTAAAAATATAACCAATCGAAAGCCTACAAATCGCTGTAATCTGTAAGTTCTAAAATATAAAGGCACAAACACCAATATAAATAGAGAGCAGGAATATATTCAAGTAGATACAGGCAGACCAACTCGTGAAGGCCACAATTGCTGGATTTTGTCACACACGTGTTTATTATTACGGCTGAATTCCGTGGCGCTCACACACACGCACTGGCTGTGCTCACAGCCTCAATACAGTATCTGTGTGCGGCCGTCTCCCGATTATGGTGCTATGGGGGAGGGGGGTTAAAGAACAAGTCATTGTTTGACACCGCCAGCTGTTGGCTCGGGTCTCCTTCTCGACAGAGCCTTCTCAGCCACCTGCCCCCTGATTACCTACTATGGTAGTACACTCTCCTCTCACTCTGCCTCAGGTTACGGCACAAACACTCAGCTCTCTTCGCTAATTGCCATTTCCAGCTGTTTAACGGAAACTTGCCGCATACACGAGTGGGAGCGTGCTGCCGCGTGGCCGTGATCACTTTGGGGGGAGAGCAGAAGCCCACCCCTGTCGTATTGCCACATTTGCACTTCTACGGACCCCCCTCCAAATATTTAGGGGAGGGCACTGACACTCGGGGGTCCATTCAATCCCTGGAGTCTCTTTGCTCTTTCATCACACAGGCCTCGAAGACACATACACCGGTGATTTCAACTGTCTCGCTCTGTCCCAAATGTGAGGTACCACTGTCAGCCTGTGAAGTTTAGCGCCAGGAAAGATCTGTCACCCATGGTTGTCGGTGAGTATGACAGTAGCACAAAGAGAGTCTTTCCTGTCAGTCTTTAAAAACATCCCCCCCCACAACCTCTCCAAGACCCTCCTCCGTCACCCTGGCAGGTGGGTGCTGCACTGAAGAACCCCCCGATATGCGAGACATTTTTGCTACTCGGTTTAAATTGGACTTGCAGCTGTCAGATAAATCACGCTGTGCTGAGCCGGAGAGCACCGCCGCCCCGGTATGCCTCCCGCCTTCCCGGCCCATAGCTCTATAGCCCCGATACGCCTCCCGCCTTCCCAGGCCATGGCTCTATCGCCCCAATACGCCTCCCGCCTTCCCAGGCCATGGCTCTATCGGCCCGATACGCCTCCCGCCTTCCCAGGCCATGGCTCTATCGCCCCGATACCCCTCCCGCCTTCCCAGGCCATGGCTCTATCGCCCCAGTACGCCTCCCGCCTTCCCAGCTCATGGCTCTATCGCCCCGGTACGCCTTCCACCTTCCCAGCCCATGGCTCTATCACCCCAGTATGCCTCCTGCCTTCCCAGCCCATGGCTCTATTGCCCCGGTATGCCTCCCGCCTTCCCAGCCCATGGCGCTATCATGTCTGTTTGGATCCCCGGTTTTGGTTGAACCCTTTTTAAAAACCTGTGTGATCTTGCCCACTTCAGTATCTCCAAATCAGTGTATCATGCTACACAGGCTATCAAATGACCTAACAAGAGGCAGAAAACATGAGACAAATGTGTCATACATCAATATCGTGTTCTCTTTGAATAATAGTTTCAAGGCTGTAAGTGAGACCGAGCAGGAAAAGCAGGGCATCAGGGCATAAATGCATAAAGGGCTTTTGTTGTAGTATGTTGCAGTATGTTGTAGTATGTTGCAGTAGGTTGCAGTATGTTGCAGTATGTTGCAGTATGTTGTAGTATGTTGTTCTTGCATTTGCAGAGCTACAGGTGAACACGCCTCTTCCAAAGAGTGGGCAATGCTAGGGGAAGGGGCCAGGGTGGCTGGCCTGGGGGGCTATTTTGAACCCAGTGGCCAAGGCAGTGGTGGAAAAACAGATTAGTGGTGTGCCCGAAGCTATGGCACGTTTGTGGGTTTGGGCAGGGTGGGGGGATGGCGTGCCTTCCAGCATGTTGGCATGCGGCACATCCGGGGGCTGCTCCCCACGCCCATCAATGAGTTCGCTTAAGAAATGTCGCCCATTTCCAGGAACGCAGGGTTACCTAGTTACAGGGAGCCGCTGTCTAATAACCTGGCACAGGCCACCTTTAGGTGAATACTCAGACGGCGCTGGCCTCCCGTGCCCTGTCACCCGTCTGTGACGCGCAGCCCTGTTTACGTTCTGACTTGTCCCCCCCCCATCCCCCATAACAGTATCCATGACCAGGCCTCTGCCCCACAAATTTGCTCAGCTATTCGGTTGCCCTAGAAACCGAACCGCCGAATTCCGCCGACTTCTGACATGGGAGAAGGTCGGTGCAACACGGCTCCCGATATAACTCAGGAAGAAAAGATGTGCCCCCCCCTTGCATGGGTGGTATTTTTATTTAGGGAGATAATGCCTGTGGTGGTGGGGGGGGGGGCGGTCACAGAGTCTGATTTCCTTAACATCCAAACCGGAATCCCGATTTGGATGACACACAAAATTAAAGGCATTGCAAGCATAGTTTCTATGAAACAATTTTACACAAGATACCACAAGGTATCACAGTCATAAAAGTCAAGTCACGAGGAAGCTGGAAAATGCCTGAGCCAAACATCAGAGGTCAGCTTCTGTTGTGCTTTATAATACTTGCTACAAAGTGTAAATGGTGTGATGTGCATTAGATAATACCAGAAGTATAGCAAAATCTGAAAAAGATCCCACGTGGTTCTCTGCAACATCTGAGCACATACATATATGAATAGCGGCAGTAGTGTTTGGGTCAGTGATGGAATATAACTGAGATTCTGTGATTTTCACCAAGTATATCAACTAGCTCCGGTCAACGAAGGACCAATGGTTTTAGGCGAAAAGGGGAACACTTCAGGGAGGACCAATCATGGCAGACAGGCTTTCTTTCAGAGCCAATCAGAAATATTTGAAGGAGAATGAGGAACACACACTGAGTGCGATGCCACTGACCTCAACCAATGTAACCACAACATACAATGCACCCAGGTCACAGTGTGTCTCTCTTCTGTTTTTTCCAATGCCTTCTACTTCGTTCAGTCAGCGAACACTAATAAATTATCCTTGGCGAGCTGAAAGCCACTCCTTTGCATCATTCCCAGAATTCCTGCCAAAGCAGTGTAGTTGTCCTTCACTCCCCAGCCTTGGGGAGGCAAAAGGTCAGCTGGTCAGGATAAAACATGGATGCATGTGAAAAAGTTGCATGGCATGCGTAAAAGCTAAGAAAATTCAATTCTGCTTCAATGTTTAGAATGAGTTAGAACATCTACAAATCAAATCACTATTTTTGTCACTTAAATGATCACTTGCCACTTGGTAGAGTGTGAGTGGAACAATGACCCACAGCAGCAGCGATAAAACAATGCAAATAGGAATGTTAAAAAAGTGACATATTCAGTCTAGTATTCAAGTTTGAAGCAAATAAATGCAACGAACAGGCATATTAACATGAAAATGGATGATGTATATGAATATAATACAGATGCTCCCCAGGTTACGATGGTCCGTGTTACAATATTTTGACTAAACGATTGGTGAATGTTCTCACTTTCAGTACATTATTCAATAAATTACACAAGATATTAAACACTTTGTTATAAAGTAGGCTTTGGGTTAAAGATTTTGCCCAACTGTAGGCTAATGTAAGTATTCCAAACATGGTAGGCTAGCTAGGCTATGATGGATGTTAGATTAGATGTATTGTATTAAAATGCATTTTCGCCTTACGATATTTGCACTTCATCGGAACGTAACCCCATCGTAACCCGGGGATATATGAATCCTAGGCCTATATCCCAGTCAGAAAACTGCTACTACCGCTCCTACTCTGCTGTAGCTCTTGCACACTCATGCAGCTTCTCGCCTCATGACCCGCTGATTGAAAGCCCTTTATTCTGTGCCTGCTAATGGTGCCTTCAGCTGCTCCGTCATGTATCAGACTCAGGGTGTCAGGGTGGGCTTTGACGAGTGCACCACATGGTCCCTGCACAGGGGGGCAACCAGGGAAAGTGGGCGTGACCCCAAAGCAGAGCTCACCGTCCTGAGCCACCCTGTCTCACTGTCACACACAGCTAATGTCCATTATGATGATTACAACTTGTCAAAGACGATTCACGATACAACGCACACCTGTTCTGTGTTTGATCTCTGTTTACTGGTGGGCAGAAGGACATGCGTAAAATTTGAGTAAAATTTTCACTGCATAGTTTAATTGACTGTGGGCATGACTATGAAGCCTTGAATCTTGAATCAAGTCTTGAAAAAGTGTCCGCTCTGTTGTAAGGAGCTCGTCTAAATGCCAACAAGTCAGGAGGAAAGGGCTTGTTTCAGGGAATGTCACAGAGTTTTTTTCTGGGGATATGGGGACAACACTATTTACTAACAGGATAGCCGGGTGCTATCAGCAGGATGCTTGGAGAGGGAGAGGCAGGGCCTGGTTCGGAAAATCCCAGCAAGGCCTGGATCATTCCTGTGACTTAACGTGACACCACATGCACTGAGGCACTGACAGCTGTCCGCCCACACACACACACACACACACGCATGCCTCTCATTCTGTTTGTTGTGTAGCATTAAAGCCAGACGAAGGGGAGCAGTCACTTTCTATAAGGAACCCATATCACCTCCATTTCCCTGCACGTAAACAGACACTCTAGACAAACTGTGTTCACTGAGAAAACTACAGGGGAGGGTGAATTTGATTAACTGCGAATGAGGGAACAGAACGAAGGTGTCATCAAAGATAAAAGGGGCGTCAGGAATGGAAACCTATCATTATCGAGCTATTATCACGATACCCAAATGAACCACTGAGTCATCTCATACAGATTCCAAAATGAGAAGACACTTTTGAGAAGGACTAACTAGTTTAAAATACCTGGATGCGTACGTGCAACCAGTCAGATATAGGTTTGACGTAGGTGGTCACGGCGATGGATCCAGGCCAAGATTAGCATGTGTGGCTCAAGCAGAGACCTCATCTTCATCATGGACAAGAGACATCAGTCTCTTTCCACATGTAATGACAGCTGTGGATGGTCACCGATTGGAGATCAGGCCCATGTTGCCAGCAGAAGGATGAGTGAGTAACGTGTATGGTAAATTTGAAATGACTTGAAAGAATCACTGTTGGCAAAGAAAACTGGCATTTATAAGCAAAAAAAAAGTGATTCAAAATTGCAGACAAACAAGGAGAGTGTGTCTTTCCTCGAGTGGCGAGTAAATAGAAATAGAGATATGGAAAGATTCTGGTAGTTAAACTCTATTTAAGCCATCTTAAAACTACTATTGTGTAGCAACAAAGCTGGCAACCGGAGCAACTGAGTAATAGATATATCAGAACACGCTTCTAACGCCAACAGATGCTGGCCCACTATTAAAACCTCAGCCATCAGCAGACTGATATTCAAGAAGTTGATGTGGACATTATCAACTGAGATGAATAGCAGTTGTGAAGAAGGTCACCAGTGCATCAATGTGTGCCGAGTAAATCAACGCTGAGGAGACAAAGGTTTGGAGGGAAAAAGGAGTGAGGTCATGGAGGAGAGGCAACACAGAAGGAGGGGAGAATGCAAGGATCCACGCACACTCCGCATTTATACCACCGAATTCCACTGCTTTGACTCCATCAGAGCACTGGAAAGAACCAAGGACACGGCACAAGCGCCATAGCAACCAGAATCCCATGGCAACAATCACCGTAGTGGCCCAAGGTGCGCGAGTGCTGAACTTGGCTTTGGCCAGCATCTGTCGCCGTCACTACAGCTGCCGTTGCTCATGAAGTGTAACGGGTGGGGGGTGGGATGTGATATTTTTTGGGGTCCAAAGCCAAGCCCAAGAGAAGAGTCGACATTCTTTTGGCTAACATGTCTATGGAACATTTACACATTTACATTTATATTATTTAACGGTTGCTTTTGTTCTAAGGTGACATACGAGTGAGGCAGCACCTTAGCTGAATTCCACCTCCAGCAGACCCACGAGTTGCTCCCAGACATCATCAATGTAGCTGGCCTGCGACAAGATGTGACTGGATGTCTCTCAGGACCTCAGTGCTCTACTACCATGATACCCATAGTTTGGGCAACCCTGGCTAGTCAGTAGTCCCAGTGTGCAGAAAATGTCACCAGCTCATGGTTTATGTAAAATAAGGTGGTAGTGGGGTCCGATAGTCAGTATTCTTCGGCGACCAAACAGACCAAGCTCACTGTAAAATCAGTGTTCTGAAAAACAGCATTAAGAGATGCTGGTTTTACACTTTTCTTGTTAAGACAACAACTGAGCCCCTACTTTGAGATGTCTAAAGTAAAGTAAGTCCAGTAAAAGACACATTAATTTTCGGAGTAGTATAGTAGCTAGGTGTCTGGTGCAATTACTTCATGGCCCCGGGGTTTAGGGGTTGAGGCCTGCTGTCTCTTTGTGTGTGTTTGCATGCTCTCCCCCTGCTGCTCCAAAAACATGCAGTTCGGCTGATTGGTGTCTCTAAATCGCTGGTTGTATGTGCCCTGCAATGCTCTTGTATCTCCAGGCCCCCTGTGCTGCTGTGCAAGATAAGCGGAAGGAAGATGGTTTATTACTTCATAAAAGACACAGCATGAGATTTTGAAGGCAATGGCTTTATTATGTCTGTGTCAAGCAGGGTTCTGTAAAGAGGAAGACAATTTGTCCAGCAAGGAGGCAGGAGCTGGTAGCGGGGCAGGTAGTAGAGAAAGGCATAAGCTTTTATCTCAAAGGTTGCTGAGCTCCTTCTAGGCATTGGAAGTGAATAATCGCGATTAGCCATTAGATCCAACTTCATTGAAATGCAGATCTCATCTGAATAGCTTCAAGAAAATGTCCAGCTATTATGGATTTAAAAGTGTAAATACTCGGAGTTAAAACCCAAATATAGGGGCGCAGTCATACGACTAACTGAAAATCCAGTTAAGTTTCACGTGAGTGAATGTTAATGTGAGAATTTAATGGAAGTGTTGGTACATAAATGTGACTGACAGTTTAAGAGCAGCACAAAAGATCATTTATTTTAGCCAACAAACAACCCTCATTTACAAAAATCATAAACTATGCATGTTAAAAAAGGAAGATGGGATCCAAAGCTTAATGTTAATTTAAAAGCTGCAGGTAGAATGCTTGTTAAGGAAGCATTCGCTAGACCATGCGGTCGTACCCATAAGCAAATATTATCATTCAGTAAAACATCCAGCTGTATCGTGCCTATTAAGAAGAATAAAGTAATAATGCGTGATGCGCTGGTGGCGCGTGAACTTGCCTTTCCCACATGTGCCGTAAAATCGCAGAGCGCACACTTCTGTCCCGGGACAGGAAAATGGCCTTCCCAGCATGCCCCTAGCCTCGGGGATGATGGCTGCCTTGGGCAGCTTTGGGACATGACAGAGCACTACACTGACTCCTTTGTGCTCCTGCAACACCAGTGGCCATCCATCACACTTTAACCTGACAGCCAACAGCAGAGTCACTTAATCCGGCCGGGGGGGGGTCCTGGTGCAGAGAGAGCTGGGCTTCCTGGCTCCAACCTGCCAGGGATGGAGTCCAGTCAGGGACAGGCTGTGATTGTACCATGAATATTATTATTATTATTATTATTATTATTATTATTATTATTATTATTATTATTAGCTGCTAACCATATAGACAGCACCATTTGCATGGAACTCGTCAAGCATGTCCTAACTGCAGTTCTGATGAATCATGATTAAGTCCCCAGGAACGCTGTCCAAACGAGACCATACCAATCAGATGGACTGACTACAGGACAGCACTGTGAATCGTAAAAATCGCCAACTCTGATATGCTGCACACAACATGCCATGAGGATGCTGCCCCCCCACTCCCATCCTACACTTATGGGCTTATATGTTCCCATTCAGTTCTCAGTTAAAGGATAAAATGAAAGGTAGGACATGTCAGGCTGATAGCCACAGAAAGGTTCCCGGCCAAAAAGTTTTCAAGATGCCAGAGAAATGGCCCTGACTGTTTACCTGGTGAATCTCAAGAGGCTTCGTATATAAAGAGCTTCAGTTTGTGACAATTAATCACTTTTTCAGTAAACCCTTATAGAATTTATATTCATCACATTCATTACGACAGTTTGCTTAAATTTTATGATGGAACTAAAAAAATAAGTATTCATGTTGGCTGTGTGATTTCCATTGGTTGTTTTTATTGCCTGTAGTTCTGTCTGATGTTGTGATATGTATGAGCCACATCAAAGAGGAATGGTCTTGAATCATGAACACAACTACGCATCTTGATGGACAGCATACCAGCCATAGACAGGGATGCTGATGAGGACCAGCCCATTTGGTTACGGTCATGTTTGCCGACATTTCGGTAGCCATTCTTCACTGGGATCAGGCTGCGTGGTCCTTCTTGCCGGTGAATCACAGTGACTTCTCGAATTCAACAGGGTCGGCAAGCCTTCTCCCCCCCACAGGAGACGAAGAACGAACAGAGATGTGAAGTTTAGATGTGAGGCAACAGCTAAAGGGAGGATCGAGTTTCTTTGGGCTTGGCTATATTTAACCCAGTGATCTAACAGCAGGCAGAGGGTTTAAATGCCACGGGGCAGTTGGTGTGAGCAGTTGTCGTCCACAGATCCCCCTCAGCGTCCGCTCGGGGAGCTCAGGACCATACTGTGGCTGCAGATCCCTGCTGGAACATGGAGTTGTTTGAGACCAACCCATACTTCTTCCCCGACCAGCGCTTCTATGATGGTGGGGATGCCTTCTACCCCTCCCGGCTGCCCGCGAGCTACGACCAAGGTGCCTACTCGGAGCGGCCCGCCACGGGGCTCCTGTCAGCCGGTGTGTGTCCAGAGGAGAAGTCGTCACCGACTACACCAGGGCCACCCCCATCCCAGGAGCAGTGTCCGGGCCAGTGTCTGCCTTGGGCCTGCCGCGTCTGCAAGCGCCGCTCAGTGACAGTGGACCGGCGAAGGGCCGCCACGCTGCGTGAGAAGCGCCGGCTCAAGAAGGTGAACGAGGCCTTTGAGGCCCTCAAGCGCAGCACCCTGACCAACCCCAACCAGCGACTGCCCAAAGTGGAGATCCTGAGGAGCGCCATCCAGTACATCGAAAGGTTGCAGGCGCTAGTCAGCTCCCTCAACCAGCAGGAGCGTGAGCAGGCTGGCCTGCTGTACCAGGGCTCCACGGGGCACGTGGTGAGTTTGCCAGGGTGGTGGGGGGTCGCAAAGATTACTGAACACCCACGTCAAAGGAAAAAGAACATGGGTGAATCATGGGATTACAAACACTGTTTACCTTTATTTATAAAGGTAATTACTTAATATGCTCGACTAATCTCCAGTAGGTTATTGGTTTGAATCATAGTATGGTGAATCATAGCTTGCTGTAACCTTTAATAAGTTGCGAAACTCTATCCGGGGGGCGTCCTGAGAGCTGTGAGTAGTAGTAGAGAAAGCTGCCTCTGGGGCGTACAAAGTGACACATCGAGACGGCTCTCGGAAATGCCTGCGCGATCGCATCGCTGCTTTTCCAGATTACAGCGTTTTAACGGGATTGCTGAAGCGTGAACGCCGAAGCACATTCTCTCTGCAGCACCCGCCCCATGAGGCGGTGAAGCGTTGCCCCACCAATGCCTTCTCGAGGGCCATATAACTGCTCAATTACGAAGTACCACCCGTGACCATCGGCACCGGCACTAATCCGTCTGTCATTGCCACCACGTTTCACTGTGAGTCCTGTGGTTTTCTCCGGTGGCTTGCCGGCGTGTCCGTTTTTGTGGTAGGCGGCTCACAGAGTGAGTTCGGCCTCGTCCTAAGCCCCTACTGGCTGCCGCCTCATGATGAACAGCCCACAGCAGTGGTATGGAGTTGGTGGAACTATTATGAGTTGCCGACCCCCTTTCTATGGGGCCGTCACAGTGTTTTATGAGCCAGGCATGCGCGTGCGGGGGGATACCCACCGCCATGGAGTCAGCAGGTCGGAGCGTGCCGTGACGGACAGTGACACATATGGGGGGGGGGGGGGGGGGGGGGGGGGGGGGGGGGGGGGGGGGGGGGGGGGGGGGGGGGGGGGGGGGGGGGGG
>JAODKC010000130.1:8686746-8703351 GCA_026777985.1 Mormyrops attenuatus
ATAATTCTGCACAGGAAAGTATCTATGTTTTCCTGTTTTTCTCCAAACAGAAAGTACTCAGACAAAATACTGAACATACTGCCTTTTAGACAGTTCATTATACTTAATTACTGTTCCATCTGGACTGAAAATATTGGTCGGAAGAGAAGATACAAATAAAATACACATTTGCCTAATAATTCTGCACACTGTGTAAAGTCTTTTTTGGGGAAACAAAGCAAACACTGCACTGGGCCAGGTGATAAATGCCATCGGTTTGTAGACACTGTTAAATAATTAAGAAAATAGAGGTTGGGTCGGAAATCTGATGACTATGTCATTTGAGCCCCCCACCCCCTTGGGTTTCATACGTTTCGGTGCTATGCCTTCATTTGTGTGGAACCCATGGTCGGGGGGTGCGGGGGGGATTCTAATAAAATACAATCAGAGTTCAGACCTGATCTCTATAATTTTGAGTATAGTATTTTACAAAATACCACTTATTCATTTTAAGTATCATTTTTGAACTGTGCCCCACCCCTACCCCACTCACCTCATCCAGCCTGCGGTCGGTTCCCAGCGCAAGTAGGTTACTAAACTCCCGTTCCAGAACTTGCCGGGCCTGTGGAACAGATACCACAGGGGTACATTAGCTTAATGGCCCAGCAGCAACATTAGTCTGCCAGCCACGGGATTCAAACCGACAACCTTGCGATCACTGTCACAGAATCCTAACTCACTGAGCTGCACTGCTCCTCAAAGGATCCAAGGCATCTTACTGTCCCCAGTGCTTTCCTGAGCGAGCCAAATGGGTCACGTGCCTGCAGCCAGTCTCAGTCCACCGTTATGCTGGATTTACCAGCAGGCTGCTGGGTGTAACTGTCAGCCAACCTGGTGCCAGTCAAGGGCACCGCTGCCATCTGCCATGTATATTCATGAGCAGGTTGCATCACACTAGCCGCTAATCCATAAACAAACTCAAACGTCCTTAAGTTACCGAACTGTTGGATGGAGTGGGGGGACATACCTGGAGGTTGCCTTCTTCTCAAGCTGAGGTATATGATGCTGCTAATACCATAACAAGCCCACTGTAATCTATCTGATAATGAGAACAGCAAGAAACGACCCTCTCCACCCCCAGCCTCCTCGCAGTGTGAATTGGCTGATACCCTCGCAGTCTCTCAAACCGGCAGCCCGAACTGATCAGATAAAGCCACTGCCTCAGTGTGCTCTGAACACCCCAATTCCTCCTGGCTTTCGGCAGGGGGCACCAGAGAGTGATGAAAAGGGCCCAGATTGAAGAATTCATGCTGACTAACCTGGCCTCTTCAAGTTATGGACCATTTTAAAGTATATCTCTCATGTGAGCCATTCTTAGGTTTACTTGTGATGGTGTGCCTAGGATTAGAAGGTTGTCGGTTCAAATCCCAGGCTCAGCAGAGTGGTTCCACTGTTGGGCCTCTGAGCAAGGCCCTTAACTCTAATTGGTCCAGGGCATGTCTGACCCTGCTTTCTACATTGCAGTAACTTTGAATAAAATCTAGCTATATAAATAAAATATAAATATTAGGCCCACATTAACTGAACAGCAGTGAGTCTTTCATAGTGCCTATGGTCTTGGAGGCTGACTGCCACCCCCCCTGCCCTCCCTCACCTGAGTGTTCTGCATGGGGATCTGCAGGATGAGGGCCAGGCTGCTGTAGTCAAAGTTCTCATCCAGGGCAATGAGGGCACCATGCACGCCACTCTCCAGCAAATTGTTGCTGTACTCCTTCAGGCCGATGGACTGTACCCAGTGTATCACCCGGTCGTTGGTCCACACCAGAATGTCTGTGCAGACACACATACACGTGGTAAGGCTTCACGGTCAGTGCGATCACATGACTCATCGTATTCCTCTCTATGTGCAGGTCCTCTAATGGCCACCGGGTGGCACCCTATGACGGAGCCCAGAAAAAGGAGATTTACACAGGCCTACCTTTGATTTCGTGCTGGGACTCCTCTCTCCTGCGCTCCAGATCTTTTCTATCATAATTCAGTCGCTTCAAGCACATTATGCCATACTGTAAACTGGCCCTGTGTGAGACACATAGCCAGAGGTGCTTCAAAATAATTTGTCAAAAAAAAACATAATGCACATTTTCTCTAACAGAGTATCTGTTTTGTGCACATATGGCCATGCAAAATAACCACAGGATAAGAGTAACATTAAGAGCAGTAATACAGTCATTTTCCTGAAGAGTAGCATATGGTTCTGAAGGACTTTGAATAGACATAATAAAATGTCTTATTACGGTATTTCTCAGTACACCATAAAGAACAATCGGCCTATGCCGTGACCTCCAGTAGGCAGTAAACATGCAGCCCCTTTGACGACTTCGCCTCCTTAGCTTCATGTCCCCCACGTTACCCCCTCACCGGTGGAAGCTGTCCACCATCTTAACATGGGTACGCAGGTCCTTCTTGGTGAGGTGGTCCAGCATGCGGGCATCCACCAGACACTCCATGAAGTAGCTGCGGTACTGCGGCAGCCCCAGGCTGGGCAGCCACTCGTTGCCGATCCACTCGTGGTTCATGTCCCCGTATGCCAAGGTCTGTCGGGTGGCAGTGGGTTATGCGCAAACATATACTTTTCCCACAATGCAACAGAATATGAACTGTGATACAAATACATGTTCAGAGGCTTCCAGAGACTTTTTTACGCCTCCAAATTGGGGAGTGGAGTGGATTCTGACAGTACAGTAACCAGCATGTCATGACCCCACCTGGCTGCAGTACTAAGTCGGGGGTGGGGGAAGTGTCAAGGCAAAAGTAGCCTATGCCAAGGCAAAGACCAGCAGGGTGGTGGGAAAAATAAAAAACACAAGCTCCCCCCACCACAGGATATCAATACGGGGGGGATGGCGATGGTGCGTGTTGGTGGGCGGCTCTCACCTGGGCCCAGCTGCCCTCCTCGCTCTCCTGACAGCATGTTAATGCACACAACAGAAACCGTTAGTGAGTGCAGTGGCCCCGCCCCCGCCAGACCCAGCCCGGCCCCGCCCGCAGGCTCCCGGAACCATGCTGGCGAAGCGCGAAAACGGCGCTGCGGCGAGTGGACGGTGCAAGAGAGGGAGGGAGGGAGCGAGGGGGCAAGGGAAGAAGGGAGGGAGCTCACTGACACAGAGAGCGGAGACACGTGGGGAATGAAAGATAGCGGTACAGCACACACACATATATGTCACACGCTAATGGCTGCACACATAGACACAGACAGACACACCACACACTACTGACCGCACATGTGTACGTACATACACAGACACCTACATCTATATGCTAACAGCCACACGCGCGCACACACATGCACACAGATGCTCATGTCACACACACCACACGTGTCTGATGCAAACGGACTCGGAAGCGTGCCATATGCACGCTCGGCGGGGGTGTCACCCAGATGGCACTGACCGTTTTGGCGGATGTTGCCATGGTCTCCATCTCTTCGTGAGTCACCCACACGTTTCCGGAGGACTGCGCAGAGAGGAGGAGAACGACGCCCCGTTAGCTAGCAGGTCGGTAAGGAAACATTGTTGCCTCATTTCCATTGGGGGGGCGGGAGCAACTCTGTAACCCAGGGATTTAAAGGCACTGCCTGACCAAGCATAGCAATGTGATGTGCAGAGGATATGTGACATGCCAGGGAAATGACACCTGTGAGGTGGAATGAAGGCGGAGCCTGGAAGATGGGTGGAGCCTGTGAGGATGGGCAAGACTTGTGATTCATTTAATAATACAGTAAAATCCAGTTATAACAGACTTCAAGGGACCTGGCAAAACAGTCCAAATATATATCCAAAGTCCATTATATCCAGAGTTGCTGTATGCCCAGAACGCAACTATAGGACACCATTTACTCATGCTATACCCCAGCAGACACACTTGTGGTATAGATTGTTATATTGTACATGTAGTAATCCAACCTGACCAGATGCGTGACTATTAATAATCCTGACTACGAATCTGCACTGGATATCACCCGCACGCCATGTGCCTTGTAGGCGGAGCCTGCATGTCCTTTATAGCTGAACAAAACTGCAGCTAAAAGTGGCACTAGGGACCAAATTGTTTGTCCGTTATAAGCGAATTTTGTTATTTAGTCCGCCATATCCGATGCTTTTTCTGCATGTTATTAAAGGCGCACGGCTGGGACTAGCGGACCTCGTCCGTTAATGATGATATTCCATTATAAGTAAGTCCACTACAACAGGATATTACTGTATCAGAAATAAACGGGTGGGGCCTGCTTCAAGAGGAGGAATCTAACTATTTAACAGCCAGCGTACGGCTCAGTGGGTTAGGATGCTATGCTTGCGATTGGCAGGTCGCCGTTTCGAATCAGCAAGGTCAACAGAGTAATTTAACTGTTGGGCCCCTGAGCAAGGCCCTTAACCCCAAATTGCTCCTGGGACTGGCTGACTGACTCTGCTTTCTCAACTGTATCTCACTTTCAATAAAAGCACTTGTTAAATAAATTGAAAGTAAAAATGGGGAAAATACAGAGACGAGACCTGAACTGTGAGGTGGATTGTGGGAGAAGAAGGCCCGGCCTGCCCTTGACTCACCGTGCGTGAGGTTAAGGGCGCTGAGGGGCTGGTGAGGGACACCATCTCCTGGATGGCCAGCCGCAGCTTGAGCCGGTGCAGTGGGTTGCTGATACCGATCTCTCGCTGGATCTCAGTGTCGGATAGCGCCGACATGATGGCGCCGCTCTTCACGTTGGCACGGCAGGCAGCCACGTACCAGGCGGGCATGCCTACCCACAGCTGTGGAGGGAAATGGGTGGCCATACTGCAGTACTGTTCTCTCAAAGACATTATGTTAGCAGCAGCTAAAAGGATTAGCAGTGCTAGAAGTCAACAGTCTGGAATCAGTTCATTTGAAGAACAAACAGGCATCCTAATTACCGTAGATCTCAAAGATCTCATTCGCTTTTTTCCAGTTCTTCCACATCAGAAGGAGATAACTATTCTGTTCCCTACCCCAATAGCAGATGACTATTCTTTTCTATGCCCCAATGACAAATGATTATTCAATTTTCTGCCCCAACAGTAGATGATAATTCTCTTCCTTACCCCAATGAGAGATGACTATTCTCAGCTCCTAGGGAAGATGACTTTTCTCTTCCCTGCCCCAACAGTGGATGACTCTTCTCTTCCCTGCCCCAATGGGAGTTGATAATTCTCTTGGCTCTTACCTCTAGCCAGGACACCACGGTAGGGCCATCCCACTGGGCAAAAGGCAAGCCCTTCCTCCTGGCATCCTCCAGCAGCTCGTGCCTGAAGAAGAGACAGCATGTGTCACCACCGTCGTTGCTCCGGCACATTTACAAACCTGCAGTGTAGCCCCACCCACATCATGTTGCACCCGAACATGGAGACAGATGGGGAATTACAGCCTGCTGTGGAACAATAAGACCTGATGTATGAGCCTGAAGGCTCTGTTCATCCGCAGCATGGCCTTTCGCAGTGAATGGTAAGATAAGTTATTGTTAGCATCAATCAGAGGCAAGGCAGACAGCGGGATTAACGAGAGGCCTCAATTCATGGCTTAATTAGGATCACCCAGTTTAATTAAGATCCCTCATATGTCAGTCCAATTAATTGGTGGGACTTCTCCTGCACTCATGCTCTTACTCTGACTTCTTCTCTCATCTAACTGTCGGGGTGCCAACAGCGAGACCAGTCAGCTCTGAAAATTCCCTGATGAATGTGATCTGGCGTTGTATCTGGACTCTAAGCTAACAGGCAGAAACATGACATGGGTTTCTTTATAGATTGCTCTGCAATTTGGCGGGAGGGATTACTCTTGAAATTCAATTCACAAAATTTGTGAGGACATTCTCAATTATGACTAAATAGGAACAGGATGTAGATCAATTAAGAAGTCATACAACATCGTACCACCTACACAGATCACTGCAAGGAGTTTAAAATCACTCAGTGGGTACTTATTTATAGAAAAAATCATAGAAACTTTCAGAGATCCTAGGGGAAAACTCGTAGCTCAGGCATGAGTCAGGCATAAGGTCCATATAGACTTCCTGACAAGAATCTTACAGTGCTTCTGAAAGCTTTTGACGTTGGTGAGACATGGAGATCTCTTAAATTTGAAGGCTCGAAAAAATGCCGAAATGAAAAACCATCGAGCTGCATTCTTTAGGACAGACGGCACAGGGAACAGAGGCAGAGGCGAGGCGGTGAGGATTCACCGGGTCCTGAGAAGCCTGGTAGATCTGCATATAAATGAAGTTAAGCTTATTAAACAGCAGCAGTATGGGAATGGGGGCACCAGCACCATAAGCCTTGATGTTCTCGGAGAGCTCGGGAATGCAGTCAGAGGGAAGCAGGGGGCACCTACTTCTTCTTCATCCTTCGGTCCCGTTCCGCCTGCGTTCCCAGCTTGCCCAGGGTCATGGTGTCCCCAATGCCCATCTCCAAGTCTGCGATGTGGACAGAAGTGACCCATGTGTCCATCACACCTCACAGCAACAACACAGGATTACTTTAAAGGACCACCGTGGTCTGTGTCTCCCCTAACCCACACACACACACACACACACACACACCATGCTACCTGCTTCCGGGTAACTCCCTTTCCTATCTGAGAGCTCCTAAGCCCGTCCTCATTACGGAATCACCGGAGAACACCTCCGGCTGCGGCCGTGGTGGAACGGTGGGCGGAATCCGGGAGGGATTCTTGGCACGGCAAAACCTGGACCAATTTGGCTCCCTGCGCCTGGATCTTGGCCCGAGGAGGAACTCGCAGGTGAGCGGGTTGCAGTTCATCTGCGCATTGGTGATTCATCTGTGAAATGTCTGCCTGCCATGCAGGAGGCCTGTAGCTGGGTCCAGGTAAGTGCATAATCACTAATGCCAGCAGGTGCCAACAGGGGGCGCAACAGCTCTGACAAACGGCCGCCTGTCCTGAGAGGGGGGATTTCTGTTGTACGCTTGTACATATATGTGTAATCTCAGCGGAATTAATTCCAAAATATCCATCTGTATGACTGCCATGAAATGCAAAGGTCAGGGTACCTGGAGCCACAGTCATGGTCAGCTGACCGTCCTTCCCCATCTGCTGCACGAAGCGCCCCTTCTCCTTCTTGCCAAAGAGGCGGCCAATGGATGACTTGATGCCCTTCTTCTTGTTGCCCCTGTGCAGAGAGTCCTGGTTGCTGTTTCTGTTGCAGGCCAGCTTCACTGGCTTGGGACACCAAAGGCCCATGACCACAACATGAGCACAACACAACCGCACCATAACCACAGCATGACCACAACATTATTTTCACCATTTAAAACCCAGTTTACCCTCAATGCCTCCATCTCATTATGGCCTTAATCTGCTTCTCTTTAAGAAGCTGCTGCTTTTTTTAAAAAAAAATTGATTCCCTCTGTGAGAATTATCTCTGAATGCTGGGAAGTCACAAGCCTCCACAGCACTTTCTCTTAGATTTTATACAGCAATGTGCATGGCCAATCATAAGCTGTAACCATGAGACCACCCCTACCCCCTGAACCCATGAACTGGAGGACAGCTAGAGAGAGAGAGAGAGAGAGAGAGAGAGGCGTCCTGCAGGACCGTGGAACAGGAGGCATATGGGTCAGAACTGGGAGCAAGAGATGAATGTGTGTGACCTGATATAACAGGGAGCAGGAGGTGGGGGTGGGGAGGGGTTAACCAATCAGGTTCAGAGTGCAACCGGGTGGGTCTAAGTGGGATCCACCGGGCCTTTCAGGGCCCTAACACACACACACACACACACACACACACAGACATTTGTTTTCATATCTTTGTGGGAACCATTCATTCATTTCTACAGGAAAACCGCTAATCCCGTCAATGTCAACCTTAACCCCAACCCGGCCCTAACCTTAACCAAAAATAATCAAACAAAATACAAGACTTTTGGCATTTTTTAGTTTTTTTATTGCATTCACAGATTTTTGGAAAATTGAATTTCCCCTTATGGGGACCAAAAAAATGGTCCGCACAATGTCAAAATAACAGGTTTTTAGCACATTATGGGGGGAGTTTGTGGTCCCCACAATGTAATATATACAAAACCCCACGCACCTACACACACCACACACACAGACACACACACACGAGGAGGGTGGAGGGCGGCTGGTGGCCACTTGGCTCTAAGCAGCTGCTTAGCTGGCTTATGCTTTGGGCTGACCCTGATGGCATCAAGACATTATAGGAGCCTGAGCAGGGTGAAGCATGTAGTTGGAGTGAAGATGGAGTGTCTGGGGCTGCAGATTCCAGGATGGCTGGAGAGGCGGAGGGCCTTTACCCCCGTCCGTCATCCAGGCTGCCGGTGAGCTGGGCAAATATGCCATGCTCCAAGCGGAGGCTGCGAGGCGATGCCGGTGGCGACGTCTCGCACCGGATGGTGGCCTTGTCCTCCCGCATCTCGTCCCGCGAAACTGGAGACTACAGCAGAACATCAGAAGTCGGTACAGAGAAATCCCGCCTCCAGCCATCATTAGCCCCACCCCTCACCCAATCAGAGTCCACCATCTCCCATCACAGTGCCATTTTACAGACCCCTGGTGATTCCTACACCCCCAAGCTACTGTACATATTACACCCCCACCTTTTCCACTGTACATATTGTTATGAGCAGAGAGTGCAACACTTACTTGAACTTTCCGTCGATGTTTCCTTAAATCACTAGGCTGACAGCATTGAGGGGGAAAAAAGACAGAGTGAATTATGCATGATCAGATATCTGAAATCTGCCGCCTTCACCAAGAAAACCACCCTCGCCATGATGATCACTCATAAGCAGGTAAAAAACTTCTAACAGCAACCATCTTCAGCATCTGTATGGACAGTGCTGAGGGAAGGAAGGCTTATGATACTTATGATTGGATAATGATACTAAGCCAGTCACAAAATGGCCCTCTTCTTTCTAGGTGTTTCCATGTAACAGAATCTTACAGCTGCTGGACTGGATGGCCTGAGTAAGGCAGGGAAATCTCGCCTTATCCAACAGCTGGAAACATGGGGAGCAAAAGCTGGGTATGAGATTTAGAGGCCATTTAGATTTGGGAGTCTCTGAGGACCAGCTTGAGAAACACTGCAATAAGCCTAAACCTCAACAGAAGTTCTACAACACCTCGTTCTTCACAACAAAATTCGTGACATGCAACCGAGACTCAACAATTAGTTGAGGGTGGCTCACCAGGGTCATGATGCCCAGCTCATGGGCGGTGGAGCGGCCTGACAGCTTGGGTGTGGAGCGCCCGCTGACAGGGGGGGAGGAGCTGGCGAGGGACAGGGCAGTGATGGAGGTGGGGATGGAGGTGTGAGGCCGGAAGTTGAGGTTCAGGCCATCCATACTTCCGCTGGTCACGCGGCTCTCGATCTCATCCACCCGCAGCTCTGCTGACTCCTTCTCCACCTGAATCATCCTGGCAGAGGCCGTAGACACGGAGTAACCTCAGTGTAACACAGGGCCAAAGCTTGACAACATCTGGGGTTCATACCAGCCCAAGGGAATCCACCAGTATGACCCACAACAACACCAGCGACTGACACAGATACTGTCTCACAGCGGCTCAGCATTTCAGGATTTCGCACACAGTGAGTTACACATGCAGTACAGCACGTGAATCTCATTCATATTGCTGAAGCCTCATAAGAGCTATTGTGAAATGACTGTATAAAAAAGGTTAAATGCAGAACCATGGCCTGATAGAGCCTCTGACTGTTTAATTAATCTGATAAACGTTAAGGGGTGTGCCTGTAAATGTCAGCGCAGTCAATCTCATCAGCGCAGTCAATCTCATCAGCGCAGTCAATCTCATCAGCGCAGTCAATCTAATTAGCACATGCAATACCTAGCCTCATCATTGTCTGGTCGCTGTGCATTCAGTTATGTGTCATATTTATCAACATGACAGTGTCTGAAAGCTGGATGGCTGAAAACTGCATAGTTTTCAAATTCTTTCCTTGGGCTGCTAGAGCCTCCAAGACAGCGGATATCAATTTTCTCCAACTGATCAAAAAACATGAAATGAAAAAGGTTTCTTCTCGACAGATAACAGAGGGAAAGCTTTAATATAGATCTTTGATGACAAGTCATTGTTCTAACTCTAAAAACAAAATAAATGCCTAGTGCAACCCAGTCCTCGTGAAACCACAGAGGGTCCACGTTTTTGCTCCCTCCCAGCTTCCTGCCAGACAGTCTGCATTTTTGCTCCCTCCCAACTCCCTACTAGGAGCTGGGAGGGAACAAAAAACATGGACTGTCTGCAGGTCCCCGAGGACCGAATTGGGAAACTGTGGTGTAGTGAGAAATCACCTGTCATCTTCTATTTTGGTCTTAATAAATTAGCCAGCATGCCAGCTTGACAATAAACATTGCATTTAAAAGCATAGGAACAGTCTTTTTTTTGCCAAGATGTTAACTATGTCTGTTTGTTTTGCCTGGTTGAGCTTAAGATTTTGTTTAAAATTAAATCTTTCAATTTTTTAGCCAGCAAAACACGTTTAAACGAGAAGACACCCGTAACACAAAGTGGGACTGAGCACAGGAGAAGCAGCGGAACATTCCGAAGTTTGCCTTGTGCTTTTCGGATCTCAGGATACATGGATACAAGTTTAGGTCAATATACATGCTGGAGCCATATTAAAGGTCTTTACCCACAATGGCACCTGCGAGTGAAACGGGACACCCACCGGATCTCCTCGTTGATGGCGTCCAGCTGCTCCTGCAGCATCAGCGCCAGCGTCTGTGCATCCGAGTGACCGCTGGGTGACAGCAGGTCTCCAGAACTGAAGATGGTCTCGCGGTCCTCATCATCCAGGTCAGACAGCTCGGGGTCACTCTCCACGAGGTGTGCCACGCCGGCCCGGAGGCTGGGCCGCTCCCAGTCCTGCTCCACCATTGGCAGGATCTGGTGGGAAAGCCAGCGGCACTATTCACCATCACTCAAAACAGGCATCTGCATGGGTCCCCCTACTGGCCACAAATGGTCACTACACTACATATTAAATGAACATGTTCCTTATTTAGCAGATGCTAAAGCAGCGTGTTCTACAAACCAGATAGCTAGTAACCATTTTTTGATTGGCTAGCTATTTATTTCATTTTTGAAACATCTGGGGGGGGAAGCAAAGTGACTTTTTGAGTGGGGGCCCCAGAATCAACAAACCGGCCCCAGGGGACAGCAGAGGGGGGCGGGGTCAAGGACACTGCCTCGTGTGCTTGGGACACTCTTAGCGACACCCAGTACAGATATAACACACTCAATCACAATACACGCTTACTGACAGAACACACCAACGCTAACTGTACACGCTATGTACACATGTGTTTTTGTCACCCTGTACTCCTGACCTTTTCCTTCTAAACCCTTCGGCAAGAAATTCTACACACAATACAAGTAGCTGCACATCTTAAAGCATTTTTATTTTATTTAAAAAAGTTTAAACTTAGCAAAATGGCGGCCATTTGACAGCTAGCTGGTCTCCGGAGAGCAGTTCATGCCAGAAGCAATTTTTCCTAAGATTCTTATTTTAAGATTCTTATTCTTTATTGCATCTCTTATTTTACCACTGAGAAAGAGAGATCAGATTTTCTGTTTCTTTTTTTCAGATGTTGCTGAAGAGGCAGAACTTACATATCACACGTTTCCAGTGAAGCAGGAAGAAGAGATAGAGTTCAGTGACAGATACATTCTGATGACCGGCACCCGTCCGGCATGATTAAGTGGAATTGCGGCAGCAGGCGAGGTGACCCGTGCGGGCAGGGTGACTGGGGTGGGTGATGGGGGCAGAGGATGGGGGGCCCATTAAAAAGCCCCGGCTTTTCGCTAGTCATAACAATAGCTGCAAAAGCGGCAGGGCAGGGGGTTGTTTTGGGAGCGAGCAGGGATACGTCCCGTTAGCATTGTCCACGCGTCCGAGCGGATTCTTTCCCAGGAATCATTATTAATCCCGCAAGCATGTTCTGAGCGCCTGACTCACATAAGTGGCCCATATGGTCGCGAGGACATGCCAGTGACTGAGACGAGACAGAGGAACGGAGCTTTAAGGGACCACTGGCTGCATGCGTTAAGCGTGCTCCAAACATGGTGTGAACATTAAGGAGTACTGATGCATGTGAACAGCAACAAGGGGTGGGGGGGCTGGAGGGTTTCTTAGCAATGGGAGGGAGGCACATGATTGAGGGCAAGACGCACGGAAGGGCAGCACACGCAGACAGACACAGAGACACGGAGACAGACAGAGGGACAGAGGGACGGGCACACAGAGGGGACACCTTGGTGGGCTCATCCCGCAATGCTGCCAGCCGCCCCTTCTGCGCCCGCCGGATGACCCCAGCCGTCCCATAGTGGTCCCCCGGGGACTCCAGCATAGAGAAGTGCAGGTCAGTCGCACTGCCAACCCGGGACCTGGATGTGGGCAGAGTGGCAGGGAGAGGAGCAGCCGCAGGGCAGTGTTAACCTCCGCCATCATTGTCATCCCGAAAGGCCGAGGGCAGGTCAGCCGGGACTGTGTGCAAGAAGGATGTGAGGTCGAATCCCGAAAGATAAATCCCAGCTGCTGTCTGACGACAAAGCCTCGATAAACTGGAATAGGCTTTCGGTTATAACCAAAGCCAGCCACCATGGACAGGAGGGTGGAGGAGAAGTAGAAGAATAAATGAATTATCGCTACTATGCTGACCGGTATGCCCACTAGGCCCAAAGCTATCAGATGCACAGAAATGGACCCCAGGTTGCCATGGCTACATGAAGCAGTACGCATGTGGTCACCGTGGATGCAGGCCGTCCCCAAAGGCGGTGCTTCTTCTCTTCAGGTGGTCCACCTCCGCCCGAAGCTTCTCGATCTCTGCCAGGAGCCTCTCCTGCTCACAGGATACACCAAAAATCAGCAAACGTCATGGAGATGGCCGGAAAACACCAGGACGATACAGTAACCTTAAGGGAGGGGCCAGACCGACAAACACTGCTACAAAATACACCGACCTACAAAATACACATGATCCAATGGTATAACTTGTGAACTGCGTAATATAAGCATATTCATGATAATTTAAAGACAAACTCTGACTGTTTAATTAATCTGATAAACATTTTAATTAACTAAAATAACAACACAATTCTTCCAATATCACAAAAAACAGGTATTAGTCGCCTTATTCCAACCATCCATCTACCCATCCATCCATCCATCCATCCATCTATTGACCCATTTTCCATCCCTCCATACCTTTGTGTGCTGAAAGTCCTCCAGCTGCTTCTGTGAGTTCTCCAGGTCACGGATAAGTGTGTTCTAAAACAGGACATGGGACACAGAGCCAGCATCATCATTGATTACATTTTTTTCATTTAGCATACATCTGGTAGCTAACTGACAGGTAAAGATCCCTCTTTTCACCCATCACTGAGTTGCTTAATCAGTTCAGGTTTGGCGGGGGGACACCCTGGACGGGATGCAGTCCGTCACAGGTCACATAAACACACACACACACACACACACACACACACACACACACACACACACACTATGGGCAATTTCCAGACGCCCAACTGCATTTCTTTGGAGGTGTGGGGGGAAACCAGGACAGCACATGAAAAGGTAACACCGCTATCCATTACACCACTGTACCACCCCCTACAGATGGTACTTCATATTCAAGAAACTAAGGATTATTGGCTAATGTAAACTAATGTATTCACAAGGGTAACATCAATAAAACTTTTTATTATCATAAATACATGTCGGTTTTTTAATCCTTTGACCATCGTGTTCCACAGCTGACACAAAATTGATTGAACAGGACTGAGAAATTATACTTCAGACTCTTTCACTGTGTGATTTTAATATTGTGATTAATTCAAGGGCTCATTAAAGGCTAATTAACCTCAAAAAACCAGGCGACTGCAAAAAGATGATGACTTTGAACTGGTGTAAGGAATTTGTATATTTTGACATTAGAATAATTGTATGAATAAATAATTGGTATTTTTTGTCATTCATTTAATTGTCAATTCACTTACAAATATGCTAAACATCAACAAACTTTAAGTCAAGCTAAATAGGGTGCTGGGTGGGGCCAGTCATATGCTAATCACGAAAGACACGAGACCCACACAAAGCCAGGATGCAGGTGTGGCCAATGGATGGGGCCAGTCATGGAGCGATGGATAGAGGGTGGGGCTAAGGCAAGGCCAGGATCTCACAAAGACAGGGTGTAGGCGGAACCAGTGAGTGGGGCCAGTCATGGGGCAATCACAATAGGGTGGGCTGAGGCGGGGCCATCATCTCACCCAGCGAGGCTGTGGGCGGAGCCAATGAGGCAGAGGCAGCAACTCACCTTATCATCAAGCGCCGCCATTCGCTCCTTCAGGTGCAGCTGAAGTCGTTCATTGGACTCGGTCAGCAGGCGATCCACCGTGTCTGACAGACGCTTATTGTGTTCCTCATTCATCTTCTCCCGCTGTCGGGCCTGGAAAGTAAGAGAGCCATGGAGGAAATAAGGAAGGGAAGGTGACAGCAAGTCAGTGAAATAAGGACATAAAGCAGTGCACCAGGAAGAGGGAGGATAAGAAAAGAGCAGTGGGGGAGGCCTTCCTCTCATGTCCCTCTCAGAGTCGCGGTCCCTATCATGTCCCTCTCAGAGTCGGTGTCCCTCTCATGTCCGTCTGAGAGTCTGTGTCCCTATCACGTCCCTCTCATATTCCTCTCAGAGTTGGTGTCCCTTTCATGTCCCTCTCAGAGTCAGTGTCCCTCTCATGTTCCTCTCAGAGTCGATGTCCCTCTCATGTCCCTTTTAAAGTTGGGGTCCCTATCACATCCCTCTCATGTTCCTCTCAGAGTCGGTGTCCCTCTCATGTTCCTCTTAGAGTCGGTGTCCTTCTCATGTCCCTCTCAGAGTCGGTGTCCCTCTCATGTCCCTCTCAGAGTCGGTGTCCCTCTCATGTCCCTCTCAGAGTCGGTGTCCCTATCATGTCCCTCTCCGAGTCGGTGTCCCTATCATGTCCCTCTCATGTTCCTTTCAGAGTTGGTGTCCCTCTCATATTCCTCTCAGAGCCGGTGTCCTTCTCATGTTCCTCTCAGAGTCGGGTCCCTCTCATGTTCTTATCAGAGTCAGTGTCCCTATCATGTCCCTCTCAGAGTCGGTGTCCCTCTCATGTCCCTCTCAGAGTCGGTGTCCCTCTCATGTTCCTCTCAGAGTCAGTGCCCCTATCATGTCCCTCTCCGAGTCAGTGTCCCTATCATGTCCCTCTCAGAGTCAATGTCCCTCTCATGTCCCAATCAGAGCCAGTGTCCCTCTCATGTCCCTTTCAGAGTCTGTGTCCCTCTCATGTGCTTCTCAGAGTCGGTGTCCCTCTCAGAGTCTATGTCTCTCTCATGTCCCTTTCCAAGTCGGTGTCTCTCTCATGTCCCTCTCCGAGTCAGTGTCCCTCATTAGCTCACACGGTTATGTGGAGCTCTCCTTCTGCACAAAGGAGCCTCTCCACTCTCCTACTTGATTTAAATAACCAAAACACACATACTGCAAAGGAGAAGCATGCCAACAACAGCTAAGTTGACAAAATGCGCTACTTCGGGTTTGAGCTGCCAGGCACTGCCTGTGAGATCTGCACCGCATGGGAGTGTGCTAAGTGGATTAAGGATGAACGACGACCCATGGTGCTTTGCACATATATCCTCTGAAAACCAGCAGGTGGGGCAAGACCTCACTCAGGGACCCTTTACTTTGATCTGTAGCACTGCAATCTGAGCTTGGTCAACATGGTGAAAAAAATAGCTGATCTCTAAATAGCAGACTCTACAGTCTTATCTAAAATTGCAACAAGAACTATTACAGGAGGGTATCAGCAAAAGTCACTTTCTGTCCCAGCAAATAAACGGCTCGTAATGGTTTAATCGCTGCATTACCAACAGGCTTTACAGGACACCATGTCAAATGATGATGTGGTCGCCTGTCACCATGGAGGGCTGTCACTGTGGACGACGCAATCTCCAGCAGCACCAAGGGCTGTAAAATACCTTAAAGGCCAGACGACTCCAAGACACTTTTAAATTTCCCCAGAAAGATTTCAGCAAGCTGATGCTACAGTTTTTATCTTTGTTCGGTACGTTTTATAGGGCACGGCAAAAATAAAAAACACTGACAAATGCACTGTGAGTCACGTATATTCCATACATTCATACAATGGCATAAGAAAAGCACACTCTCTAAAAGGCTGGGTCTTATCACATAATTAGTAATAAATGTCATCTGATTCACTTTCAACCTTCAGCTGCTTTTTAGAGAACTTTAATCTGCAGTTTTATGAAGTAACCATAAGGGAAAAAATAGATAAAAAGTCAAACAACACAGAGAATATATACTGTAGTGTGTGTGATATGACAAAGGGTCCACTATGCATGCAGTTGTGCCTGTGATTGATTTTCATGCAACAGACAGATTCAAGAAACATCTTCCCTGTGGGCTGGGGTACTGGAGTGATGTTGGGGGGGGGGGGGGGGTGTTGCAGGGGAATGACTGAAAAGAAGACACACAAAAGGCCCTGACAAAAATCACAGTCACAGTGAGTAAGAAATTAGTACCATAAT